>VSDK01016770.1:236952-252690 GCA_009767595.1 Symbiodinium kawagutii
GCGAATTTGCAGCCTCTGCTGCTTGTTTCAGCATACCCTGAAAGAAGATGGTGTGAAGGTCTTGGAAGCTCACCATTCACCCGACCAATAGCTGCGGCATCAATAATCACGACAACACCCACAGCCACAATGACCACTGCATCGATTGCAAGGTATCAAAATTTGTTTCTACCCTCTGTGTTCCTAAGACATTTACAAGGAAGATGTTTAAAACAAAGTTGCTAGGTTTGAAGAAGAAAAGTCAAGCATGGGCAAAAGAAATGCTGTGGATCCAATCAGAAAGGCAAGATCCCTGAGACAAGGTATAAGTAAGACCAAGGTAAGAATGAGCAAGACAAGATAAGACAAGATCAATGGAGCTGCAACCTTTCGTTATGCATGCAAACGCCAGTAAAGCTGCCACAAATATCGTGCCAACCAAAAGCGGCAAAAGCCAACCCTGTCGAGTGCTGCAGCAAGCCAAAAGAGATCCGCAGTCGCAGCTGTTCTTATCGCGAAATCCACCAATTTGGGCGTTGATGATTTTCATAGTCACAGCTAATGTCTGTATGTCACAACCCCAAGCGAACCTTGAAGCACTGAACAAAACCGTTGTTGTTGGACTGTTCACAGCTGGACGTTGGGTTGTGGAACCAATCATCACTTCACCGGTGGGATTTTGCAATACCTTTCAGCACCTTTCAGGAGCTTTCAGGCCACCATCATGGCTTCACTTGGCATATCTTCCCAGTTGGACCTCCCAGGTCACCAGGAACATCCAGGAACCACCAGCGTGCCGTAGGACACCGTAGCTGCAGCTCCTGGGTCTTAAAATCCTTCGCGTCCATCCAGCAATCAGCTGGCTGTGCCAACGACGCTCTCCTCAGGTGGGAGAGTCATGGTTGGTCGTTGATCCATGCTCGATCAGTGGTGTTTGTTGATGACTAGTGACAACTAGTTGTAAAATGTTGTTAATTGATGCTTCGTGCTAGTGTCAATTCAGAGGGGTTGATGGTGCTTGGTAGTGGCCAATGATGCTAATCAATGCCGTGATTGATACTGTAGGGATCATGTGTAGTAGTGAATCACTCGTGGGATTTTGCGATGCACATAATCTGAAGATACTTAGGTTACCTAAGTATGGAGCTGTCGACAAATGATCGTGCTGAAACTACCACTTCGGGGGGGTCACTACTCATGGAAATCCCTACACCTTTAGAATTTAGGAGGTACCTCAATGCAGCTGATGGACAGCCAACCTTCAGCATAGCAATGTCGGAGTCAAGGCGCCAAGTGAACAAAAACCCATCATAGATTCTATAAATGGATCTCTGGGAGGATAGATAGTTCACTTGGATTCTTCATAAATGGATTCTACCCTAACAAACTGAATCCCCAGCCACTCAGCTGGTTTCAACACATGACGTGACCCAACAGCTGGGACCACGGCTGCAGCCCAGGCACAGGAGCCTCCGCTCCGGCAGAAGTCGGAAGCCCAGGACGATCACGAAGGCCCCAGCCTTGCCGCGCTGGTGCGGTGCCAACCAGGTCTCTCACCATGGCAGCAGCCCTGCGGCCCTGCCGCGCACCTTGAGCTCCTTGAAGATGTCGCCAGGCTGCGGATCAGTCACTTCGGCAGATCGCAAGATTTTACATCTCGAGGTCGTCACGTAGACACCCGGCAAGAAGGCCTGCAAGCGCAACAGCACTGGTGGCAGACAAGCTGAAGGTCACTGAGTCATGGGAACACCCATGATATGCATCGTCCAAAACTAAATCGTTGGGCGATGTCAAGAGAAATCACTGGATGACCATGCATCAACAAATATTGTCGCATCAAACAATTGTAGGCAGCATATCTTGGATGATGCAGCAACTGTTTTCTGCAAAGCTTGGGTTGCTTGTTGTTGTGGCAGACGGCAATGAAAAATGACAAGAGCAGTGGAACGACTTCACTTCAAAATCATGTCGTGTACTTTTCCTGTGGCTTAGACCCTGCTCTCCCCTTACAAATACGGCAGTTCGGTGCTTTTCTTGGGCAAGTATGCAGCAAATCCGTACAATGGAAATAGATCAGCAAATCAAGTTATGGGATAGTGACTTCTGAAGGACAACAAATCCCTATTCCGCTCTCAGGGCCATGAGAACACTATCTGAAGCATCGTTTCTGTTGGATTCTGGTGGGTGCCCAACAGTTTGTGCCAATGGATCACTATGATCACTCCACACCAGTGTCCAAATTGTCTGGAGATTAGGAACAACCAAGCAATCAACCAACGGGTATGTATGCAGCTCCAAAGCAACATGATTATGATGGTGATCAATATGATTGGGTGGTTATAGGGTTGTGCGTTATCATGGGTCATCAACCATTGAACCATCACCCAAGATTGCAAAAGGCAGGGGGTCTCCGTTGATGATTGACCGTGAGGAAAATCCAAACAAGTAGGTATGGGTTGATGCCAACCGTAGGAACATGGGTAGTTGATGGTAGTTGCCAACATCTCCACAACTGGACGAGTCTGCAATCATATGCAGAATCTTCGCAATTAGAACAGGAAGAGATGACCCAAATGAAGTGAACCTCAGAATCAAGCACTGACCACCATCAAGCATCAACAACCAACCATAATCATCCATGATCAACCGTCATCAACCATCATTAACTATCATTAACCATCATTAACCAGCATTAGCTATCATTAACCATCATTTACTATCATCAAGCGTCGTGATTCACCGTTAAGCGTCACTTAACCCGGATTGACTCGGTCAGGCTCCAAAGCCGAGGCAGCCAGTCGCGAACGACCTCTGCTGCTAGAGCATCGGCAGGCGCCAGATCTAACTGCCAAGCGAACATGCTGTGGGTCTCGCGGCAGACCGGATAGTAAAACTGCAAAAGTGGCATGATATGAACCCCTGGTTACATCCTGTTACCCAATCGTCACTAATTATTTATGCAGTTGAAGCACTACAAGTACTTTGAGTCTAGCCGGTGCTAGGTAGAGATCGCCACAGCGCCACCCCAGGAATATTGACTTCGCTACAGTTTGACTCCTGGGGACTTCACCTTTTCTGTTGCGAGAACTCTCGGAAACAATGCTAAAGTTTGCTCCTGAGCAACCTACAAGCGAGAAATGAGACCCTGTGTTCATATACTAATATACCCAAACCAGCCCCAAATGTGAAATGTACCAGCATCAAATGTGAAGGGAGACGATGCTATGTTCAAAAAGCTGTGTTCAATTTGCTCATACCAAGACTTCTTGTTAAGGTACATGTAATCTGGGTCTTGCATGGGTATGCAATCTACACATGCTGGAAATACATGCTACATTGCTCAATGATGCTATATTTCTCTACTTAAGATAAAGGTGTGTAAGTGGTATCTGACATAATTGCTCATGATCGTGACTATTCTCCACCAATTCTAAGCACTATTCACCAAGCTCATTCACCAGCAACCCACTGTCCATCCATGTCATTCACATATCCACTACACTATCAACCACGAGATGACTCGAGTACTTGCCGGTACCACAACTCACACGGCAGAGCTGAGACCGCAGGCATCATCTTCAGACTCTCCGCCACTGCCCGGTGGCAGATCCTGATACCAGGTCCAGCACAACCAGGCTACGGGGGTCTCACAGTGGTCGAAGGTCAAGAACTCAGGGTTGTGTGATGCTATTCACCTATGGTTAGTGAAGGTTGAGAACCATTGATCATAATCAATGGTGGTTCATGAATTATGCACATTACCAACTCTAGGTTATAATTAGAATGGTTCGTGCCAAGAATGGTTGTCAATGGTTGACCAACTCTTGTACAAACAGGCTAATAATTGACTTTCCTAATGGAAAATTGACAACGGGCGATGGCTCCTAGGGTAGATCAAGCAACCACCCAGAATCTTGTTGAGAATTGCTTCGATGGGTTCAGTCCCAAGGCCCTAGGGCAGGTCCTTTAGATTTTGGGGATAGTTGCTCCCAATAAGCGAATGAATTGAGCTCCTGTGAATCATGATCAACTGGGACTTCGCTACTCACAACAAACTTTTCGGCACCAAAAGCCAAGAATTTCTACAATGTATACCAACTCCGGAATTAGATATATAGTAAAACTTCACCGAAACAACGCAAGCACTTTCAGGCGGACTTCGGTCCAAATTTGGTCATGTTTCTCTTGGCGTGTCAGGGTTGAGTGCTGAAGTTTGCGGTTTCCAGAGGGAAAGATTTGTCAGGGTGGGCGGCTGAAGGGTTATCTTCTACTTTTGAATCTAAATGAACTTGCATCTGCCTAACGCAAGCTCAATCCATCCTCACATCAAATGAATGTCTCTCAGATCTCTCAGTATACTGTAATATAAGCAAAGATGCACATCTGTGTGCATGTATGCACTACATTCACTTTGATTCTGTAAACGTGAATGTAGATGAGTTTGTATTCGCGTACATGTATATATGTGTAAATTATAAATACATATATATATATATATACACATGTATCAACCAACCACTTTCGTTGGGAAACTTCTCCAACAACTCACCCTGTGTACGAGACACCTTGATCATAGCTACCCAAGAGCCCAAAGGACCCAAAACAATCACCTCGTATGTACCGACCTGCTGCCATCCTGCATTGTGCAATATGTTGACTATAGCTGTAGTGGTCAATGAGCGCTTGGGAAGAACACCTAGTGATTCCATGAATGATGTACCAGCAAAATTGGCGGCTTCCCAACGACAAAAAGTGAGCGTTTCGGGGGCAATGTATGGGTTGACCTGTCTTCAAACATTCTTGGCTGCCTATCAACAAAATAAATCACCCGCCTGGCATGCTTGTGTGATACCCCTCATGTATCTGTATCCAAGTATTGTTTCCAATTCAACAATCGATAGTTTGGGATGGTTGGAGAGTACCCCTGATTCATGAATACATGATCGTTGGTATATCCCCACGATTTATGAATTATACATTTACCATCATTTACCCTATGGCATCCTATGGCATCCTATGGCACCTTGTTGGTAGTCGTCCTGGATCCTGGACCCCGTCCGGCCCGGCGTTCTCCGCCGCGCCTCGCTGTCCGAAACGTCCTCCGTCTTACTTCTGTGGCTGGGCGACGCCTGCGGCGAGGTGCCACTGGCGACGATGACGGAAAGCTGTCGTTGATCATTGATACACCAAGGTCAGGATGGTCGCTTCATGGCTGTAAGATGCTGTAAGTGGTTAAGAAAGGATGATTCAGGGGTACCACTGCTTGAAGAAACCCCCATATATAGTACTGACCATCAACTCTGCCAACAACAATGAGGATGTACCAAGTGTTTGTGCTGATTGATAGTTGTTGAGAGCAGGGACGAAACCAAAACCAATGTACCAACTACTAATACAGTGGGGTTGCCCATAGATGTTTAGACGCAAGATGGTGTCCTTGTAGAAAATTACTGGAATCAAATTTTCGGGGGGATATATCGCTACAGTAAATTATCATGACTTGCCACAAATACTGGTGATTTCCACAAAAGCACTTCATCATTTGGGGATGGCTGGGGGACCACCATCTTTGGAGAAACCCGTGCTTTATTTGAAGAAAGAGCTTCGGAAGGGGCTAGGCCACATGAAAAACGTAGCGATCCGAGGCTGTGGCATGATCCATGGCCCCATGATGGAATCAGCATTCAGTGGCATCCATCAACGAACAATCACCATCACGGGCAAGTGCCATCTATCATCAAACATAAACCTGCAGCGGTTCATGGACATGGCATGTCATCAAGTTGTAAGTCTCAATCAAAAAACTCCATGACCTTCAGTCGATGAAAAGAATCCTGCACCTTCTGGATAGAGAAAAATCAAGTAACCACAAACTGGTCCAGGATTTCTTGTACGGAAGAAGCTACCATTCCAAGCATTTCCTCCGCACACTGCACCAATGAACCTGAGCATTCCAAACGTTGGTTGTCCTTCCAAGTGGTTGGTTCTATCATTGGATGCTCCGCAGCTTCCCTCCATTGGTATACAGGTTGGTCTGCCCAAGCCCAGCAAATCCTCACGACTCGGACCACGCAGTGGCACCTGATCTTCCACACCACCTTCGGAAGTCTCCATTCCCTGCAGCTGAAACCCATCACCGGTCACTGGGCCTTCCCATGGACAGCCAAAACAGACTGTATATGATGCTCATGCTCACCTGCTTGCGTTCAAACTGTCGGTCTTCAAAAGATCAGAATTCTATATCAATACGTGAATGTCTATGTTTAGATACAGTTTGCACAGCAACACTTCTATATTGACGGTACCCTACTATACTTGTTGACGGCTATGAAGATTTTTGTGGCAAGATCCCAACTCCTCACCCCGGCTCTGTTGGGAGTAATTAATTTGAGATCGGCACTCATACGCCATCATCAGGTTTTCCATGAGCTGGTGATATCCGTTGAAACACGGCTGGTTCAACAATATCAACAATCTCCCATCAGTTGCCAATCACCCATGACCCACCATTGCACAAGCTGGCTGGGGCCTCATCTTGTGGCTGTTCTTCCTGGGAATCCTCTAGAATTGTGGAGGGTTCCTGCCGTTGATCTCCATCGGTCTCCTGGCATGAGGTTGGGAAGATCACAGGCAACCAGATAACCAACAGCAAGAGGAACCTCACGGAAATCAGATCTTGAACTCCTTGTTGAGGAGCACCTTTTCAATCCGAGTGGTTCATATAGCGTCCCAAAACTCACTTTGCAAATGGACCACACCGTTGGTCAAGGTCAAATGCGCTCGAGCCACGTGTGCACATCATGGCAAAATCAAATCTTGTAGCATCATTCTATGCTCCATTGTCCAAACGATATGCAACCCAACCAACCAAGGTGATCAAGCAAGCAAGCAAACCAACAAGCCAAGGTAAGTATTGTGAACACCCTGATTGCTTTGTGTCAGGGCACCCCTTCAGCGGTGGAGCTTCTTTTTTCGACCTAGTGAAAAACGATCAAACAAAAATTGATGGTTTGAGCGTACCCATCCTGATATATTGCGGTCCATGTTGTTGGCTCTTGTTGGTTTATCACCTTCAACTGTATAACCGCCAACAAGAGCAATATGTAATCAGTTCATTACTTGTGAAAGGATCGCCAACAAAAACCCAGAACATAACCCAGATTGCGGCGGTTACTGATGCAAATATTCCATACATTTCCATACTATAGCGAATGTTGGTTTCTGATTAGTATCTACCTGTTGGTTTCATCTATTTTCATTACTTTAGGGGGGTTACACTAATCAGAAACCAACATTATAAGCAACCCAGTTATGACCATTTTCTTGACCGATCGTCTTGATCCCCACGGTGCTTACCAGTCACCTCCACGGCTTCCCGACCGGTGGCCCGTTGATCCTGCGGTGCAAGGGGGCATGGTTGTGACTTCTTCCAAGTGGTGATTTTTTGAGTTGTTAAATAACCATCTTTGGGGTTGTACTCGTCTTCCAAGTGATGATTTCTCGAGCCACAGGGGACCCCCAAATGATTCATTTAATCATTTGCAGTCATAAGTCAACCATTTTTGGGGTACCCCTATGGTTTGAGAAACAACCAAGTGGTGATTGTTCTCCTTATTTCTGGAAATGGGGTTACTAGATCACCTGCGAATCTGGTCACCTATCAATGATCATGGCTTGGGATGGCGTCCATACATACAAACATGATGACACGTCTTGCTCATTGAGTGATGGCTCCGCCAACTCTGATGTTGTGCAGAACTTGCACATTGCCGACGGAAGAAGGTATATGCGCACATGACCATGCAAACATACGAAAACCAAACATAGTTGCAGTTGCATGGTTTTTTCTCTCATCTCTGAACCCAGGTAACGGCTTTCCGTCAATTGCACCACATGAAATTCGATACCACCCCATGCCAGAAGATGTCCAACACCTCGACAGGACCCAGGCCCTGAATCTCATCTGGTCTTGCACAAGTGTGGCTCAAGAATAAGGCACCAACCAATGGACAAAAACTGGCAAGTTGAGTAAGTAAAAAGTAAAACAAATCCTGGTGCCGTACAAAAGTAATGATTCATGATCCATAAAATGGGCGCCATGTCACAAACTTTTTTCACCCGCGCCAAATCCATCTGGACCACGATGGCACTCGATTGTGCAGCGAAGTCGGCTGCAGGTTCCCATTGGAACTCTTGTTCACCTCTGGGGCCGGTGCGAAGCATCAAACAGTGGGATCGTTTTAGATCTTTATATCAGGATGGTAGGGTTTACCTGTAGATGCGTCGTTTGACAGGAACAAGGTAGGGTCTACCAAAAAACCAATGATTTAATTACCAACAAAACATTGGGATCGATTGTTGCACGGTTTACCACAAAACCGTTCAGGAAAACATCGATGCGTCAAACATTGACCAAACATCAAAATGATAAGAGTCAAATTTCAAATGCCAATTCATCCGTTCAGCTGGTCATTTTGTGAACTGAATCTTTCTTTCCATAGCAAATCATGGCTTAACTCATAGCCTCGAAAGGACCTGAAAGGGATTCTTTGGGCCTAAGAAGCCTACCAAAATGCATCTTCAACGTATTACATTCATAGTAACCTCATGGTAGTCCCCTTATGTCCAGTTTCCATAGCCTGTGGAAGCGCTTCATTTTCATGATGGGATGAAGCCCATAGACCCAGGCCCTACCTGGATCGGGATTCGTAGCCTTGGAAGTCCCTCGACATCTTGCGGACGACCAACGTCTCCTGGAGCGATGTGATCCCAGGAGTTACGGCTCTTGAAATGCCAGGGTTCATACAGGGATATGCAAAAACAGATACGTATGTGTATATTTAAATATATGTACAAATATAAGTATATCCTTGGTGGCTGTTAGATGGCTTGCTAAAAGTCTAACTTTTAGTGGCTATATGGTAAATCAATCATATCCCAAAAAAGCTAAAAAGCTAGGTCATAGCTGTAACCCACCCAGTATATATGTATATATATGTATACACACATACATATATATATACACATGTATATATATATATATTTATAAGCAATGCCAGGGTGGATTTAGGTATCAAATGATATCAGTAGCAGATTCTTGTCTTGGTGAATGTTGGGATTATGAATAATGTAGCAGTTCCAGCAGTTGATGGTGATGGCCATCTTCATCAATCTAGCTCAACGCATCAGGTAGTCTCCAGCTACCCACGTCGTGGTACCCAAGTTGGATCCATGGCGTACCCCTCAAATCTCTGAGGATTTGATCTGCTTACAACTAATCATCCTAATTAATTATTGATGATTGATCACTGCTGCCTTTCAAAAATGTGTTCTCGATTATTGCTTACCGACTAGAGTATGCATGTTGAGTATTGGTTGATGTCAAATGGTTCTCAACTAGTAATTAGTTGTGATCTGTCTTCCTCCTCACTTGTGGATGGCAACTTGCCCATGAATCGTGGTGGGGCGGGAACACCTCTTCCACGAGACGATGATTGACATGATGCCAATCTCAATGGAACAGTCGGAACACAGATGGAACATGAAAGCTCAAAGACTGGGATGACAGCCATGTCTGATAACTGTAATCTGACAGCGATCGGGTCATGTGGTCACCTCGCCTCTACGTCGAGCTGCGGCCGTAGAACGCATTCACCATCTGCAGCGGTATCCTTCAGCGCATAGAACTCACTGGCCTTGGACAGTGCCACTTGCGAATGAAGAGCACCGCCCAAGGCCCCAGTGCCCAGTCACCAACTACAGTAGACAAAATAGGTAGCCACACTAGGACCTAAATGGGTAGTGATACTATAGCCATAGCCATACTACTATAAGTGCTGCTATTACCCATGTCATATGTACCAGTCATACCTCAAGATCCTTGCATACTATATATCACCATCTTCCCAAGACTTCCACTGAAGCCCTTGGTGAACCTGGCCTTGCAACCTGACGATGCTGGTTGACCAATCAACCGCGCACGATAATGACTGGCTCCGCCATGCATGGACAGGTTGTCAAATCATGACAACGGTCAACCAGCACTAAGTAATGCTAGATCATGGTAGATACTGGTGAATAGATGCTGACAGTTAATTAGTAGTGTTTGTCGATTTGTACTAATAGTCGCAACTAATATGACAACAACTTGACTCTTGGATAAAGGTTTACTGATATAAAAGTGGTGGATTATGAACTATTTTAGGCATTTATGATGATTAGCCATCACCAACAAGGAGGGATATCACCAACCGAGATTAGTTAATCAATCATGGGTGGATAATGCTGCTTTTGCATCATGGCTAACAATGGCTTATTGTTGGCGATAGCACACAATAATAACCACAACAACAACAACCAGCCGTGACACTGACAACATGTTGTGAGTGCTAGCAGTGATAGTTGAATCATGGGACACCCCCACTGACAACACCAATACCACAAGGACCATTAGAACCACCAGCACCAACAAGAAGAACAATGAGAAGAAAGACAACACAAAGAAGGACCAACCACCATCAAAGGCAAAAAACATTCATATCACCAAGAGCTGGTTAGTATAGCAACCAACCAGCAGCGTAAAAGCATAATCCGCCTCTGTGGGTCCATTATCGGATAGCTATCCACAGGGCACAGAGAAGACCCTGCACTTTTGGTAGCGACACCGTGTCGCCGCAAAAAATCAAACAGCCTCATCCAACCAGGAGAGACAAGTCGAATGATTAGTGGATGGTTTCATCTAGAGGCTCTGAATGATGATTAATCAAATGATACATTGGGTGAATGAATGTCGTTAAATGATTCTATACGTACATATTTACATATTGTTCAGGATGATTAGAAATGGATCCGAAATGGTCAATATTCCCCGATTCAGTAGGTTGCTAAGCCCAAGAATGACAAGGACGACCCTCGTTTGCACCTTCGCACCGAAGGTGAGAAACCTTCCAGGGGCGTCCTTTGGACCACCTGGGAGCAGATCCAGTCTGGCCGTTGACGCTGAAACAGGGAGCTGTGGCAATGGTGGCGGTTGTTAGTACGGTGACTACGGAAGTGGTTGCCATGAGGCTTGTCATTCGTGCTATTGTGGTGACTATTATGGTGCGCAACAACTACAACCGCAAATGTGGGATGTATCCATGAATGGTCCTCAACGGATCGCTCCAAAACAATCTGAGGATGTGCTACATGTGCTTGCCAACAGGGGATCGAAGCATTTGTGTCTTGCCATGGATACAACCAAACGAACAATCATGGTGTGATGTCTGCGGTACCGACCACCAAAGGAGATAATGAGACCAGCAACAACAGGAATATCCTCACAGGATCTCACAGGCATACCATCAAGCATCAAAGGGATGCTGTCCAACCAAAATCACGCTGACACCACAGCTTTGGCGCGAACCTGATTAATTTTGGGCCACCCCATTTCGAGATTCAGTGATGTCGCAAATATCTCAGGGTATTTTCCCAACACGGGAAACAGCTGTGCCAATGTGAGGTGAAGCAGACCCAGGCTGCGCCATCGGACTTCGTATCGATTTCGATCCTTGGATCTCCGCCCAGTCACCGAGAAAGAGCTCTGCGACACCAGCTCGATCTGATCGATGAGGAAGACCAACTTCTCCTGGACGATCCCATGAGTTGCTTGCCATGCTTGAGATCTGGCAAGTGTTGAGATCCCCCAAGAGGCAACCCAGGATGGCCACCTACCATCATCAACATGGCCATGGGTCTCCACCTACCCATGGGGAGGTACTCAAGTTTGATCCAGGGATATCCATACCATGGTGTACCCTTCAAATCTAACAGGATCTGATCAGCTTGGCATGGCTATGGGTTAAGCCGCCCTGCAATACTTCTGTTTGCATAGCATGAGCCCCATAGTCTTTGGGATGTCTTCCTGTCTATTTTCTGGGTAGTTGGCATTGACCAATATCTGCGTGAAGAACATGCTTTTCAAACTTGTTCCTGCAAAAGCCGGAGAGCGAGCGGCTTCTGCACCATTTGGATCCTTTTGCAGTCCCAATTACAGCCCCTAGTGGAGATTGAAGAATGGTGTAAATCCAACACATGAACACACTTAACACCTGCTGGAGCCCGGAGAAACCGCAGATGAAGCACCTCGGATCCCCTAAGCCCTAAGCTTTCTGAACTGCATGACATTGCTGCAAAATGCTTTACATGTGTGTGTGTGTGTTAAGACCGGCCGATGTCCCAAGTCTTGTTCATGAGATTTGTCGAGGACAGGCCCTGTACCAGCCGCTCTCCTGATGTCCCAACTCCAGCCATTTGAAGTGAGGCAAGCTGACAACACCTGGGTCCAGCAATGCACTACCGCTCGGCAATGACCCATAATGATCCATTCGTTTGAGCTGTAGCAATTTGGATGATTGTCACCTAAAAACTAGAAACACTAGCCCAAAGCTTGCCAGTTCGATGCTGTGGGGAACCACTGCTTTCGACCAGAGATACCACTGCGTTCCATGTGTCGGTAGCTGAAACCCTGTACCTCTGTCAGATTGGTCATTCCCCAAATAAGGACAACATGTTCTTTCTCAGGGTCTTCATCACGCACCTACATAACCTTATGTTCACAAACACCCAAGGATGTGCCAACCACTGCGTTGGCGCAGCTTGCAAGTCATCACTGAGCCCGCACACCCCATCCAAGAGCTTTCAGAACTCGACGTTTCAATTCTGACTTCGCCTGAAGCGATCTGTGGCCCATCCCCAACTCTGCCAACAGCTCAAGAAAGAGGCACCGAAAGGCAAACTACTTCAACATGGACATCATCATCTCTTGCGTCATTGATTTGTTGTGGATTTGTATGTGCGAAGCGCCACGTTGATCTGCATTGCGATTTATTTCTCAAGCCACCCAGGTTGAGCTTTCGAAGATTCATGAGTTTCTTAAGCTGATTTGGGTTGGTAGCTTCGTGATCACATACAATCAACCAACCCAAAGCTAATTATTCAGAGAGCACCTTGCCAAGAGTATTGGACATACCATAAGGAACAAAAACGATGTCACTCGTTTTTTGTTGAGTCAATTTATGTCAATTTTGTTCAAATTTAATGTCTACCATCTTCACAGCTTCATTGGAGTTTATCGTCTGCACTCGTTTCGTGCCCACTGTCAGCACAGCTCCGGACCAAGACACGTTGAGCCGTTGGGAAAAAGCGTAGAAATGGGTGTAGCCATCCACTTCCACCGCAATGTTCCGCGGTAAAACAAAGTCAGGGATGTAGGGCCCGACGGCCTTGCAGGTCGCCAGACATCGCGTGAACATCGGGTGTCTGTTTGTGGCTCAAACATGCTAAGGAAGAATCCTACGTAACATGTTGACATGGGTTTTTGTCAAAGGAATCGTGTTCATAACTCCAACTTAGAGTCAACAACAAGCAGCACTAATTGATAGTTTGGAACGAATAAGTACCCGATTAGGTTACCTCCCCCGATGATAGCCACGTTGATGATGACGACCATGATGATAGTCACGTTGATGATGACGACCATGATGATAGCCACTTTGATGAGTATGAGGAGCTGTCTTCGCTGTCAAAAGAATTTTCCCTACAAAAAATCCTGGAAAAAAATCTGGTTGGAATGCCTAGAAATTCCCATTTTCTGTTGTAATCTACAATGTATTTTGCCTGCCGCCCAGTTTCGTGGGGGTGGTTACATAATCGGGCGCCAACGAATACAGCAATAGCCAATCATAGTTATTGAGAACTTTTGTTTACGAGTAACTGCTAGTGATTTATGTAATAGGAAATGGTCCATATTTGATAGCTACTCATAATACTAAATATTGATTTAATGGTTCACAGCTAATAGCGAATAACTATTTCATAATGCTAATCATAGGAAATGGCAATAATGCAAGGTAATTGATGACGCTGATCACTCATTCATGACTGATCACAGCGCTAGCGCGGTGTTTTCACCGCACCTGCTCTGGTGAATATGGAAGCTGAAGTTCCTGACACGCTGAGGTGACAGGGGTGTGTGCCTCTCCCGACCTGTATATCCCAAAGCAATGATTTGTTGCCATTTCTAATGGTGATGGTCAGATAATGGTGGCTTAACCAACGAGATGATGATCTTTTGGGGGGTTCACATGCGGGTACTGGTTGTTGCCGTGTTGGGGGACTCAGGCCTTGAAAATTTGGATAATTGATGAAATGTTAAGTCACTGGCAAGTCTGATTTAACAATGGTCAATAAGAGTAAGGAATGGTTGAAAATGGGTGCTAATGATTCAAAAAACATGGTATACCGGATTCTGCTAGGTGGCTTCAACCAAACTCAAAAAAGCTAAACCACTGAAACATTCCATGCAACACGCATTTGATCAAATAACATCAAACAACTATATCTAAAAACATGTTTCACACATCAATCTTCCTTTGTCATGATGAGGTTCCAAAAGCCTCAACTGCGGTCACTCATGAGGGCACAGAAGTAATTTTCCGGCGTCTCTAAATTGGGTTCTTTCATTTCACTGCCCAAGCATGTCAGAACTTGGAGATCAACGGCAAGCTCAACCATTTTTACTTTGGCTGTTTTCCTTCCCACCACCCAGTTGCCTGACTGACAAATGATTGTTCTCAAAATGCCCGCCCTCCAACAACTGAACGGTTTCCAAAACCTTGTTGCTGCCAAGTCCCAACACATTAACCTCTAAGTTTATCCCTTATCAAATAGACAACAACCCCTCCCCTCAACCGCGGTGACGCTTCCGACATTGGACAGGTAGCAGCCGCTTGGCAGTCCTTGAAGTAGCGCTCCAAGGCTCTCTGCAGTTTCGAACTCATCGCGGGACATCTGCGGACAGCGGACAGGCCACGTCAGAACCCAAAAAGCTTCGAACAGTTCAGGTGTCAAAGGAATCATTCAGTGGAAGATCAGCTAGTTTTCCGGAAAAAATCCATATGATTATATTGTATGTATAAATGTGTATGGATATACATGCAAATTGTGTAGCTGATGTATATATCTATATATCACTCTATAACTCAATTGTAACGGTTGATGGAAAGTAATGGTTGACGATCGTTGGAAAAACCGGAGCCAACTCGCGCTGGTTATCCAAATGTAACTTGCTGTGAGAAGTCAACCTTGGCCATCTGCAGTATGTCATAGATCAGCATTTTTTTGGCAGGCACTGTCGGCCTCCCACAATAACGGGACACCAACAAGGTCTGCCAGCAACATCTCCAAGCCACCAGGAATTGCTCCAAAGAATCCCATGCCAAGTTGGGACGAATGGATCGTTTTGTTAGGTGGTGTTGGATTTCCCAGCCTAACTATGCCTAACTCCAGTGTTCCACTGAGAGCACCAGCCGGGCTCTTTACTTCAAACCCCCAATGTGCATGGCCTAGGTGTACCAATCCTGGGGTACCATTGCGAGCCAAGTATACCAAAAATATCAGCGTCGCCAAGAAAATACCGTTGCTGATACCACATGGCTATATCATCCTAAATTGGATAGACCATGATATATACCAATTGGCCTGGTTGGAAATCAAAAGAAACTCCCCTGAGCATGATGAAACGTTGGTTTATGATTGGTTGGGGTACCGGCCACGTTTCGAGCAGAAGAAAACACCCAAATTACTAGTCACAAGAAACCTGATCTGGACTGCTCTGGACCCCAAAATCATCCATTTCGAATCCTTTGGAGTAATAGATTCTAAGCATAAGAAAACACTTTTAACAATACTCGACCATAGAAAATCCCAAGGTTTCCCTAC
>VSDK01016770.1:262020-330119 GCA_009767595.1 Symbiodinium kawagutii
TCTTCCGATAGACCTCACAGTGTCCTGGCTGCTCTGCTACCCATGGGAATGAGTCAAGGTATCCTGAATTGATGAGTAGTCATCACCATGAAGCATCTGCAATATCTACTCATTGATATTGAATCTTCGTGAAGCATAAATCATTCATCATGCACCATGCAAGCATCTATTGGTGTGGTGGGAAATGGGGTGGCTTTGGTAGTAGTGTCTGGACATAGGACCCCTTCAAATGAATTTCTTGATCGGCACTCATTACAAAGCCTGTACCTGCTTCTTGGGTGTCCCTGCAATATGCTGGTTTCTGCTTCGTCCCTCGACAACCAACTGATCCAGAGTGTAACTTGCTGACTTCATCTGACGATTCAGCAATAGCGAGATCTTGGGATGCACCCAATAGACCCAATAGATCCCAATCCCAGGCAATTGTGGCTCCGCCAGGGCCAAGGGCGTCCGCGGATGAAGGGATACCCAATGGTTTAACGCTTGGTCTTCCGAACAAAATGCTGGGTCTACAAAGAAACCGCCTGTTACAGCTGATGATGATATTGTTCAGGATGAAGACCATCTCGCCAAAGCCGGGGTCTACACCCTGGTGTTGCAGCATTTCTCTGGGTAGATTGTTGAGAAAGCAAGTTGTTATTTGGATCCACCAAAAAAACTCAACTACTTGGGGTTTCGCCATCAAGTGGTACCCCCACATTGATGCCAATGCTAAGAAACAACAGAACTTGGGATGCGCCAGGATGCAATGACAGATCGCCCCATCGCTATGATTGAATCGACCATTTTCTCCTTGAGCAGTTTCCAAAACGCCAATTTTGGATCAGCTCCGTTGCGAGGTGTTCTTACCATATCCCCACGAGACTTAAGACTTTGCAGCTGCAAGCATAGCCTAAGTATACCCCAAGACTTATGACTGGATGTTGAATAGAATCTATTCCCCCAGGGAACATCAACAGTTTACCCAACTGCGGGCTGTCCTCGTCTCGCATCGAAGAGCGGGCAAAGGCAATCAGCAACAAACAGAGGTCAAAAGCTCCGACCTGTCGGGTTCTGTCGTCTAATCCGCTCCCCTAAATTTTGCCGTGAAGCGGGTAGTTTTAATGACAGGAATACCGCAGTGGCAGCATCAAAACATCTTCAAACTTGGTGGTTTCAACCTATGAAATCAGAACAAAATAAATTGTGTTAGGTTGTTTCTTGAATTTGAATTGGCTCCAACAGATTTTGACTCAAGTCTTCGGGTCAGCTGTGGGAAGCCTCTTACCATACAGATCTGTACCGTGCGGAAAAAAGTCAATATCTGCAACAGCACAACAAAATGAACTGGTTACACAGCGTGTTGCAAAACGCCTAGCACGCGGATCCTTGAAAGAAATGCAAAACAATGAGGCATATGCGCGTGACGCGTGAATCAAGAAAAAGAATCAATGGCTGTTGCGCATCTGATTTTTGGAAGTGGTTGGTTCTGCCCGTTAATTGCAAGGGATAACCACAACATCCCATAACCATCTGGCAACACCATGCAAAATCGCCCTGCCATCAGGCAGAATTACCTACTAATTACCAACCATGTTTCAACCATCATCGACTCATCATCATTAATTGTCACTTCAACTGGCTGTGTTGATTGACTTGGAAGTCCAAACTCTTCAAGGAGCTCTTTGATCTCAAACAAACGACCTGAAGGAACTCCCAGCTGAACTGCAGCTGGCCAACCGTTCAGACTTGCTGCTGCCGCTCCGAACATGCTGCGGACCTCCTCCAACTTCTCGTGGAAACGCCAGTGTCTCAACATGTCCTGCAGCATCCTGGGAGCTGATCATCGTGGGCTCAACCACCAACAGCAGCCACCACAAATCATGCAATGAATAACCTGCTAGCTAAACAAATTGTCAGGGGATTTTTTTCAAGGGAGATTGGTTGGTTGAATGCGGATATCAAGTTGTGAAGTGGTTGTGTCCGAACCAATCGGTGCGGATTTCAAGAAACCGACCAGCTTGGCTCCACTGATCAGGTATGATCATTCCTAGTGGCTTGGAGGAGAAAACACAGGCGCGCAACAGGCAGTCTGCTGTCTGTGGTTCATATCTCTAAAATCTACAAATCATAAACGAGCCAAATGTCATCCTGAATGGAAGCCAACACAAGTGAACTCGTTTTTCAACACAAAACACCAAGAAACTGTGTGAATCACCCAACTGATAAGTTGCATACCATGAGTCCATGTCGGGTTGCCTATTGAACTATAGAGGTACCTCATCATGAACCAGCCAGTATGCAGGATCGGTGCTCGATCGGGCTTCAGGCGGGTTTGTCCCTCTCAAAACACTACTGCATCACTTTCCTCTTATCAAAGAATCATCCCAACACCTTGGGCAACATGGGTGGCATATCCAACTCTAAGGTCCATTTCATTCCTCTTCTTTATCTATATATGATTCTATCTAATTATATACGCACAGGATACTGTTGGCGATAGCTTCTACCAGCTCATCAATCTCTCCCTACGAAGGTCCGTCGACTCATCCAGGGCTCCCGGCGGGGCATCCATGAATCTCAGGCGCCGCAAATCGCTCCTCTTCATGGCTGCCATCAGAAGGATCCACCAACCACCGAGAACCAACATCCAGGAAGAACCATTAGTAAGTCACCCGTGAGAACCATCAGGAAGCATCGAGTGACTTAACAACCCCATGATGGATAGATGACGGTTTGACCATGATTAACCTTCTCGTGATTGGTCATGATTGATCACTCTATTTATTGGCACAACAGCCATTGCTGTCCAGATTGACCATTGTTGTTCATTGACATACCATCATTCACCATCAAGATGAGTCGATCACCTCTACAAGTACTGGCCATGGTGGAGCTACATGTAGACATGTTTCCCAGCAACCAGCGAATGACGTAACTTTTTGCGCGTCAAGAATCGTTTCAGGAACCTAGATTGCATGCACCCTGTGAACCAATCTACATGTCCAAATCAGGCTTCAGAATGATTTAGATGGTCTTACCTTGAGTTACCGGCATAACCCATTCAAAACACACCTACCTTTTTTCCGTGGTATTAAAATCGCAATTCTTGGAACTTGGGGTGGCTTAGAATCTGTCTGGGGAGCCTCCCTGCAATCGCTTCAAGCCATGGCACAGAAGCTGGCTGAACTGCCGAGGTGACAACGCGTCAACCTCCGAACTTCCTGGGCTCTGCTGAGCTTCCAGGTGGGGGGAGGCATTTCAATCGGCACATGGGACACCATTCATTTGGACAGAGTATGTCTATATATCATGCGTGTTGACTACGGGTTTCATGGCTGGCTGTTATTCATCTTTATGTATCTTTATGTTATATGCATTCTTACATTATTTAAGAATGTAGGCTTGATTTTGTTGGTGTGTACGTCACTGTACGTCCATAAAACATATCGATAGGTCAACGAAACATCTTCTGGCATGGTCCACCCTGCCAGATCTGAGGCTCCAAGCTCACCCGGCGTTTGATGGCGTTCATTAAGGACCTGTGCAGACAAGTGGTGTTTTTTCAAGTCATAGGGTACCCCTCAATCATCGATTATTAGTCATTTACAGTGATAAACCAACCATTATGGTTGGTATATCCCTTATTGTTGCTGAAATGATCCAAAATAGTTGGTATAGTAATAAAACAACCATTTTGTGGGTTTCCTATTGTAAGAAACACCCAAGTTGAACCACTTGTGGATGTGCCAACTTGCAACAAGCGGATCACCCATGGGAGCTACCAAGGCTTGAAAGCTCCTAAAATCTTTGCAGCTCGAAATTCACCTTGATGCCTTGCCTTAGACGTGGATATCTCCAGGACATGCCAGGCTATACCTGGCTCCGATCGCCCAATCTCGCCACATGGCGCCTTTTGAAGTATTGCACCCTGCACAAAGCTCTCACGATCCGACAAAGCTCCTGTGGCTCCAAGGACGGTTGCAGCCAATTTATGCGGACCACATGTTCATGTCAGGTCGGGCAGGGGTAGAGGAGGGTAGTGTAGGGTAGGGTAAGGTTAAGATATGAACCTCTGCAAATCATAGCCACATATGTATATATCTTGTAGGTTGATGGAGGTTGTCTACTATTTGAGAAGCATAGTTACTTACGCAACGTCAAATTGGTGGTTCGACTTGCAGTGATTGGCAGGGATGAACTGTTATGGGCACCATCCCCTGAAACTGGGCGTCTCCCGACAAAAAATGAAGACTTGGGGATGGTTGGGTGCCAGCTTCCGTGGATCCCTCGTGAACCATTTTTGTTCTGATCAGCCACCTGCATGACTAGCGATGACCATCGATGACAATAATCCATGATCAATCACTATGAATAATCACAAAGATTTGGGTCCAAAAATGGCGCAGCCATGCGTAGCCTCAAAACTGGCGGCTTTCCTATCGATAATGGCTATGGACTTAGATGGTTAGTGCACCATTTACGGGCCAAGTGACCAACCCATTTCTCTGCCAGCAGTTTACCAGTAGACTCTGCAGCTACCCGGTAGCATCAGCAAGGGACCCCTCCTCTGCGTTGCAACGGGGCACCTCCTGCTGTGCTCGCTTGGAGTAGACCTGTGCCATGGGTTCATGGCTATGGTGTATCCTGCCCTATGAGTGACCGTTGTGAATGCAACCAGCGGTTCTGTTGGCTATGAGTGACCGTTAGAAAGTATTGATTAACCATGCCATACATGAACTAGATTTGTATATGGCTGTTAACCATTCCTGCGATAACCAACTCCTAAACCAGCCTAAATTACTTGTGGTGGCAAAGGAGGTGGGAGTTTGTAAGCACTCAAATTAGTTAATGAAAATTCATCACGGCAGCCGGTTTTGAGATCATCATTCCAGTTGTAGAACACAGGGATCGACATTCAAACTCGCTTCTGATCTACATGGCCTTGTGAATGGCACGTAGGTACAGCGATCGCAACAATAAGGTGCTTTTTGGATGGTGACCTACCGGGCACTGGCCATCTAATTGCTCGGCCACTCGGATATTCTCTCAAAACGATCCCGACGAGCCTCAGTCCATACATTGCGTGTGCCAAAATATCATATAGCCACGGAGCCAAATGTGCTCAGTTCTGGTTGGATGTTCTGTATTTTCCTCTGCCCAAGCGTAGTGTTTGCCCTCACTAGCCATTTACCTCCATTATTAACTCTCATTCATCATAAACCATCATAAAAAAACATTATCAACTATCATAAATCATCATTAAACCGTTGTTGGCCATCATCAACCATCATGAAACCATTATCAATCAATCATCATTAAACCATTTTTGCCTGTCATTGGTCATCATCATCATCATCATCATCATCATCATCATCATCATCATCATCATCATCCCATATCCTCCCTCAGTGTGCTGCTTTTCCCCGGACCCCTTGGCTGGTCACCCGTGGCAACTGCACCTTCCACAACTTGGGGTGGCGCTCACCCGCACTGGCGACTTCGTCCAGTAGGAACAACCTCGCCATGGTTGCCATGGGATGGCATGGGGATGGCCATGGGGCCATGGGATGCATGGATGTCATAACCAATAATTCTTTAAAGGGACATCCAGAGTTAGACTAGCCAACAGCTACAGTTGGACCGGTTTAGGAATTCCAACAGTGAACATTCCAACGATCCAATAATGGGACAACCATGTGAAACTCTCAACAGTTAGACCAGTTTGGTCTCATGGGATGTGAACAGCTGGGGTAAAAGGTTTTGACCCAAAGCCATGTTGGAGCATGGTGAACTACCAATGTCCAAAAAATACCCTCTGATAGTCTCTAACATAGCTGGCTGGACAATCCACCTTTCTAGCTGGTTTACCTATTGAGAATGGCAATTCTCTATGACTACCAAAAGGTAGATCAATGATCTATGAAGCAAGGTTGATGTCTATGGCATATATAGGATTCATCATCAAAAAGTCACAATGTTTCATCTTATTTCATGTTCCCTTGCTATGTTGGATTCACAGAGGTACAGTAGTTGTGTCAGATGGGGTCTCAACACAGGGTTCCATCGTTAGAAAATTGCTGCGCCCAGATTCCGAACATGTCAGAGGCAACAGGTAGCAGTGCCAAGTGATGATCCACCCCGAAGCATCATGCTCAATGTTCAAGAAATGAAGGTCAAAAAACACCATTACACCAAAACTTTAGCAGTGAAGTGGCTGCAGTCAAAGCTGAGGTAGACCAATCTATGATGATCACTGTCCTGTTGAACTAAGGCCGGGCAAAGAGTTAGCATTCAATGAACCGGCACAGCCACTAGCAGTCTGAGGAGTGTTTCTAAGAAAACAGCATCTTGGCAATTGCCAACCTCGGAGCGTGTGATTGCTTGTGCATTTGCATCGTATTGCAGTATCACATGTATCCCCTACATTTGCCCGCGTTCCGAAGTAGCAATCCTTAATCATTAGCCCACCCTATTTAACTTAAAACCCTGAAGTGTTACACATCCTTAACCCACAAACATCCATAAATCTTAACATCCATCCTTGACCTAAACACATCCTTAAACCTCAACCCATCCATAACCATCCATACACCCACAAATCCCCTTGCCACTGCCATTGTGTTTGGACCAAGGCACAACTCCTCGCGGCCCAGCTGTTGTAGTCCAAAGCGTGGACGACTGGACCTCCATTCACACCCGAGTGGTGGTTGACTGGAATCGTGCGCAGGTGGTGCATGGATGTTCGTGGATGTTCATGGTTCATGGTAATGATGTTCGGGTGATGCATGGATGTTCATGGTTCATGGATGTTCATACTGGTGATGTGAAAAATCCTGGTTGAAGCGTGATATTCAATGATGGTTGATGCTGGTTAATGATAGTCATTGATGTTCAATCCTGGCTAGTGATGCCTAGTGCTGATTAATGATAGTTCATGGTAGTTGAGAGTCAGCGTAGCTGAATCATAGCAGAACGGCGACGCTGGTCAAACCTTTTGGATGAGTGACTACCTCATTCGTGGCACCACCTTGCTGTCCCCGAGGGGGTACCATGATAGAATATCTGGGACGTCTCAAAACAGTATCTTGCACTTCTCTATGGTCAAGCGTTCATGCAAAATATTATCATCTATACATATACACGATATATGTGTGAAAACATATCATAACATGTGAATCATATGCACGATATATATATATATATGTCACGCATATTCATTTATACTGGTACTGTAGACACTATGTGCATAACATATATATATATATACTGTAGACATGGGACTCTTTATGTGGCTCATTTATTGTTTGGCTCAAGCCACTTGAAGCTGAAGGTTTATATTTGACCTCTCAATCTTGTCGTCATCTTGTGAACATGTTTGGTACCGCGATGCCTTTGACTCTCGTGCTGCCTACGATGGTAATCCCACTAAATCCAGCACCTGGGTCAATCATTCGATCCACCATAGCTATGTCAGTTGTGCTGGTCATCCCAACAGTCATTCTTGTCCGCCAACGATGACAGCTTTCAAGATCTGCCCTGTGCGGTCGTCCACAGTCGCAGGGCATGACGTGTGGTGCTGATTGTTGTAATTCCACGTGATTTATCGCCACCAACTTGTGTATAACCTTGTTTATATCCTTCGCGGATTGCAAAACATGACATTGTACTGTAGAAACCCATTTTGTATTGAACACATATAACCTTTGTTTGAAAGAATCACACATATATAATCATCATATATACATATACATAATCATACATAACATATAGAAATATAATTTTTCCTTTTTTTGTAGGATTTACTTACATATCATCTGTGCACCCACGTCTGCCCCCTGTTAGGCCTGGGCGGCTCTGTAAGCTCTGTGGCAAAGGCCCGGAGCTGGCAGAGCGGGCAGTGCTTGGGGGAGCTGAACCACCGTGGTTCACCGTGGCCGTTAGGCCATCGGCACGGTATCTCCAGAACCATGACGTGATGATCATCAATAGGTCTAGTGATTAAGTTAATTGGTGATTCACTAGGGGTTAACAATGATTGTGATGATAATGATGATCATTGTGCTGATTAATATCTAATGATTCATGATGATATGGCACGTAAATTATGGACTTTAAGCTTCGTAATTTGGTCATGTTGGCATCGTGATTGTTTAATATGGTCATTGACTGTTTATCATTATCAGCTTTTGGCCATTGAGCATGATGAGAATGGTTCCCCACGCCGATGGATATCTTTTTTAATGTTCGCGAAGACGGAATCGGTGCTATCATGTTTCTTGATTGTCACCGCTGCTAAGGATTCACATTCTATACGGCAGCTAACAGTAATAGTCATTTTCATGCCTGCTGAGCATTCACTGTAACTTACTGTTGACTTAGAACAAATACAGTAGTGATAACAATGCCATGACTCCATGAGTACTACATGATTGACCATCACATTACTAGCATGGTAACGATTGCACAAGGCTAGGAACCAGTTCACTGGCCATGATTGAGCACCTGGCAACCAGGCTGGACAACACCTGACTATGGCTGGATGTTCAGTGGCTTGAGCGCCGTAGTTCCATTGCATATGCTTGGTGAATGGTTGGTAAGTGATTTGAGTGATGGATGATATTTCTAAGCCATATATTTCTAAGGCATTGAGCGAAACTGAAAGGTATCACTCTCCGTACCCACTGCTGTGGGATTACCATTTGATTCAAAGTCCAATTCCACTGAGGCTTCAACCCAAAGGGGTCAAACAGCAGCTGGTGCAGCACGTAGCTTTGGCCGCAAAAGAATCTCTACAGTGCAACAAGTGCTGATCATTTGGATGAAAACACATCTTACTCACTTCACCCCCGACCTTGGTGATCGGTTCACCATACTCGCTATGGTATGTATATATTTGCATAGGTATGAGCAAATGTTTGCGTGCGTGTGCACTTACTGAATTCATACCTACTAAAATACCTATGCACAATCATAATTCGTACCTAATGTATATCATCATATAGCTGATGTTCATAGCGATGTGCATAGGTAAACGTCATCGCTATCGCTCGGTGTCCAATCGTTCAACCCCTCTGCCTGGAGTAAAAAATGCTGCTGGAGGCGAATGATGCCGCCTTGAGCTGGGCGTGACGGATCTGTCAACGGTTGTGTCATTGGAAAACGAAGGTGTGGAAAACCAATGTTGTGGACAATTTTCTTGGACAATGCTTATCTTTTTTGCAAAAAATGTTGGAAACTGGGCACCACCTTTGTTGAACACAGAAAACTGCCAGAAAGGCTTTTCTACCATTCCTTCGCTTCATCATCGAAGCGTCCATGAAAAAAACAAAATGAAACAAATCTGTCTGGGTTTGCACCCAGAACATCCCAGAACCTTCTCAGGAGCTTTCTTTTCGGTAAGGGGTTCCTTGTGCACAACTCGGAATCTCTTGGGGGGGCCAAATGACAAGAGTCACCCCAATTAAAAGACCAGTGACACTAGTAACACCGCCTATGATTTCACAAGGAAAGGTCAGTAATATCATATAATACATATATCACACAATGTCAGTAGTTAGCATAGAGAGAGGGAGAGTTTATGATGAATTATGTATAATTGCATCTGAAATGCTCCTCATGTTTCTGAGATTTTTAGAGAAAAGGAAGAATATATAGCATGATTTTCAATCATATATCACAGTGGTGAAATGAGCTTGTTATCAAAGAAAGGCAAGAAAGGCAGTTCTACCATCCAGCAGGAGAAAAGTGAGGCACTGCACAGTTTCTGTTGGCGAACAAATGCTAGTGAATTGGTCAAACATGCGAAGGTTAATTTCTTAGCCGGTTCATGTGGCACGACTGTGGCAGACATCTCATCAGAGCATTCCCCAAGAGTCCTCAAAAGATCAAAAGGCATTAAGGACATATTGTTGAGCTTTCGAACTTGTAAGAGGCTGGCAGTACATGGATCTGTCCATCATAGTTGTGGCGACCGGGCCATCCAAACTGGGTGAGTGGAAAACCAAGCAATAGACAGGTCGAACCTGAAAATAACCTTTGTAAATATTATGTTCCTCATCTTTCTACATATTTGCTCGATAAATCTCACTAGTTTTCACATGGTTTGTTGTTCACTCGTCTTCCTAATTTATCACTACCATCACTTGGGGCCACACGGGCAACAGGTTGCAGGTTGGGTCAAGCTGCGTGTGGTCGTCACATGCATCAGCGATCCCCATGTGCTGGTGAAGTCGCCATGGCAGATTCCGAGCGAAGCATTAGGATCAATTTATTCAGCAATGGATTACGACTGCCTCCTGATTTCAACAGCCATGTTGTTCAGTGATATCAACAGTATTCAACAGTGATGTTGCTGTATCAGTCTGTAGCTCTTCTTAGTCTTCCAGTCTTGATGACCTCTCCAAGGCTCAGGACTTGAACCTTTCGCTTCGATTCCTCACTGATTTCGCTGATCTACCTGGATCTGGTGTTTCTTTCTGGGTTTGCTGTGCGCAATCCATGGGGATCACAGCTCATGATGCTAGTGGCACGGCCCAACGGGAGCTCCTGACTTTTGTCCAACGAGAACCTTTATGATAAAACAGGGCAGTCCATGTCATACTATGTGAGGGTGTCTATGGCTGATGCAATCCCGAAGCCACTTCCCCATGTAGAATGGCTCAGCGCACCGGAATTCAATCAAAATTCATGGACTATGGGTTCTTAAGGACATACCCCAGCCCCGTAAATGTTTGATTTCTCTAGCAGAACAGCACCATGTCAGTGGCTGCTCAGATTTAAACCCATTTCAACCTGAGCCAAAGCCGAAATGCGGAAATCCACGGCTTTCAGTGCCCGCAGATGGGATGATCATCCCACGACCCCATCAGCAGTACAACAGCCACCCCAGATCTTTTTGTGTCAGAAGCACTCTTCGACCTGGACAACGTGGTGGCATGTCATGGCGGGCCTTGATCAAAGGTTGAGAACCAAACATGCTGAAGGTATAGACCATGATATGACTACCAGCGAGCATGCAACAGCGCTATATTTTTCCGTTGTCATTCCTAATGATGCTTCATGACTGTCGAGAATGGTTGTCCAGAACAATCAATAGTCAATAGTTATCCTCAAAAATCACCGAGAAGGGTTTGACATTCATGAATGATGATGATGATGATGATGATGATGATGATGCTGATGATGATGATGATGCTGATGATGATGATGATGCTGATGATGATGATGATGCTGATGATGATGATGATGCTGATGATGATGATGATGCTGATGATGATGATGATGCTGATGATGATGATGATGCTGATGATGATGATGATGCTGATGATGATGATGATGCTGATGATGATGATGATGCTGATGATGATGATGATGCTGATGATGATGATGATGCTGATGATGATGATGATGCTGATGATGATGATGATGCTGATGATGATGATGATGCTGATGATGATGATGATGCTGATGATGATGATGATGCTGATGATGATGATGATGCTGATGATGATGATGATGCTGATGATGATGATGATGCTGATGATGATGATGATGCTGATGATGATGATGATGCTGATGATGATGATGATGCTGATGATGATGATGATGCTGATGATGATGATGATGCTGATGATGATGATGATGCTGATGATGATGATGATGCTGATGATGATGATGATGCTGATGATGATGATGATGCTGATGATGATGATGATGCTGATGATGATGATGATGCTGATGATGATGATGATGCTGATGATGATGATGATGCTGATGATGATGATGATGCTGATGATGATGATGATGCTGATGATGATGATGATGCTGATGATGATGATGATGCTGATGATGATGATGATGCTGATGATGATGATGATGCTGATGATGATGATGATGCTGATGATGATGATGATGCTGATGATGATGATGATGCTGATGATGATGATGATGCTGATGATGATGATGATGCTGATGATGATGATGATGATGATGATGGTGATGATGGTGATGATGATGATGGTGATGGTGATGATGTTGATGATGGTGATGATGTGATGATGGTGGTGATCATGATGATGAGGAGGAGGAGGACGATACAACCCACATATCAGGCGTGTAGGTTTCTACACAAATGAAACATATGTAATATGTAGATTTTATCCTTCACATTGGTCGCTCTATCCCCATACTTAATCATGGTCAATCAGCAGCCAAATCATTATGGCATTGCTAATTGACATCCCTATGGTCAATAATGGTGACAAATCAGCCCACCACGAGATCGACGGCCCTGGTCTGCCATGTGGCCGTTCTGGAGCCATCCGTTGGTATCTTAACAACCACCAATTTCGTACATAATTTCAGTGGACACGCCTTTGACTTCGACCCTTTCAACAAGTCACTCGTTTCCTATCCCGATGAGCGCTGCTACCATCACCAATCCAAAAGCCATCGGAGTGAAATACTGAAATATCTTTTATCCAATAGCGATAGGTTATGCTACCATCCCAAATTGGGACTGTTCCTCATCTACATGCTGACTATCGAAGACTGACGCCCCGTGGAAAATCTAGCGACGCCTGAAGGAGTGTAAATGTAGATCCATGCCCCATGATGGCCCAAAAGTTGCTCAATGAAAGAATAAAGATATATAAGATAATTGTGTCTAATACTGTAGATGATAGACGTAAATAGAACTATGTAGGCTATACCAGTAGTACCGCACAAGGCGGTGGCGGAAGTTTCCAAGATAGGAGCACTATAGGAGTGTGCAGTTGTGGTTGCGACGATTGATTGTCCGAGGGATCCGAGAACTGAACATCACTTGGGCCTGACTTCCTACCAATGTGAGCATCGATCTGGCCACTTGACTGGCAGCCTATCTGTCTAGCTATCTTTCTATCAGTGGATCAGTTTTCTTTCTGTCCGTCTGACTGTCTATCTATCTATCTATCTGATGATCTATTCGTTTACCTATCTGCCTATGTACTTGTCTTTCTATCTACCTCACTATCTATATCGTCATCTTTCTGTCTATGTATCTATCTATCTACCTGTCCATCTATCTATTTATTTATCTATCTGCCTATCTATCTATCTGTCTATCTATCTACCGAATTATTTGTCTGATCATCTATGTGTCCATCTGTCTATCTTTCTGTCTATCTACCTGACTATCTATCTACTTTTCTATCTGACTCTCGTTTCGTCTACCTATCTGTCTATCTATCAACCCATCTAGCCATCTGAATCTGGCTATCCAATTGTCTGTCTATTCCATCTATCTATTCTAGCTATTCTATCTATCTATCTATCCATCTATCTATCCATCTATTCATCCATCGATGCATCTATGTATCTGACTATCCATCTAGCCACCCATCGATCTGACTATCGACTTGTCGATCTATCTGGCTACCTCTTTGTCTAGCCATCTTTCGTCTATCTATTCATTTACCTTCCAAATGTGCTTCGATCATGAAGTGTTTTGCATCTAGGTGTTTGGCCACTTTTGATAATTGGACCTTGCAAAGGTGTTCCGATCATCAAGTGTTTTGCTACTTTTGACCTGCAAATGTGCTTGGCGCGCAAGCGTTGTGCACATTTTGGCCACATAAATCACGAAAAGTGACGCGAAACGCAAGTGTTTTCCTACTTTTGTCTCCTGTGTTCAAAAAGTGTCAAAACGTGCTGTGTTTTGACACATTTGCTTCAAAATGTGCTTCTCGCCCTGGCCGCGTGCACTTTTTCGGACATGCAACTTTCAAAACTTGTTAAAAACCACGAGTTTTTGCGACTTCGGACGTGAGAATGTGCTTCGCGCGCAGGCGGCGTGCCAATTTTCATGATCATATGACATCTCCGAAAAGTGGCCCGAAACGCTAGTAAAATTGCAGTTTTTATTTTGGTACAAGATTTTATCTTAAAAATTTGCTTCGCGCGCAGGCAGCGTGCCAGTTTTGAGAATCATGAGTCATCAAAAGTGCTCCGAGCATGTAGTGTTTTTACGATTTTGACTTCCAAATGTGCTCGGCGCCTAGGTTTTTTAACGATTTTGAACGTGGAATCCTCTAAAAGTGCTCCGAGCATGCAGTGTCTTTACGATTTTGACTTCCAAATGTCCTTCGCGCCTAGGTTTTTGAACGATTTTGCAAGTTGCAACTTCCAAAAGTGCTCCGAACCTGACATGCTTTTACGATTTTGACTTCCAAATGTGCTTCGCGCCTAGGGTTTTTAACGATTTTGCAAGTTGCAACTTCCAAAAGTGCTCCGAACCTGACATGTTTTTACGATTTTGACTTCCAAATGTGCTTCGCGCCTAGGTTTTTTAACGATTTTGAACGTGCAGGCGATCTACCCTAGCTGAGTCACATCTCTTCTTTCACACATCTGCTCAGGCGATCTACCCTAGCTGAGTTGTCCATATTGTCGGAAGTTAGACTTCTAAACTTCCTTCGATAATGTATATAAACAGACTATAAATCTTTTTACATATATATATATATATTTATTTATTTAAATAAGTATATTTGTACATATATAAATATATATATATATTTAAATAGATAGATTTGTACATATACATATATATATATATATCTAAATAAATATATTTGTACATATACATATATAAATAAATAAAAAGATAAATCTATATATATATAAGTATATATTTATATTACATACATATGTCTTCACCCCCCGGGCACTGGATCTAGCCTCCAACTCGAGTTGCGAAGGCGGTGAAGGCTGCGCAGCGTCCAGCAGTTCCGGAAGATGATTCGCTACCACCTCCAGGGGTGCAACGACCACCCGGTGGTCGCTGGGTATTGGTTGCCTACGGTTGCCTGGGATTCCCATGGTGGTTCCCATGGTGGTTCCCATAGTTGCAGCTAAATGAATGGCAAATGGTCAGTGAACCATAAATTCGTCGTTGATGAAGGGAATTTAAGGAGTAATTCATGTTTAATTCATGGTTGATTCATGGCTACTTGCTGATGAATTGACGATTGTTTGCTGAATTACATGGGGATTATCAAGGCCTATACGGGGTAGATATTTGCAGCTCGCGGCTCCCCTCTCCAAAGCACAAGCTGGAACCGACCAGCGCTGATCATCCAGGGGTGACCAACTAATGAGAACGGCAATGACAGCAACGGAAATCAGAATTATGACAATGATAACTTGGCAATGGTGGATCTATAGAATTCTTCTAACATGTATATAACTAGCAGTCTGATTCAGTGGCACCCGGGGAGAAGTCCCATCACTGACATGGAAGAACATTGTGACAAGGATAACGTGCAAATCAGCAGCTCGAAGTTGATCAATTTGGCAATAGAGTCACCCGTGTGCTGGTGACACCAGCCGGCGTTTTCCCGCCGTAATTTTTCAGCCATCCAGATCATCCAGGTGAGCATAGGTAAACGTACCGCTTCGATGGGCGTTGAATGGGGGGAGGATGCAAGAGAAGAGTGCCAGAGGAGAGATCATTAAGTCGTTAATAAGTTCGGGATCTGCCCAGACTAATTTCAACAAGTGCTGGTTTAAAGTCATGAATGGTCCTACTGCGCGTATATGATAGTAGAATGGGAGAAGTTGTTGAATGCGTTTCCTCACTCTACATGTACCATCATGTACCCAAACAAACAACAAGATATATTAACCACGATCAATCATGTTCAACGGTTATTGCGTTGTCACAATCATCATGTTTTATCACCTACATACATCAACAGGAACAGCAGCATTGTGAACCCGAATCAAACGTGATCAATCACTATCTGCCATTCTGAACAATGCTGAATCTTGATCAACCATTACTTAGTCCCGACTTTTTGTTGCAAATCACCTCATCCAAGCCACTGGCATTCCCTTCTATCCTACTGAACTCTCCCAAATAACAAACAGGTGGCATGTTTCTTGTATTAGGCAGGATTTAACAACAGTCGATGCCAGAGTCAACCACAGGAAATCAACACCCATGTTCAAAAACATGATTGTTGCGTTTTCGCCTCTGTAGGCAAAAAATGCATCCTGCCCTGTTGGCCAAGCAACCAAACAAGCGACTCACTGACCCAACGACCGACAATGAAACTATCTTTTCTGAGTGTTTGATCAGTGACTTCCACCCATCAGTCCTCAAGCTCTGGCCACATCTACTGGTGCATCACATGCAGCTCACTGATAGGTTCCCCGCAGTCAACGTTCTGAGACTGTTGTGCAGGCCCACTCCATCCAAACTCTGGTCAAAACAATGTCCAAAAGTCAGAGTTTGAAGATTGCTTGGCAGGGTCACTCGCTCCAAACTCTGGTTGAAACGATTTCCAAAAGTCAGATTCTGAAGATTGCTTGGCAGGGTCACTCGCTCCAAACTCTGGTTGAAACGATTTCCAAAAGTCAGATTCTGAAGATTGCTTGGCAGGGTCACTCGCTCCAAACTCTGGTTGAAACGATTTCCAAAAGTCAGATTCTGAAGATTGCTTGGCAGGGCCACTCGCTCCAAGCTTTGGTTGAAAGAAACTCCAAAAGTCAGAGTCTTCAGATTGCTGGGAAGGGTCACTCCTTCCAAGCTCTGGTTGAAATCATCTCCAAAAGTCAGATTTTGAAGATTGCTTGGCAGGGTCACTCTCTCCAAACTCTGGTCAAAAGAGTGTCCAAAAGTCAGATTCTGAAAATTGCTTGGCAAGGCCACTCGTTCCAAACTCTGGTTGAAATCATCTCCAAACGTCAGACTTTGAAGATTGCTGGGGAGCATCACTCGCTCCAAACTCTGATTGAAAACAGCCCCAAAGGTAAGATTCTGAAGATTGCCTGGCAAGGTCACTCTCTGCAAACTCTGATTTAAGTGAAATCCAAAAGTCAAATTCTGTAGATTGCTTGGCAGCATCACTCCCTCCAAACTCTGGTTGAAGCTATCTCCAAAGGTCAGATTCTGAAGCTTGCTTGGCAAAGTGACCTGCTTCAAACTCTGGTTGAAACGATCTCCAAAGGTCAGACTCTGAAGATTGCTTGGCAGGGTCACTCGCTCCAAACTCTGGTTGAAAATAGTTCCAAAAGTCAGATTCTGAAGATTGCTTGGCAGGGCCACTCGCTCCAAGCTTTGGTTGAAAGAAACTCCAAAAGTCAGATTCTGAAGATTGCTTGGCAAGGCCACTCGCTCCAAACTCTGGTTGAAATCATCTCCAAACGTCAGACTTTGAAGACTGCTTGGCAGGGCCACTCCCTCCAAACTCTGGTTGAAAATAGTTCCAAAAGTCAGATTCTGAAGATTGCTTGGCAGGGCCACTCGCTCCAAGCTCTGGTTCAAAAAAAATCCAAACGTCAGAGTCTTCAGATTGCTGGGAAGGGTCACTCCTTCCAAACTCTGGTTGAAAATAGTTCCAAAAGTCAGATTCTGAAGATTGCTTGGCAGGGTCACTCTCTCCAAACTCTGGTCAAAAGAGTGTCCAAAAGTCAGATTCTGAAGATTGCTTGGCAAGGCCACTCGTTCCAAACTCTGGTTGAAATCATCTCCAAACGTCAGACTTTGAAGACTGCTTGGCAGGGTGACTCGCTCCAAACTCTGGTTGAAAAGAATTCCAAACGTCAGAGTCTTAAGATTGCTCGGAAGGGTCACACCTTCCAAACTCTGCTTGAAATCATCTCCAAAGGTCAAATTCTGAAGCTTGCTTGGCAGCGTCACTCCCTCCAAGCTCTGGTTGAAATCATCTCCAAAAGCCAGACTTTGAAGATTGCTGGGGAGCATCACTCGCTCCAAACTCTGGTTGAAACGATCTGCAAAGGTCAAGCTCTCCAAGGTTTTGGGTAGATGCTGCAAATAGGGACCATGTGATATACCATGTATCCTGGTGACGCCTTCCAACGCATCCCCATCATCACAAGTGATGCGGCCTTGGCTATAACTTAAAGCATTACCCAAATTTGTTGGCACACACGTGCAGGATAGGACTGCCTCACTGCCAGCAATACCCTGTTCTTGCAAAGTTTGGTTAAGCACGAGCTTCGATTCCTTGTGATGCAGGGCGTATTGTGCACCTGCTCTACATGGCAGTTGCTCTACGATCATCCGGCGGACCTCCCGCCCAAGCGTGGAATCTGCAACGTTCAATGCGAGGCCTTCACCCGTCAAACGGACCACCTGGAGGCTGACAAGCGAGCCACTGTTGGCAGCTTCAGCATCGCCATAATCCGAGCATTTTCGCTTCATGGCTTTGGATCGTTTCAAGGGGTCACACTAAATTGTCTGTCATCGCACTCAATCCCAGTTGTGTGGATGGAAAATGATGGAAGCTGAACATGGTTCAAGTCCTTTGATCTTGCTAATTGTTGGCTAATGCTTCTGACTTCTGGATTCCTGGTACAGATACCTAGCCGAAACAACCAGCCATAAACATGACAGTCACGCATAATGTAATGTGCATAATATCTTACTGTGATCTGCTACATATAGTATCTATGTGGACTGTACTCACTTGCGTTCAAAAAAACTCCCAGACTCCAAACAGCCAACGTCAATTTCTGTACGTTCAAAACTTCCGAATCATACTTTCCCTATACTAGCAGTCAGTATTTCTCACAACCCTTTTATGCGTGAACTTTGGTTTTCACGTTCAAATCAGATGAGATGAGTGAAGAAACTGGCCAGCTGATGCCGGCGGTGATATGTCCAGTCTTGGGAGCAATGACCTGGATCTTTTGGGACCTTCTCTGTAGCTGGAGGATGCTGCAGAATTCCAAGAACCCAATCGAGCGTCTTCAAAGTGTTACTGGTACCGTCTGAGGCATAAATTCTGACCTCCAGTGGCATTCATTGCAACCTCGGGAAAAGGTGGTAACCCCCCCCAACCATCCCTCAGGCTATGATCATGTCATTATAGGGAAACCAAGCAGCTTTGGGGGATTGCTTTTTTGCTTCTCATACACGTATCATTGCGGAATCTGCATATGCGATCCAAATTAGATAAAATATGCATCAATGTGGTTTTGCTGTGCAAAGCCGAAAATCATCTTTGTCCAAGTGATGCGGTCTCTGACATGCTTCAAGCATATTGTAAATCTCTCAAATGTGTACGAGATGTTCCTTTTTAGCAGAGCATCGTGACAATCCAATCAATGATGGGTAAACATGGCACCATGTTGCGTTCATTTCATGTCATCATTTTCCCTTCATCTCAATATGACCTCCTCCCTGACCCCATGCATCGCCGACCCAGTGACCGAACTCCGCTGCCTCGTGGTCTTTGCTGCTAGCCTTGCCATCTGGAAAGAGCTTTCCGCGGTGTTTGAGCACCACCTCCTGTGGTGCGGTGCATGTTGTCAGCTGCCATCCCGCAAACCCTGCTGCCATAAGCGGATCGCCACCAGATCGTAATCATCATCATCTTCTTCTCCTTCTTCTTCGTCATCATCATGATCATTCAGAACCATTATATTCCTTGGCATTGTTAGTTGTTAACTCTACCCATAGTTGATCCTTAACTAACCACCATTATCATCTCAATCTCCAGCAGCTCCCAATCGGATTGGGACTACTCACAGTGCGCTGCATCACTCAACCCCCCGCTAAGCCAATCTATGAAAAAAAACGGACCCAGTTGTTCACAGTGCACTTCCAGGTTGATTCGAGTTAGGGAAGAGTCAGGTTCGAAGGTAGACTGATGAGGGGCTGCACTGAGAACGTGGTGCTTGGCTAGTAAACAGTCGATATCGTCAGATATCTATAGCAAGCCGCTGGGTGTGTGTGATAATGTGATAGGTGACTGTCAGGTACCAAGCACTGTTGACTATTGTTAATCACTATCAATCATTATCGACCATCCATCACTTTAACGATCAGTGCCATTCATTACGCATTACTTGGTTCTAATCCCCTATTCTTAACCACTGTTCACACACTATTCACGGTCGTGGGCCAAAACCGTGGCAACTGGTGACCGCAAACGACCAAGACCAAATGAGTTGGGATTTTCATCCATGCATTTTGGGATGCTGACCCAGCTCTCCCAAAACTCTGGTTCGTCATTGCGCCAGGGAAACTGAAACCAATGAGGAACCACTCCTCCATCATAGTGATAACTGGATGATGAGCCATAGTGATAACACTGAAACCACAGTGATATTCCTATCATTTCCTATCCAGTTATATATCACTACCTCCTGAAACGGCTCATCCCAGCGACCTTGAAACAATTGATCAACGCGAGCTCTTTGGAAACGTCCTTGAGGCAGCCGTGTGTACACTGGGGAGGCAGTGGCGCATTGTGAGTCAATAGGAATCCGGGGTTAACGAATGATGGTTGATCATGCTGGTGAACTGTGGTTGACAGCGGTTTATAGTGGTGAACATAGCAACCACTTATTCACCATGATTTTATTGACAGTGGTGTATTAGCTGGTGGTATACTATGGTTGAATAGACGCCAAGTATAACAATATAACAATGCTAATATTGCATTTTGAAAATGTATTGTGAACCACAGCTACGATTCACCAGTCAATGGTCAAACACTGCATGACAATTGTTGATGGTGATTGCCTATTGTAGATTGCAGCAGTTGAATATTCACCGCCAACAATTAGTGGTACCTCTATCATGCTTGATGATAATGCTTTATATATAATGTTATCAAATACGCTACTGGTTGGTGGTTTCAACCCCATGAAAAATATTAGTCAACCAACCACTTTTCGGACTTTTCGGGGCATGAAGTGCGACGGCTGGCATTGTGCCAGCGGACGGCAACCTCTACCAAGCTGGAACTACCCTGCCGCACGACTCTGTCTGGAGGTGACCACTGGCATCACGGCAGCAAGGTCATGCGGTTTGCGAGCGATGGAGATCCACTGACTGATGGCTTCATCCACTTGGTGACCTCGACTTGCCTCGACCATCACCGGAACCGTTTGACAGCCAAAACATATCACCGCGGACGTAGGGTGACAGTATGTCAGAGGGAGCGGAATCTGCAACTTCGCTGAAAGTCTGTTAAGCCAAAGTGAAAGCGACTTCGCCATATCCTGAAGATCACGGGAGGTTTTCAGCTGCCCAGACTGCCACTGCTTGGAATTGCGTTTGAACCACGGTCCAAACCCTGGCACCCTGGACACTCCATCCATGACCAATTGGTAAAATGACCATCGTTGTACCACCCCGTTGTCTTGCAGCGATGCTATCCACCGTTGCATGTCTGAATATTCAGGGACATGGTAGCTTTGACATTCAAATGGCAATCGCAAAGGGAAATTCCAGGGGGTCATCTGAAGAGCTCGAACCTCATAGAAACCCTCTGATGTCGCAGTTCCCACATTCTGTTTCTGTTTGAGTGTGCATCGTTTACCGATCTCAATGAGCAGTTTGTGCAGTTTTCGTTTCAAAGTCCGTCTGTGAGCCAACGCACTCCGACTCTGATGCCAGAGTGCAACAACTTCAACTGGACGCTGAAAAACTGAGGCAGCAAGGAAATCAGCAGCATCGTTACCTTGATACGCCCACCGCTCCACCGCAGTTGCTCCTGTATGTTGTTGATGACTAACCACCTTGACGATACCCGAAAAAAGGTCAGTTGCTTGATGAATCAACACATCCAAGTGCGACAGGAGATCATGGTTAGGTAAGTTCGAATCGACAACGTATCGACGTTCATGCATGGCAGTTACCTGTTGGCATACAAAGTCATTGTCAACCCACAACCGAAAGCGAACCCAGACCTTCAAAGCATATCGAACTGCTGAAAGGACTGCACACAACTCGGCCCTAACGATGGTTTGCAGTATCCCTGGGAGAAAGCCGCAACTGACTGGACTGAATTCCCACCAATCTGAGGCTGAAGACGCAACCACCCCCCATGTGCAGAGGCGATTGAACCTGTCACTTGGATCACGGCATGACCCGTCAGTAAAGAATTCAAGTTGGTTGGCGTGGGGAGTCTCCAAATGTTCAACTGTCTGATCACACAGCTCTTGCAAGGCATTATGAAAAGCTACGGTTTCGGCTGGCAACGGGAACCATCCATGCAAAAAAGTAGCCTGAGGCAGTTCAAGGATCTCCTGCCTCTCCGCCGCAGATATGTCGGCACGAAGGTCTTCCAATTCTCTGCATTCCCAGTTCCGATGAAAAAGGTGATCGTGGTCTCCACACATCGGACACGCATCATCATGATGTGCCTGTCTATGCAACAGGTGATCGGCAGTGAAAAACGATCCATTCAATGCACACCGAAGATATGCAAGGTCTTGACTGGGAGTGGTCCACTCCTCCATCGTGAATGCTGGACATGTATGATGGAGATTGCTTAGAGTCTGCCTAGTACAGTTTTCGACTGCGATGTGCCATTGCCAAGAAGCGACCAAACGCAAATGCAGCTCCTGGATGGGGCATTGCCACAAATGGACTGGTTGTCCCGAATGGTCACAAAACCACTGTTCACCGCACCAAGACCACCCAACCTGCTGAAGGCGTTCATACAAGACACTACAAGGTCCAACTGAGGGGCGAAGCTTGTGTGTGGGGACGATCACTTGATCAAGCACAGCTGAGCACATATCCGCAGGCAAGTACATTCGAACATGTTGCACTGTGGTCCACAAAGCGAAGAATCCGGGGTCATGTGATGGATGCTCAACCATGGAAAGGTGAATCGAAGGTGAGCAACCTGGCTTGTGCTCACCCAAAGCCCTCACAGCACCAGTCCGAAGATTGTCAAACCACGTGCTACCCACATGTGCTGACGATATTCCATGAAGGGCACATGGCCATGCCGAGGCCTTGATGGCTCTCAACTTGTGGTGGTAGGGTGATGCAGAAATGGCAAGCTCTTTCCAGCGCGGTTTAAATGCAGTGATGCGCTCAGTGATAACATGATTCGTGGTCATCTGACAGTATTGGATGTGACCACCCAAATCTCGGCAAGAGAATTTCACGTGCTGACCCTGATCACGAAATCGAACTCTATCTTGGGTGTTATTGGCCCACAAGTAAGTTTTTTGACTATCGAGTGGTAGGTCTAACACTGCAAGGATAGTGCCAATCGCATTCAGCCCAGCCAATGTTTCATCTGAAGAAGCAGCAACTAACTCCAAGTTGTCCACAAAACTCCACAACCGGACGTTGGGGGTTTTCAGAGCTAACCATTGGTCTATCAGCACATTGGTGGCTAACATAGCGACCACTGAAAGCGGGCAGCCTTCAGGGTACCCCGTTGTGGCCTTGATGGCCGGCCCGACAGAACCTCTGACACTGAACCTGCGGGTCATTGCATTCACCGCTTTCGCCCATGGCATCAATACGGCTACTGGGCACCCCATCTTCTTGAGTACACCGAATGTTGGGTATCTGGGCAGATGGTTAAAGCATTTTTGGATGTCTAACACCGCTCCACTCAATGAAGTGTCTTCTTGAACGGAACACTCCATGGCATGCTGCAATCCCAACCACATCTGTGTTGCGCTCCGCTTGGGCAAGGAGCCATGGCATGTGGGTGGCGCCCAATGCAACAAATGTTTGATCAAAGAACGGGCCCGGATTGACGCCCAACATCGGTATATTATTGAAAATATGGTAATAGGCCTATACTGGTTCACAGTACGGGCTCCAGCAACCTTTTCCAAACTGTGAATGATTCCGCATAGGAGTTGCTGCGGCCACTCCATTTCATTGTTTTCGATCATCGTCAACATTCGAATGATAGCCAAACTGACATCATCAGGTGCTGCCAACAAATCAGCCCTTGCCCACCCGTGACTTCAAGCAAGACTTCCATTGCACCAGCGTGATGGGGTGATACTCCAAAGGTGGCACATGGGGGAATGCAAGTTGGAAGAAGTCAACAATGGGCTGCCAATGATCATCATCGACGAATGCATGACGATCCCACCTTGCCTGCCACTCAGTAGCAAACTTCTCAAACATCTGATCTAAGCCTCCTACCAACGTGGTCTGCCGAAGCTCATCGCCAACACTAGGTATCGGATCCATTTCACTCAACCAAAGCATGTCACGGCAACCAACAAGTGGATGAAGAGCCTGGGACCGGGTGATGTTCACTACTGGGCAAGTAAGATCGAAATCGGGTTCATTGCCAAGATGGACAGCATGTTCATCAGAGTCAACTGCGACCACTGTGGAGCTATGGCATTCCTCAAGCAGCTGCACTGGAGAAACCGCAGGTTTGGCAAAATCTCTGAAGATTCTGTTGGGATCAGATTGTCGATTTGCTTTGGCAACTGACTGCAAGTTATGAATCAGTGCTCCCTCCAAGGCTTCGACTTCTCTCTGCATAGTCACAGACATCATACCCACTTCAGCGGCTGTGGGCAATTGGTCACCGATGGTCAACGGTGAGCCAGGCATCTTATGTGGAAGACTACGCCACCACTGTGGGAAACCTCCCGGAAATCCTGCTGCAGCACGAATCGCTCTCCACTCGCGCTGAGCATGGACACGTTTGGCTTCACTCCAACTGGATTTAGCAAAATGCCGTTCCAAACTAACAATCCTGCGGAGCTGAGTAAACCACTTTAAATGAACAGCAGATTGACCATGAAATTGGGGTTTGACCTCTCCATGTCGACTTGCTTTCAGTGGCTTCGATGATGGTATCTGACGGGTGGCTTCAACAGTGCAGCTACGACCTCGCTGGCATGCGAGGAGGTGTTTGCGCTTCCTCAGCAGCACTGTGTTCATTCGGGTTTCAAACTCAGCAGCAATGGACTTCATCTGCTCATCAGGCGCAAGTGTCCCATCAACCTGGAAGTTGCCCGCAGAAAGTTCAATCTCCATGGTCTCCCAAGGGAATGGTTTGGGACGACGCCACACTTGGATAGGCTCCACATCAAAGAAGGGTCGGAAATGTGCTTGCACAATAGCATGATCCGGGACTATTCCTTCTAAAACTTCAATACCATCCAAAAAGGGCACCAGTTCCGGTGAAATCCAGAGGAAGTCTAAAGTGCTGGCACCTTTGCTAGTCGGCTCGACCGGAGTACCATCCACCGCTTCACGATGCAACTGGACTTCCTTCCAACCAAGCTGAGCCCACACATGTGGTTGTGGGAGAACACCATCTACTTGGTTAAAGTCACCCATGATGAATCGGAAACCCTTCATCTCATACACCAGCTTCTTTGTAGCTGACCGCAGGATGTCATCACTTCGTTGCCTGACCTCAGCACTATATGCATTTTGTGCGAAGCCATAAAAAACGGAACCATGCACCCATTGTGACCCACACCGGAACGTGTTGATGGCCAGACGGTTGGTGGCCAAAATGGAGTGGTCATCCTCAAATTCAAGGCGTCTGCTTGGCACATTGGCAACAAAACCGACACCAGTCTGTTTTCCCCCAACAGCAGTGATAGCTTGCGACCTATACGGGACCGGGTGTCCTGCATGGTAGCTAAACCCCGTGCGCAGATGTTTCAACTCCCTTCGAAATCGACCTATCCCTGTATTCGTCAAGTGAGATTCGGAGATGCCCCAAATTGCACTGGCTCTTTGGGGAAGCTCTCCAAACACAAACCCTTTGCGCAATACCCCAGTGGGATTTATCGATCCAAGAGTCAGACCTTCCTGTGTGGATGAAGGGCCTGGGTTGGTAGCTTCACCTACGCGAATTATAAATGCACAGAGAAGCAGGATGCTCCTCAAAAGGATTGGGATCCGACATGCATAAGGCCGGATCCTTGGGGTGGCCTGTCACTCATGCGATAACTTGGCACGTTTTTCAATTCCCAACATCAGCTCTTCAATTCGCTTCATCTGCTTATCCAGTTGAGATTCAATGGTCGTTTGCATGCTCTGTTGCTGAGCCTGGACTGTCTGGATCTGACCTGACATATGAACATGCTGCTGCTGTTGCTGCTGGTGATTGCTGGCGACTGTACCAGCAAGCTGCTGGAAATTGCTTTGGAGTGACTGGACCTGCTGCTCCAAGTTGTTGACACGCAAATTGGCTGCTTCATCAGCCATCATGGTGTCACTGCTGCCCGACGTGCTCTGTTCCTGGATGCTATCCATGACCTTCTTAGTGACATTGGCTTCAATCACTGCAAGTTGCGTGGGACCCACCGACGGTGAGTACTGCTTCCATGGATCATGCTGCAACCAGGGGTCATGATTGGAATTGCTCTGCTCTCTCTTGGCATCAGGCGGCACCTTGGCTTGGTTTTGCGATAGATGCTGCAAAGTTCGCTCAGAGGCAACTGGCATGGATGCTGGGGTCGAGGACGTTGGGCGACGCACTTCATGCTCACTAATCAAAATGTCTCCTTGGTCTGTGGTGTAGAGCCAATGGGATGGTTGATGTGTGGCTTGAGCAACCCAAATGACTCCTTGCTTGTTTGGGGCTTGACCCAACACTTGAATAGGACGTGCATTCCACCCCCACTCATCGAAGACAGCTTGAAGGTTCTTTTTGGTTGTACCAAAAGGTACTGAGCACACCCGATACTGCTTGGTCGTAGTGGAGTCCAAGTACGTTGATTCTGGCTTCAGTTTGCCATGCACATTCTCAACGTGCTGCAAGGCTGTGCGCAATCCAAATCTGTCACCGGTGCGCGCAATCCAGGTGGGTGTCTCAATTGTCTGCTGCATGCTGATAAGATCAGAAAACCCATGCTTGGGCATCCAAATCACTCTGTAACCATCATGGGGCTGTCTGCCGCTTTCACTGCGTGGTTCATAAAAGACCCCTCCCTTGGCATTGTTGGAGAGAATCGTATTGCCCATAGATTCCAACACTCGCAGATTCACTGAAAACAGTTCCGATTGTTCAGGTCGTGACTTCTGGAATTTCTTGGTGAGGTACTGTCTATCAAACACATCAAGAACTCCCTCTTTGTTGGCATGTTGGAATTCAGGGAGTGCCATCAACGCACGCACTGGGCTCTTGACAAAGGCTTGCCAATCATGCTGAAACTGGTCCCTGTGAATCATGGCCCGAATGACCATCGTCTGAACCTGAGCTACTTTGACCATTTCCTTTGGCATGGTACGTGCAACATCCATGTGTCCCAGCTGGAACATCGCACCTTCGATGATCATAGGCTCTCGTGTCTCAGCACAGATTGCCGGGAACTTGACCTTCTGGTGTTTGTCCGGCAATTTTGGGTCATATAGGTCTAGCACAATGAGGGCAATCCCTTCACGACAGATCTTGTCCTGCAACTTGAAAAAAGGCTCTGCTTCATGGATGTTTGCTAAAACTACGCCTCGCTGGCGTTGCTGCACCTGATGCAGGCTAATCTGGGAAAGAGGAATTCCATCACTTTGCTGAAACAATCCATCTGGAATTGCAACTTGAGAAGACTTCAGTGTCACACTGGGTCGTGCATGAGGCTTATTCTGCCTTTTGTTGGCCTTCTTTCCTACAGGCTGGGACATGGCAGCACGTTTATCGATCTGGGCTTGAAGCTCATCCGACATCACAATTTGGTATGGAGGTGTCAGGGCGGAAGCTCTGGACTTCAGGTCCCTCCAAGGATGAGGAGCTGCCATGACTTGTGCTATGGTCGCTGGTCCTAAAGACTGGGTCAAATGTTGGACAACTGACCCAACTCGCTCATTGGCAACACCATGCTGCAACAACATCTCTCGCAACTGGTTTGTCCCATCGGCTGGCATTCCTCCAAGGATCAGTCCCTGGACAACATGGTCAGTTTGACCCTGGTTCCTCAACTGCTGCGCAAACATGACACGCCATTGAAAGGCTTCCTCTGAATTCATGATTCCCTCATGTGTGTTGGACTGTCCCATAATCCAGGCCATCGCTTGGAACCCGCAATCGGCAGGGAACATGGACCTCATGACTGAACCAGCTGTGGCTGCTCTGCATTGGATCTGGTGGTCTTCTCCGAACGATCTACATAGCATTTGCTTGACGAAATTCTCATCGAAATGAGTTGTGGTGACTTGAACAACTTCTTCAGTCACTTCAACTCGGATTGGAAACCAATGGTAATTGTACCAACATACTGTACTCACCACAAAGGTCTGCTTGGTTTGGTTGGCAACACTGGAAGCAGCAACTATCCATCGACCAAAAATCAACGGGTCGTTGTGAGATCCCAGGATCATAGGTGCAGTAGTGGTCACATTGCCATGGTTGGAAAGCATATGCATATACCAAGTCATCTCATCATCCGCAACCCAACCTTGCTGGTTCCACAGGGCATCCAAACGTGTCATTCCATGGACATTTGGTTGCGAACCGGGCACACCCCTCATGGAGCGTCTCGCTCACTTCACGGAGGAGAATGATTTGCTTTTCACTTACTCTTTGAGACAAATCCAAAAAGGCACCGACGGCATCAGTGGGTTTGAACTTTCCTGAGGTCTTGGTGATTTTCTCTTCAGCGTAAGCCACCATGCCTACCGTGGTATCAGCCGGTACCTGAAGTGAAGTCAACGGGCAACCCGCATGACCAATCCAGATCTGTACTGTGCTTGCACTCTCCCACGGACAGGTTGGTGGGATATCATCTTGATCCTGTGGCGGGGACTGCAGATCATCTTGGTCAAACGGTGGGAAATCATCTGCAGGCATCAGAGCGTTTTCGCCCAATTCACTTCTTGCATCCTGATCTGGTGTCTCATCCATCATCGGGGCCATGACTGCATCATCCATTGGTTTGCCTTCTGGTTCCGTCATGATGGTGTGATGATCTTGAACGAATGAAGAATGATGACTCATTGGAGAGTCAGCTGGTGATGTTGCTGGTTCGATAGGATCTGGCGATCCTGGTGCTTCAACAACCTCGGTATTCCTAGGTACTTCTTCTGGTGGGGCTTGGAACGGACATGCAAACATGGAAACCCCACCATTGGTCGCATATGTGGGCAGGGTGCTGACATGTGCATTCTGATGGCTTGCATGGGTCTCTCTTACGGCTTCTGTCATGGTCTGTGATTCTGCAGGGATTTCGCTGGCAGCATCACGCATGGAGTCCTGTTCATGTGCATGATCAGATGATGATGAGCGAATGATGGGTGGATCTACACGTTCACATTCTTTCTGAATCAACTGTGTCAACGGCTCTTCAGTTTCATGGGATGGTTCCTGTGTGGTCATGGCAGCAATTGGAACTGTCTCCGGTGCAAGGAGCTTGCGAAGTTCAACTACAAAAGCCTCCATGTATGGTGTGTTTGTCATCTTCCATAACTTGTCTCTGGCTGCGAGTACATCCCTGGTAATCACATGCAATGCTTCTTGTGGGGTGATGGCGGTCATTTCAAAGCCTTGGACACTTGCTTGCTGAAATGCGTTTCCCAAGACCCAAGCAGCCTGCAATGGTGAGGCCAACTGTCCCACACCTGCCAATTCCAACTTGAGGGTATATTCATCCTGATCTGCCACATAATCCGGTCTCAACGCATTCCACAGTGCAACCTCTCTTGGGTGAGGAAACCGCATTTGGTGGTACACGGTACTGCCAACTTCAACACTGTGTCCCATCGGGACGACAACACCATACAATCCTCTGGAATCAATTCTGGATGGATTGAATCCACTGGATCGACACAAACAGTGGCATCCTGACAGCTGAGTCCCCCAACTGTGAGTGGCGGTGGGGGCAGGCTTCATGTAGTCGATCACATATTTAGGCAGGCCACCTGGTTGCGAATCAAAGATGCGCAGTTCATAACCGTCCAGCAACAACTGTTTGATCTCATCTTCAGGAAAAGCAGGGATGCTCGACATGACATTAAGCAATGCAGGTCTGAACGAAAGGATGGGCAAACTGGGAATGGTCTCTACCATGAAATCAGGATGAGCAAGGGTTGCCCACCAACGTGTGCGAGTGCTCGGCCACAACGTATGCAGATTAAGCACATTCTGTGCTAGCTTGTAGCCAGCTTTCCTAGCAAAATTCTTCAACATGTCTTGTGCCCATGGTGATGTCATGACTTCCTGAGTGCATTCAAGAATTATCAACGGTGCCCTCGTCAAAAAAGCCAACCGTAAGGTACCCCAAAAGGAAGAACTTCGGGGGTCAGCTTCTTCTCTTCTGTCTCCTAGTTTGGAAAACGGCTGGCATGACACACCTGCTCCAATGGTGGTGGATCCACCAGTGACATCAAACACTTCCGCAATTGTTTGCAACTGCGATACATCTGACTGAATGACAGGGGCCTTGGAATGAGACCTCAACCACGCAGCGAATCGTTCATTGTTCTCCACATAGGCCACTGTCTGAGCTCCAGCAGCCCGGAACCCTTCACCCATGGCACCTAGACCAGCACATGCCTCAACCACTTGAAGCACTTTGTCTCGATGCAAACTGGTATGTTCAAGGACTCTTGTGTTGGGTCCTTTGGTCACTGCATGCCATTTCGATTTCACTTGAATGTTGCCTTCCAAAACTGTGAACATAGTCGTGGTGGGATGCAATGGAATGTCCATCTCAAACATCCTTCGATTGATCGCTGTCCTGCACACATGTCGTCCTGGGTGAAAGAGAACCAATTCAGCCAGAAAGGTACCTTCGTGAATCCCAACCTGATCAGGAAAAACTGGTTCCAACTCAAAAGGCAGCGAATCATCCATGGCGGTCATCCCCCCGAGTCAGCCCGGGCAGCTCTACCACAAGTACTGGCAGGTCTCGGGCCAGAGCTAGTCAACCAACCAATGATGAATGATTACTAGGGAAAATAAAAAATGTTTGAAACCACTAACCAGGCTATAAACAACAAGTAACAGTGGTTCAATAACAGTGCTCAATCATCTATGAATTTCTGGGTTCCTAGGAAACGGTAGATAATCAAATGACCATTCTGTCCACGGTAGTAGATTGATCATTCGTAGGCAACCCCCTGGTAGCGCCACTCCTTTTCATGGAGACCAGTGGATACCCTGGCTCTGAGCCACCAAATGGCTTGGCAAAGCTATAGAGTGAAGCCGAGTCTAGGCATGGCTGGGTACAGTACCTAATTACAGCTGTCGCTGGCTAAGATGAATGTCTCACATCTGCTTCATGGAGCGTATGTTGATAAACAAGGCGGGACAGTTGTAGCTTTGAGAGGCAGGGACACTTCCAGGATCTACATCGCCGGTAGGTCAAAAAGCCCATCCTGTTTCCACAGAAAAGTCCAAGTAGAGCAGAAAATGCAAAGGCTCATCCGAGAAAGAGGGTTCAAAATGAACCACGAAAGAATTTTAACCATTGGATTTTTTAGCATGGAAACGAAGAACAAACAATTTCGGCAACTCCTGATCTAAATTTGCCCTCCACTAGGCGAGCAATGTCTATTAAGGCTCTGCCACTGGGTTTTGTATCCTTGATTGATGGGGCACCGCGGACGATCTCCCTCTTCCAAGCCCAATAAGCTGTAAGTATATGTTGTGGGTAGTGGTGAAATATCACCCAGGAGAGTAGATGAAGGTAGCCGACCCAGTTACCACCCCCTCTGAACCGTTTTTGCTTCCGCGCACGTTGACGTTCCACCAAGATGTTCACGTTCATGTCAAAGTTCCACCACCATGTCAAAGTTCCACCACCATGTCAAAGTTCCACCACCATGTTAACGTTCCACCACCATGTTAACGTTCCACCACCATGGTAACGTCCCACCACCATGGTAACGTCCCACCACCATGGTAACGTTCCACCACCATGGTAACGTTCCACCAAGATGTTAACATTCCACCACTATGTTCACGTGGTATGCTTTTGTCTCCTGAATCCAAATCGCTCGAATCTCAAAGACAAAGCCAACATGCGAACTGCGCCGCTATTCCCCTGCGTTTTAGCTTGAAAAAAAAATCCTGAAAAAAATGGAAAAACAAGTCCTCAGAAGTGCATTTTTTATCATTTTTTACTGTTATTTGCAGTCAATTTGACACCTCGGCAGCAATTAAGGGGGTGGAAACCGGGTCGCGCGCCTAGATAAACATCCAAACAAGAATAATCAGCTTGCTCTTGGGATATTCATCAGGGGCCCCTGGGCCGCCATATGTGTACATACTGGAAAGGCATACGTACGTAAGTGTGCATCTATGACATGTACTCGCAGATATCCCATGGTTCATCCTGAAAACGGCGGCAAATGTTTTGCAGAAGCCATGGACCCACAACATTTTGCATTGGTGATCGACCTGGTGATCACAGCCTAAGTCGGGAAGCCCCCCTTCCTTCAAACCCTCGTGGATTCGTGGCCCACTTTGGGCCACCCAAATTGTTGCTTTCGACTTGTTGAAACATGCGTGTTAAATCGCTACAATGTGTTCCGTGCTGGAGCTGCTTCAAGTCAATCGCCTGGGACATGGTGAAAGGTTCATGATGGGAACCAGGGGTACAGGGTTTTTTTTGACCCATTGCCACATGTTCCAATGATTTTTTGCTTGTCCCGTTGTTCTTTCCACATCCCGAGTCGGAGCTGTTCGAAAATCCGCCGTCCTCCGGCTTGGCCTCCTTGACCTTGACCTAACCCGCCAACCCGGGCAGGTTGATGCACGCACCAACGAGTCGGGATAGGCACAACGTCTGTGATTTGGCGAGCTGGGTCAAGGCTTTAACCAACCAACAATGGGGGATAGTAACCAACAATTTCACAGGAAAAACAATGGCTAATGATAGGGGAACCAGGGGGAATAAGGGTTTTGACCCATGGCCATTTCTCAACAATGACCACCAAGGATTCGGTGGTCCACCCAGTTGAATGAAATACAGCTGACTACTCTTGTGGCGAACGGGTATCACCCAAAACATCGATGAACCTCTCAATAGAGACTATGTGCGTGGGCGAGCTAGTCGTTAAAGCCAGTTGCTTGGTTGGAAGATGGGGTCCCTGTTGCAGCTGAAGGAATTTCAGCACCACCGGCTTTGATTCAGAAGATTTGTAGGTTGTACATGGTTGCACCAAGAAAGCTTGTCCAATCAACTCTGTCTGTTAATTGGCTCTACAACTGGTGATATGAGCCAGACAATTAAATGTAGACCAGGACACATCAAACAAGTCTACTATTTTTGGGCTGCGCTCCTTGCTTAGCATGGGCCAAGCCTATTTTTGTCTTCAGTCTGCTATGTCAACAAAAATGTTGCCGTTTAAGTGGTGATGAAACCCCTCTCTTGTGCCCAACTGGATTTAGCTGAATTGCTTGGTTGAGTGGAGTTCTGAATTACGCAGTGGACTCCTGGTGGCCCCGAAGATTTATTCAGGTAGAATGAGAGCCAACAGCATTGTTAACAATGAAGTGTTTGATCCAAGGGCAAACCAAATTCGAACTAAGTCTTGGATCAGAATTGCATCAGATTCCCCCAAATGAATCCAAATGATTCATAGCTGTTGTAGCTATCCCCCCAAATGACTCATAGCTTATTTCATAGCTATTCCCCCTAATGATTCCCAATGATTCATTCGAAGACTTACAGCTGTCATAATTGTCATACTCTGCTCAGCTCAGTTCCACCACCTGGGCTGCCGTACTTGTGCTGTCTCCAACTCCTGCGGAGCAACATGTGGTCCCTACCAAGGCCCCTGGGACCCGTGCTGCTGGAGTCTGAACCCTCGGGCTGGTCGCTGACCCGTTGCACCATGGGGGACTCAACACCCATGATCTGTAGCATTTCATCGGTGACCATGGCACATCCAAATGCTGTCTTGCTCAGTTGCTGGTATCTCATCACACACCTTTTTGTTAAGCGCTTTGGAATTCCGAGTCAACTTGACACTGCTGGAACATGGGTTCAATAGCTTGAGCATGGTCAGCATCCATCACCCCAACCTGCCTTGCTCGTGCCTATCGCGTTCGCATTGGTCTCCAAAAATCTCCAAAGTATATCTTTATCTGTTGCCATTGGACGACCCAGCTTACTATCTTTGTTCTTTGCTCGTAGTCACGTAGTCTGAATCTGTATTCTAACAGTATTGTGACTGATAGTCTGACTTGACTTGCTTGCCTACCTATTATCAACCAGCCTCCTATACCAACAGGGGAATCCAAGTGAGATATTTTGAAGCGATGTCGAAGCAAAGCTCTCATTGCAAGTAGGCCACTGCTGCCGGCTTGTCCTCTTGAATGGGTTTGTCCAAAGTTCCTCGTGAATTCACCATGATTGACCATCGCTCATCACTTGTGAAGCATCAATCATCATTCGCCATGATGAACCATGATTCACCGTCATCAACCCAAAAATATCAGGCAAATCATCAAGTAGCCACTTGATTCGTCAATTGGTTGATCATTAGTCATGATTGAGTGTGGTTAATATCCTGAATGATCACTAACCATCATTAACCATGAAATTGACCATGGCATTTACCATCAAACCTAGGGTCCTTAACCATGCTTCGACATGGCTACCCATGGTCAACCCACCACCAATGATTCCAGGACCTGGGTCAGGCTTCGAAGCTGCTGCTGCAAACTGGCGCGTTCAGCCTGAGCCGCGGGGAAGGAATGACGAACCGAGTCACCGCTGTTTAGGTCGATCGAAAGAGGGGCACCACTCCTTTCGTGTGGGAATTGAAACCGGGATTTATATGGATTTATGTCATTGAGATCAGCTTGGCATATTAGTCTTCAATTGTGTAATCTCTATCACTATCTATCCAATTCTATCCACCCATCTACTTTGTGCGAACCCAATTGTGGCATCAGCCTGTTTCAGAAGCAGCCAGCTTGAACTTTGGTGGTGAATTGCTTCCAGGAGATGACGGCACCGGGAGCAACAGCACACCCTGAGCAATCCACAACCATAGGCACCTGAAAACCTACCACTTTGTCATGGTTGGTCAGTTTGCCATCATGACTGCAACTAATGATTTTTAGTTGTTCCCAAAAATATCACCATTACAATCACTTCAAACAGACTACTTGATGAATGATTGCTTTAGATTTGTCCGATCAATTTCGCTGTCATGGCTCACAGGGTTCCCGACCCGAAGCATTTTCACTTCAGCCTGCAGGGCCAAATTCATCAAACATATGGGACAAATATCATGACTGGTTGATGAAATGTGATAAATCAATTACGGCAGAGGTGGTTATGACTGGTTAAAAATGAGGTTTTCAAATCATTCCATCCGGTCATTTTATGGAACCTGAAACCAGACAATCTTTTGATGCGATGATGCGACATAGGATTTCAGCGAGGCATTTTTTGGCGGGTCTATTGGCATGTGGATATGTCAACAAAGCCGCATTTAATGTTGCAGAAAGTTGCTTTCCTTGCTGTGTAGCTAAGACCAGCCCTTTTCAACTCCTGGGAAATGTTTGAATGATGACTGAATTAAGTTGATCCTTACAATTAACTAATCAGAAGATGTTTCAACTCACTGGGATGAGTCAAATTGGACTAGCTTGTCAAGGTGGAGCCAAGTGTGGTGGTGCCAGGCCAATGGGAGAAACGATTTTCTGATTTCAGCAGGTTAGGCCTATGATTCCTGGCCTTGTTCCTGGCTATTCCCACCTTGGAAGTTCTCATCTTTCTCATCGTTAGTTGGCTTTGGGGTCTTCAATCAAGACACGCCGGTGCTGCACAAACACAAGGCGCCCTTGTGGAGTTGAGTGGATGCTCCTGGACCGTCTAGTTGCTGGGTCTAGTTTCCGAACGTTCGGGGGGATGGTCGAGGATCAGTATAGCCATTCATCTTTGGATGATGGAGGAACCCTTCCCCATCCTTCCCCTATTCATCTTTGATGAAGCCATTCTGAGGTCAACTCGGACTACCTGGCGGTTGGTCATGGTTCCTCTTTTGTTGGTAAATGACTGTTGTTATGGCCGCTGCTGTGAGATTGTGGGTTCAGTGGTTGTCACACTTGTACCAGGTACCTGATCGCTTATAACTAGACTGGATATAGCCCCACTCAACAGCTGGCTCTGAATGCCTCCTGTGGAAGCTCATCGCGACCGGCGCCGCCTGACCGGTAGTGAGATGGCGGTAGCTCAGTTGGTTCCAACAGACGTCTCGAGTTTGATCCTTGAAGATAGGTCCGTGGTTTCCCTTTTTGGCCCACCTACGCATACATGCGCGCTATACAAACGCATTAAGCTATAAACCATAGGCAGATCTTGACCACCACATGTCATGCGCTCCTCACCCAGAATGAAATCATTGGTTGCATATCATGTGTTGATGATTCTAGTCATTGTTTTGTTGGTTGCCCGTGGGATACTAGCCATGACAGCTATACCTGGGGATTTTGTGGCTGGGGTGGGGCAAATATTATAAGTTCTATCATTAACAGTTCTACCAGCTAGTTCTGAAACTCTTGGCGATCCACTTTGATAACCATGTTGCCCTGATGCTTACCTATGGTATCTCATGGCTGTCCATAATATTTTGTTACGAGGGTGTACATGTGTTTTGCACCGTACCATGTTTTATGTTGGTAAAATTCCAGTCGATGTCAGACTGTGAGCCTTTCCCGAACTTAGACTAAGTAGGTACTCTACAGCAATGAAGTAAGTAAGCCTGTTGAGTCTTGAGAATTTGCTCATTTCTAAACCCCGGCCCGCCATACAAAATGCAGCAGAATAACCACAACATTCAAGTCTCTGTAAATTGGGCACAAAATGCACTGCCAATACTGCCTGCTGATGATAGTTGCCAATACTGCCTGCTGGTGATGCTTTATGGGTGCTTATTGCTTTGCTGCACATACACAGATTAACAAACAACAACGGGCAACTCAACATAGATTTTTCCATAACCATAGTGTGCCCTGTAAGTTCTTGGTGGTGTCCAAATGCTATGGATGGCAGGCAAGGAGAAAAGATTGAGTAGTTCTTGTGGACGAAGAATGTCTTCTACTGTCTCTAAGATGCCATTGAGGGGCCCTTGCCATGATGACTTCTCCGCCGATCATTCTCATTGATTTATCCAACCCACCAAGAAACCATTGCTGCCAGATGCTACCAGTATACTGTTTCTTTTGTTTACTCCACCGTCATGTCGAACAACGTCTCCAACAGGCCGAAACGCAGTGCTCTTGCTGCAGGATTGCCGATTTGAAGTGACCAAGCTATGGTGCGACCATGTATCCAAACTGGCCACGCCTTGCAATCTCCTCTGACGCTTTCAGCTTGCCTCCGGAAGCTGTGTCATCATCGGTTCGTCAGCACTGGCAGCACTTGCAGATTCCAAAATGCCAACCACTTGGGAATGGTTTTGTTGTCGCGCTTCGTCCAGCGGAGTCTTTCTGTTCTGTCCCTTCACGTGGACATCGGCACGGCTGTTGACCAGGAGCTGAGCAACGTCAGCTTGGCCATCGTACGCGGCAAGATGAAGCGCTGTTCGACCGAAGATGTCCTGCTTCTCCAAGGGAGCTGCAGCCGCCAGCAGCAAACGGCAGACCTCTGCGTGTCCACCCCTCGCCGCGTAATGCAATGCGCTCCGCCCATAGCGATCCCAGCTCTGCACAACACCTGGATCCCTGTGGATGGCATCGTGGACCACTTCCACATGACCATCACGGGCTGCCTTGTGGAAGCGACTGGTTCCGGTTGCCCAGTCCACGTATTCAAAGACGCGGCCACTCAACTCCCGACCGCTCAGCAGAGGTTGACGACGCCGGAAGAATTTCAGGTACACAACCGCCGCCAAGCAGCACGCGACCACGGATGAGGCCACTGCCACCATGACCCAAACAATCGTCTTGTTCCCTGCAGCTGTCTCCTGGTGCAGTTTGGCAACACAGCGAGCTTTCAGCTTTACGAAAAAGGCCAGGGTGACGATCTTCTCATTGAAATTCTCGACCCCAAATGACCAGTTGCTGCCCATGGCACAGTGAATCCTTTCGCTTCATTCCGAAGGTCACCCAGGGATAGCAGCTTGAGCCAAGCACTGAGGATGCCCTGCAGAGGTCAAGTGTTGTTTCCCTAAGGGGGCAATGGAAGACTCGCAACAAACAGTTGATCCTGGCGGTGCTACCAATGGCACTGCTCAAAGCTATACATATCATATGTATATGGCAGTGGGTCAAAACCCTGTACCCCCGGTTCCCCTATCATTAACCATTGTTTCTCTATAGTTTGTTGGCGATCATCCCCCATTAGTTGCTTGGTTAATATTGACCCATAGCCACATCTGTTTGCAGAACTTCTATACGTCCGAAGTACATCCGAAGTGTTCAGAAAGCTATCAACTCTGACTTTCTGCATTCTTCAAAGCAAGAAGTGCAAAAAGTGATTTGCAGCCACTGAAAGGCTGAAGTGGCGAACCCCGACAAGTTGTGGCTTTTTGGTGGACCATAAGCAGGATACTTTTCACCGGCAGCATAGCCATCTTTGGGCCGAATCAGTCGCTGTCCGCCTCAGGGCGTTGGGCTAACACCACCCCGGTGTGATCTGAAGATCGGGGAATTTTACCAACCTGTTTCTTGGTGGGTTATCCTTGGTATTGATCTAATGGATATGTGTTGGATACGTCTACAAATCAAACCACCAATATTCGCATATGGAAATACCAACGGGCATCCGCCGACTTGCTCGACAGGATGGGTTTATTTGGTGCTGCAGTTGTGGAAACCTTGGACCTAGTTGCCAACATGGATGGCCTGACAGGATCACTTGAAGTGGAATGGTTGGGGTCCCCTATGTACAGCAGAGAGTCTCTTTACCCTGCTGAAGGTGCAAGGGAAACGAAGTCGATAGGTACCAGCATTGATATGTGCCAAATGTCGTGTGTAGTGTAACTTCCCGTCTTAGGTCGTCAACCACCAGCCAGGCATGGCGGCTTTGGTATTGTCCATCATCAATCTTTGTTGCAGTTCTTTTCATAGTTGTTGGTCTTGCTGGGCAAAACGCTGGTCAAATGTTCCCAGCGGAAGGTTTGCTCTGCGCTGTCCAGCGCCTTCCCTCAAGATAATGACCATTTTGTCAGTACCCCTGGCCTTGCTGGCAAACAATGCGGTGGTTCTTCCCCAACAAAGCCTTACTGGTGGATGAAACTGAAGTCATGTCGATTGTAGTCCACCCACCCATCCCAAGCAGATGCCGCAGAAGTGCCCTGACCTCCTGTTGTTTGTTCGAAGCGCCGGGCTTGACCTCCCACAGATTTCTGGTTGGAATCCGTTGGACTGCGGAAATTTCAGGTTTGCTTCCCTGGTAAAGAAGACCATAACTTGCCATATAGTGTGGAGTACCTGTGCTTCTATTTCCGACTATTTCCATTGCCATGATGGCCACAATTATTGTTGTATAGCATCCTTTGCGTCGGTGGTTCATACACATCCATGTGTATTGTCACTTATTATCCACCATCATTGGTAGTGATCCACTGTCTCTGATGAGTTCCTCCTACGATTGCTATCACTAGCATTCCTTATCTTGATGGTTGCCTCCCAATCGTCGTTGTTTGCTGTTGCTATTATGAGTGTTTGTGAATAATTGCATCTCTATAGGCGTTGCTTATTATTGTTGGTTGTCCTATCAGTGCTATCACTAGAGCGGGTTCTTTTGATTGACTCTCCATCATGATTAAGAATCAAGAAGTAACCATGATTAAGCCACTGTTAGCTAGTGAAATAACCCATTTGAACCATTATATAATAATCGAATAATCAACCACTCTTAAGCCATTATCATTATAACCATCATTAAGCCATTAGCCATTTAAGTTAAGCACTATCAACCACTATCAACCAGTGCAAACCATCATGATCACGATTAACTAAACCATCATCAAGAGTCATTAACCATTAATTAAGCCATCATTATCCATTATTCAGCCTTAATTAAGCCTACTATTCGGCCATCGAGAGCTATTAATGGCCATTGGTAATTAGCTTGTTAGCTTGATATTGAATACCATTGTTAATTGCTAATTACCATCCCATTAACAATGGCCATCAAAACAATGATGGCCATCAAGAGCTTTTAATGGCCATTACCATTCTTAATTGCTCATTACCATCAATTATCAATTCATTATATTCTCAATCATCAGCCATCAAGACTTACCAATGGCTTCATCCCACGTCGTTTCCCGTCTCCCATGGCGCCACGATGCGGCGCCTCCTTGGAGCGGCGTTGCAGCAAACCACCGCTGCTGACTCGGCGACGCGCGGGGTGGGCCAGGGACTCGGGAGACCGGTGGCGAGTCGATGCGTCGTCGTGGTTGTTCCTGGTGATGGTTGATGATGCTTGGGATGGTTGATGATGGTTTATGATGGTTTGAGATTCGTTTATGATGATCATTGATGGTTATTGATGGTTGAGGTGACTTTTGCTGGCTGATGATTACTGATGATGGTGGATGATGGTTGAAGGGCTAGCATTGGCCCCTGGTCGGCTTCGTGCTCTTTTGGGATAGGAGTCTTCCGCCTCAACCCCGGCTGCGGCTGATCAAAGTCAGAGCACCATGATCTTCAAATTACCCCTATTCAACACGTTTAATAATTGTAGCTGGCTATCATGCCCTTGGTACTAACCCAGCTTGTCAATGAATTCCCAACCACTATGACTATACGACCCAAATCATTGCTCACTCTGATCATTCACTGACGGTTGGTAGTAGTTAACGTTCTTGAAACTCCTAGACAAAACTGAGCGCTGCTGGAAACGTTACCAACCATTTCAAACCATTAGGTCATGACTAACCAGCTTATCACCATACTAACTACAACTAAGCATCATATACCAAGCACTCGAAACTCACCAGCAGATCAACCACAGCAACAGTCCCAGGGCCGTAACGTTTGGTACCCCGACAGTGACACGAGTTCGGCGTCTTTGCGCAGGACCCTGCCTCAGCTGCGTTGGCTTTCGCCAGTGTTGAGGTTGGAAGTAGGACAGCTTCGACATTGGCGAAAGCCAATGCTACAACTCCGTCGGTCCAACGGTCCCTTCAGCCGGTGTCCAAGGGTGTGCGGCTCAGAAACTGCTGGCGGCCAATCAAAGTCTGCCACCTCCACCCGGTGGCAGCCGGCAAATTCAACGCTTGGGCCGCTGGGGTTGGTAGGTGATTCACCGTAATTAGTGACTGATAATGATTGATGATTACATATGATTACACTATATCAATACAGCTTGATTATGTATGATTAGTTTAGAATGAGATACGTTAGAATTGTACATTATTTGGTTGTGTTCTAAAATGATGACGCTATCAATAATCAAGCACACACCATTCTACAGCATTACCGCTGATACGTGATACATTCTCGGATATCTCAATCGATGACAATGCACCCAGGACCTTGCAACAGCAAAATGACATCATTTGTGCAGAGATGGAGATACCTACTGTCTCCATGCATCTTCCTTACAGGCGAAACCGTCCCCACAGGGATATGTCGCTTCAATCTTCGCTCAGGACTTACACTTTGGAATTCCGTTCAGTGAAATGTAATCATGTGAGATGTGCCTTCCCGTTGAGAAGGACCTCCGTATTGTGAACACGATGTGTTGGTCCAGTACGGTTCAAATCGTGTTGAAAGCCCGAATGATGATGATGATGATGATGATGATGATGATGATGATGATGATGATGATGAGGAGGAGGAGGATGATATGGGGATGACGAGTGTCTCATCACATCGATCTTGGCATTTGACGGGGAGGACATGGTAGGACCAATGATGCAAATGATGCAAATCAGATCTGATCCCCCCCCCCAGGTGTCCATCACCATGCACACGGCCAGCTTCAGCACCAGTAATGCGTAGGAAGGGAACTCGCAGGTGCGCCTTGTGGACCACCTCGTAGAAGTCCAGGTCGTGTCTCAACAAGATGCGGAAGGCTTCCTAGCGGAGCTGAGCGGAGCTGCACGCTGGAGTGGTACATCTGGAGGGCGGCGCATGGGTAGACTACTTGTGTCAGTGTGCCTACCATAGTCTATCTATCTATCTACCTACCTATTTATCAATCTATCTATCTATCTATCAGTGCGTCCGATCTGTATAAATGAATATCAAACTACACGTGGCATTATGTGGCATGTACCCTGCAAAAACAGAGCAATGTGGTTTCCTTGTACTACCAAAAAATTAAGAGCTTTTGGATATTCAATGATATTCAACTGCGCACGTTGATGTTTGGTGTTGAAGTAGGGCAGATGCAATATGTAGCCGGGTAGACAAAGTGACACTGTCTCATTTTAGAATTATCGGTTTGGGTGACCAATGTGAGCCTATTGCAGCATCTTTCACGACGGTTGCTGAATAGGGATTCTGCAGATTTCCAAAGCTCGTGATGCTTCCAGCTAGGCATAAAAAGAACAAGAACCAGGAGATTTTGAGACCTGATTGTGTTTGTGTTGGGGAGATTCCCATGGAGAACCATCCATCATCCATCAAGGGCGATGAATCCATTTCTGGATCCCAAGAAATCTCCTTGCGTAGCACGCGATAGAAGAGTTTTCCAGGACCAATGCCCTTCCGCCGAGTATCACCTTGGAATCCGAACAATCTGTGACTCGCGAAGTATCCCCCCTGATAAAGTTGCAAACATCATGTGGATGTGGCAACGGTGATTTGCAAGTTCTTGAATGGTCATAGATGAGATGATGAACGATATGTAAACGATTGTAAACCAACATAATAAGATAATGATGATACACTTGTCAAGAAATAACAAACACCTGTCACTTTATCGCTGGGCTCTCCAGCAGAGAAAGAGAAACTCGCTGAAGTCCAAGGGTCTTGGCCTTGTCACCCACCTCCTGGACAAGCGAAGCAGCAAAGCAATCACCACCAACGGGATCTGTGCCTACCAACGAATGTAGGATTTTGTGCGAGTCGTTGGGACAGATTCGCATAAACTGACATTTATAAGCTGGGTAAACGAAGCTTGTTGCACCATCAAAGGCGCGATACTTTTTTATTGATGATTGATGAAGGATCCATGTCATGCGTGTCATTGGCGAGATCGATCTCGATCGCAACTCTTTTCCTGAACTTCACCAGAGCGGTCGCAAAAACTCCAGGTGCTTTCCTCGGCATTGGTCATTATTCACCAAGCAAACCATAATCAAAACATATAGAATCAACAACACTATGCAAAACTAGTCATCATTAGTCATCATTAGTTGGGCCCTGGGTGCACTCGAAGTGGCTGACCAAAGACCGGTGACGGTCCTGATAAGAACAGCCGCTAGGTTCGGCGTTTCAACCCTGAACCAGCGATCGAAAAGTCCTCCTACTTGGCTGGTGATCAGCATGGTCTAGGGATGGCCACAAGGGTACACCGAAGTAACGCTGCGTGCGAACATCAACCAGCATCCAACCCTCATTACAGCCATTGCCACTATTATAAGCAACAAGACCACTTTGCATAATGTACTATCCACTCTCGAAAAAATCTTCGAATAAACGTAGTACATCGAAGTTTTATCAAAAACAGGAGCCGGAAAGGATGCCTTTTTGAGACATGTCTTGTAGCAAAATCTCATACATGAAGAAGCTTAAGCCTTGAGCTACCATTTTTGAATTCACACTTGCCCACATGGAACATGAGCTGAGGTAGGCGGTAGGTCACGTCCACAAATCTGAAGCTCCGTGAGCTCTGGGAAGCTTGGGTGGCACCAAAGCTGCAAACTGTTTCATGCTGTTTCCCTATCAATCGCCAGCTCATTCGGCATTGTCAATGGTCAAGAACCAGTCATCAAATTCATTAGGCACCAGTTTATACGCTCATATGAACTCTATTGACCCAAATATGGGCTGCTAACCATGGCACTACGTCACTGGGCTGATAACCGGCCATTGTACACCCAAACCATCCGTTCGGATGCTGGGATGAGCGGTTTTTGCCGATGAATTTCGCACGAGTTCCGCGCGAACATCGGAAAGCGCAGTCGCCATCGACTGATCTCAGCGCCTCAGGAGCTTGGACCCACGGAGATCGCCGCCGCTTTCACGACCATCCCGTGGTCACAAGCCCCTGCGGCACATCACAAGCTACGCATCAGTCGTTTTGGTTGCCTCAGACTCCACGTTGCTGTTGCCTTTCTCCGCTTCATTGAGGTCCACGGGCTCCACCGGCGTGCTGCTGGTCATGGAGGGACCCATCACTGACAAGAGCACTGGAAGGAAGATCAGGCCGTGGGCTCCTGGAGGCTTGAAAAAGCGGATATATATACTATACATATATATATATATATAATACATATTTATAAATATATAATACTGTCATAACTACAATAATGATTGTATATATATATAAGTATACATATTGAATAATTAGACTATATTCTTGATCACATTCATACGACACCAGGCATCTTTGATGACTTCTTCGGAAAGCTAAACAAGAATCAAGCACCAGTTGGTGGTTTTGAAGGCTTTAAGATTCATCAGATCTTGGTTGCTTACTTGGTTGTACTACTAGGTACTGCTTCATCAGCCAACCACGGTTCCACGGCCCTCAGAGCCTCCAGCCACCACGATGCCAAAGAACATCTTGAAGAAGAAAGGAAAGGCTTGACTGGAAGAAAACGCCAAGGGCAGAATGGCCAGGAAGGTGGTGCCTCACTCCAGATGGTTGCTGCATGGTTGCGTTGCAAATATCTTGGAGTTCACAGGTTCACGATCGATTAGACCTCGGTATTTACCCTGTGGGCCGTATAGGTTTCTAGGCTTCCACTTATACTTTAACAGCTGATGGTTGGCTTATAGCTGATACAGTAAGAACCCACAGTTTATAGTGAGTTGATAATTAATGACCACCTTTAGGGCTCTGGGCTTTGACTGGCATTTGACTGGTACACTTGTGGCCTGTCTCAATGGGATCTCACTGAGGCAGCAGCTGACACCCAGGAAGATCGGCTGGCCCATTTCCTGAGTCGTCGCGCTGTTCGTGTCCGTGTCCGGTGCGACGAAAATGGGCTGCTCGCAGTAGCGGTACCCGTAATGCAGCGATCACAGACAGCTAGAATCACCGAGTGCTCCAGCTGTGGGATGTCACTTTTTCAAGGCCAGAGTATGCCTAGATATAACCCTGATCTGGCAGAATTCTGGGGGCAGGGCATCACATGTTTAGACACCTTTAGACAAGCACATGGTCACTCTGCTTTGGGCCAGTCTCTTTCACCGCCAGTTCTGCTCTCTTCTTGCGTGGCAAGGAGGAGTCTTGTAGGCTGAAGTTGTGAGCCATGTGCATACCTTGTGCGCCATGGTGAGCCATGGTGAGCCATGGTGAGCCATGTGCACCTCTCCACCCATTTTCTATCGTTCTGAAGGCTTCCAACACCCCAAGACTTTTGGAGCGCTCATACAGTGCTTCTGTTGGGAGGCAAACGTCACTGCCGTGTCCCACTCAAAGATCCAAAACTGAGTGAACTTCAAACTTGCACGACGATTCTCACTTGAACCACCCTACAGAACCCAGAAAGCTTCGTTCTGTAACCTAACAAAAAAGACATCCGTGGATTCTGTCGATCCGCAGTGTGTAGAGCGGTCTACGCTCGCACTTCCACGGTCGTCCGGTTCCAAGGTGCTATAGTCCACCACCAGACCCACAGCCATCACCAGGTTGATCATTGAAATGGAGTTCAGGTCAAGGTCCCACAAGACCTTGTGAATTTAAAGCTGGAGCAGTTTGGGTGGTGATTCAGCATCAAGTACAGAGGTCTAACAGCTGGATCATCCATGAATTATCATTCTCATGAGGAAATCGGAGACCAATAAAATGTAATGAAGTCTGTGAGGGCAACCCAAGCTTCGACTCTCCTCATCTTCTGAAAGGGAGGTTCACCGGGGAAACAGCAGCTTTCCTCAGCCAAGAGACGATGTTGCCCATCAGGTCCATGAACACCAAACCTGAGCAGGGCGGCGAAGTATATTCATGGGAATGGCTCTCTTGTCAGATGAAAGCAGTCTATCCTTCCACCCTTCAAGCTAAACAAAATACCAAATGGTTTTGACAGGGTTTGGCCACAAGGGTGGGGGTACCCGCGAAATTGGATGTTTTCTCTGCGCGGAAGAATCAGTTCAGGCGGATTAATTATGTAATTTGCCCACACATACAAAGCCCCTTTTTGTCACTTGTTCGAGAATCCCCAAAATGTGGGAATGACGACGGCAGCAAAGTCAAACATGGGTAAGCACTCGGTTGCGAATCAACTAGGTAACCACTTGGTTGGCTCCAAATGCGCAAACGTCCACTCCCATTCCCCATGATTCGATCGTGACCCATGATTCGGTGCAAAGTGAAACTGAGTTGATACATTTGCCAGTGTTAACCACCAATTACCATTTATCATTGATATATTCGCCTCTAGGCCACTATTACCCACCATCAGAACCATACTGTTTTAACAACCAGTGGTGGAGTAATAACAATAATAGCCACCATGCATTGTTATAAGTTTATAACTTATAACTACCATTGATCATTAGTCCTGGTTGAATTGCCCGTTAACCACAAACAGCTACCACCAACCATCGCCCCGGCACCCAACGCCAACAGCACGATGAGCACCGACAGGGGATGCGCAAGGACCAATGCGCTGATCACGGTCACTGCGCCTAAGCACAGCCCGATGCTGCTGGTCATCTGTGCCACAATGATCCTGCGCGGCATCGCATGGATGGTTTTGGAGGATTCAGAATGCTTTATGTTGGTCATGAACTGTTAATGGTTCAACTTCATTTTGGTCATGAACCACCAATGATTCAAGTTCATGTTGGTCATGGATCAGGAACCGTTCATGCTGGTCATGGATCAGGAACCGTTCATGCTGGTCATCAACCAGCCTGGACTGATCCCCTTCCCCTAATGACTCCAAAAACTCTGGTTTTGTACGAAATCCATGTCTTTTGGGGCGGCCAAAGGACTGCCCATCACCGTGGCACGAGAACACAACTGTGATAACAAGGTGCTGGGGGTTCACCGGTTTCACCCGCAAATTGGCAATCATCCAATATCATCCAATCCTCTCCAGTCTTATGCAATCCAATCCTTAATCTCATGATCAGCACTGAGTCACCGATCTGAAACCTTTGGCTGAAACTGCTATCATACTTGGCTACTGCCTGGCTGTGGCTTCAGCCAACACGCAGCACAGCGCTCCGATATTGATCGAAGAAGACATATGCCGGCGAGTTCATGAAGCTTCCAGGTAAGGCCTCCTGGATGCGAGGAGCAGCTGCTACCAACCATAACGTTGTTGATGGATTTAGTTGTTTTGTTCCCACTGTTGCTGTTTCTAAATGGCCGTTAGAAACCATTCACATACATTAGCCATCACTTAACTACAGTATCACTATAAGCACCACAACCATCATGCAACAGTGGCACCAAAACCATCATGACACAGTGGTCGAAACCTGTCATTCTTTTCTGCAAAGATGACTTGGCAAATTGACAAGGCAACCAAGTGACAAGGAGCAGCTGGAATCTTGAGGGCTTGAGAAGTGGCAGAAAGCCCCCCACTGCGACACCCACAAACAAAAGAATGATATGGTTGATGGTGGTTGATGGTGGTTGATTATGGTAAATGATGGTAAATGATGGTTAATGATGGTTAATGATGGTTAATGATGGTTAATCATGGTCAATGATGGTTAGTGATGGTTAATGATGGTTAGTGATGGTTAATGATGGTTAGTGGTGGTTTGATTGGGACTCCCATTTCAGTGATGATAGTACGGTTGGCTCACGGAGGTTCATGGTAGGTCAATGACCAGCGGAAATTGGTGGATAATTGTGGGTATGTGCAATCGAGTCTATGCAAAAAAAAGAAAACCCAAGCCAAATGGTACAACCTGCCAAGCCCCAACTAACATCAACCAATCATTCATGGTTTCATTCACCAACCACTGACCATCATTGACTGTAAGAAACCATCTAATTTTGTGGTCCCATATTTCAAGAAACCACCAACCACCACCAACCATCGACCAATCACCATCGCTCTCCGTTCCTGCCATCGTTCCGTCAACTTCTCTGTTTGCTCCAGGCCATCCACTTGCTGCTTGCTGTTCACGGTATCCACGTGGGTCGTGCGCAAACGAACGATCTGGGCGTGGGGCTGGTGAGCTGTTCAAGTTGCTTAGGAAGGTATATAACTAGGGTCAACTAGGGTTAACTAGGGTTATATCTACCACAACTGGCACTCAACTAGGGCTATATCTTCCATAACTGATGGTTACCCTAGTTACTTGAGCTAAGTTGACGATCCAAGGGAAGCCTCACATTCGAACAGACCCCAAGTTTCGACCAGGTTTTGGCGTGTATATAGTGTACAGTATACAAATAGCGTTCACATACCGAGAGAAATAGCTGCAATGTCTGCATGTGGATTTATGTATATCTCGATCCATATTGTACACAAACCTCTATGCACGCGTGTAAATGAACCTAAGAGTCATCTGGATTTTGGGACTAAGAGTCATACATGACGCATGCAGGTTCACTAGCAGACAAGTGTGTGATTGAACTTGACACAGCCACACCCTGATGGGGAAAGTACCGGCCATCTTCATACTCGAGAATTCCCGACATGGTCGTGCTCCTGCCCCGCACCCAATGGTTTTGTAATTGTGCTGCGTGGAGAAGCTGTCAATTTGGGGGCCATCGCCATCGCCATAACGTATTAAGCCATGATCAAGTCTACTTTAATTATGCAATGTATCATCTACCTCAAATGAGAGGAATTTGGATTATTTTCCCTGAAATCCTCATGGCAAAAATATAGTCAGAACACTTGCACCCATGACTCTCCCCTTTGCAAAAGGAGCATGAGAAAAGAAATCTCTGGTCCAGCGAGCCAAAATCACAGTACACACTGTAATTGCAACCCAGATTGGGTGTAGTTTCATAGTTAGTTACAAGCTAAGTTAACAAAGTGCGGGGGCATCACATTGTATGAACAACATGAAATGACAGTTGAAGCCACACCAAAGAACTGGGAAACGCCACGGAAACTCCATCACCGCCACGGCACAGAGATGTCATTCCCTTCCCAGTGGATGTCGCCAGCGAACTGCTCGCCCATCCTGGCACAACAAAACTGGCTTGGGCTCCGCCACACACACCCAGCATCAACATTTCATAGCAATGCATTTGAAAGTGCACGTGGTAAATAGCTAGAGGAACTACCATCTTGTTAGGTCGCGAATCTGAAATGACATATATAGATATATAAGTGAGTGTCCCCACATTGAAGATATCATGAGGATTTTGCAGTGGTGGAAACACATTATATAAATGGTTCAATGCACAAAAGGTTGATGTGTTTCTTTGTGGTATCTCAAGACGATTCCGGTACCCCTGTCATTCAAAGAATCCTGGGTCTGTCAGGCTTGGAAGTCCACCTTGATCATCAACCACATCACAGTCAGCATAACCATCGACATTAGAATAAACATCCCCAAAATGATCAAAAAAAGTCGTCGTCGTCGTCGTCGTCCTCCTCCTCCTCGTCATCATCATCATCATCATCATCATCATCATCATCATCATCATCATCATCATCGGAGCACCCCAGGCGCAATGCCATTTGATCTCACGGATCGTCGCCTCGTGTAGAGGAACTCCAGCACCGCATTGGGGAAAGTGGGTCCCGTCAGGAAATGACTCGCCTGAAACCGGTTGCATTGCCAGCGCCAGGTACGTCTTCAAAGCTGTCCTTCAATCAATCCTTCACCACACTAAATACCAGTAGAACAGCATCCAAAACAGTTTTGCTGAAAGAAAACAGCACGGAAATGTTCTAATACACATGGAACCCAACGAATAGGGTTGAGTTTGGATGATGCTTTGCTTCTTTTTTTGGTTGCGATGCATTTTCCGCGTTCGTCAAATCTTGGAAGGGTAGGCTCCACAGATTCAATGGTGGGGAAGTGAAACTCACGGGGTTCTGGATGCAGCAGTCTAGCCACATCCTTGGGTGGCTTGCCATACCTATCGAGACCCATGCTTTACTATGATTATCTATGAGTGAAATCCGATTCTTGCCCAAAGAGTGTCGAAATTCTAACCAATTGGTACAACAAAGCTAGTGGATGCTCTGGTAACTTTGGCTGACACCGTGGTAGTTCAAAAATGTGCATCGTAGAGCTGACAATTCTGCCCTGCAATCAATGGTATCAAGGGATGTATCATGAAAAGACCGTCTGACAAGCCCTATCGTCAAGTATCCCAACAACCTTCTTTTCCAGTCTAATTAGTTTTGGTTTTGGTGCCTCGAACTTGACAGCAACAATGTTCCTCTTCTCTGCCCACACTACAAATAGCTGGTCGTCTGAAAGGTTAAGCCATTCCTTTCAGGAGATTATCAGTTCTTACCTAGAACATGGCTAAACACCAATCAATGAACGCTTGACTGGCATACATCGTGAGTCTTCAGAGAAAACAGTTATTAGATGGGCATACCTACAACCATTCCATCCACCAAGCGACCAAGCAACCGAAAGGACCAGTGCTAAACACCCAGGTAGGGGCATCCTCACAGCCAGGGTCATATTCCCCAGGTATCGCGGATCATGAGCAACTACTGTTTGACCACTACCATTACCAACCAGAATCATGATTGCCTTAGAGTAACCATCATCAATCATAATTGTAACCAGTATCAACCATGAGTTGTTAATCATAAGTCACTCACCACTATTCACCATTATATTCAACATAAATACCAGTTCTGATATGTTCGGATTACCTTACTCAGTGTGAACTGCTATTCATGGTAATTCATGGCCAATAGCTGAAAAGTAACTTGACATCCTATGAGTTAACATGAATATTTATCATTATCTACCTCCTATACCTAGAAGTTTAACTTCACTTCCAATAAGTTACTTCATGAATAACTGAGAAGTTCAAAGAACAATCTACCATGATCATTATTGAACCATTGGAAATCAACCCCTTAGTTATCAACCACATTCTTCACCACATTCTTCACCACTACTCACCACTATTCAGCACCATCACCCGTGATGCATACCTTCACCGAGTGGCGCAGGTGGTGACTCCGCTGGGCAATGCCGCAGCGCATCCTTCTCGATTCACATCCACCGCGACGAAGGCTTCGATTGGCATGGAGGGAGTGGTACCTGGCGAATCCAAAGAATGGCCAAATACAATGTGCAATCGAACATATGTATGAATATATATATATATACGGATATACACAAATTTAATTGTATATTTGCATTTACATACATATGAAAATATATGATTGTATAGATTTCGATATAGATATAGCTATTTGTAAATACTCCCATCGAGCCGCCATGGATCTCACCGGTCGCCTTTGTATTGATTGGCCCAGAGGGTGAACATCGTGTGCCAACTCTTCAAGCCTGGCGAGATCGCTAGCGCAGCAACGATGAAATGATCATGATGAGAATGGTTATCGTATAGTTATGAATGGTTATTATAATGGTTATTAATAGTTATTATAATAGTTATGAATGATGAGAATAGTTATAATCATGAGAATGGTTATTAATGGTTATTATGAGAATGGTTATCAAACATGGTTATTGATGTTAACTATAGTTACTAATCATAGTTATTGATGATAAAAGGAGTTACTTTGTCATGATTATTGTTAATGGCTATTGATGGTTATCAATGGTTGATGATGTAGTGGCTTATTCATGATGATAATGGCTGACTATAGAGTATGTATGAGAAATTATGATGATATATCAGATAATGGTTTATTATCAGAATGATAAAATCCAATAATGAATCATATGAATACTTATTGGAATTGTTAATAATGTGATGATAATGCTTAATTATTATTATATGATAATGGTTATCATCACGAAATGATCATAGTTCTGAATTATAGACTATTCATGATGATATATGATGATATATGATGATATCTAATGATATCGGACGAGAAGAGTGGTTTATCATAAATAGTTACTGCAACGATAATATATCAGATTTCCAATGATATCTGGCAGTGGGTCAAAACCTTGCATCGTTATATAGTCATTACAACTCTTCTTGGTTGGTCATTATCCCCTGTCGTTGATGGTTGATAGTGACCCACTATCATGTGGTTCCCCTGTCATTAACCAGCTCGTTTTCAGCATAAAATGGTTGGTGAATATACCCCATGAAATTGGTTGCTTTATATTGACCCACTACCATCAAATGATACGAAGATCCAACCATTTGTCAATAACTACTATAGGGAAAATAAAAAATGTTTAGAATCACCAGCCAGGATATCTAATGACAAGAAGAGTGACCATGGTCAATGCCTCAGTACCGTAGCCATTGCACGTTTCCTCCACCACGTGGATCGTCTCTGCACCTCGTTCAGTGTTGATGGTATCCAGAGCCAAAATCTCTGCACCCACCTGCCGCCAGGGTGCCCTATGATTCGTTGGGATTCGTCAGGGAGATTGGGAGCTTTTTATTGCCATATATCAATATATATATATATATATATAGGGGTGTTTCTCCAAATAGTGGACCTCAAAAAAATGATTGGATTGGTTGGTTTGCTACTGACCTGGACGACAATCTCCGATGATGGTTCATCACTATCAAAGTATCGATCATGGCTACATTTGAATTCGAAGCTCTGAGCTAGAGCCCCAACCAGAAGGTTCAATGCTTTGGAGTGCGCTCGTGCCGACAGTTCAGCATTCTTCGAATCATCTATTTGGGTCTGAATTCGGTAGCGCAAAATACTGTAGCTGATATGGTATCCTAAAATAAATCGTCCATTTTGGGGTTCCCCATTTTAAGAAACACCCCATATGTTAAGCATGCGAAACATGTTGGGAGCATGTTCAATGTTGTCGATTCCCTGTTCAATTCGGTAGCCCCCGTTGTATGAGCCCAAAAAACGACAAGTGAAACAGCGAACCACTGTGCAGGTTCAGGCTGCATCTTGTTATCTCTGACTTTCGCATATTGCTCGGTTCTTCACAACTTCAATCAACTGGTTCCGTCCCAGCAATTTCCAGCTAAAGTCCCCAAGGAGTCACGGAATTTCACCCTTGGGCAACTGGACCATGTTTAACCCTTGGGCAAATGAATTCTCGCTGGTACTGATCCTTGAAATCTCCTAGGAAGCCCCAAAGCCCACCTGTTCGATGCTTCTTTGGACTTCCACGGAGCTGAAGTCCACGTCTCCTCAGAGTTGCAACAGTTCCTCACAACTGATGGGTTCCAACATCTGTCCTCTACAATTTCTCTTCTGAAAACCATGGCTGGAAGCCTGTCGTTTGCCCTTCGGCAAGAGGAAGGCGTTCCCTACTCTCAAATTCCTGCGCAGGGCCGTTGTTTTACTGAGTTTCTAAGTTGACAAACCCTAAGCCTAAACCGTAAAGCTATAAACCTAAACTCGAAACCTGAAACAGTAAAACGCTAAACTCCAGAGCCCCAAACCCTAAAACCCTAAACCCTAAAATCCTAAAACACAAATCACTGCGTATAGCCAATGTTTTTGCAACCTTTCCAAACCACGTTAACCTTGCACAAGATCCTCCGTTGCAGTGCCTCATCATGGGTGTGGGCGAACGTCCAGTTTGCGGACAACATGTAAAAACAGGCGAAAACTGTAGAAATGTTTGTGGATCAACTTCCCACTGTGCTGCACCACCCGCTCCGTCATCCTCCCACAGCCGAGAGTCGGATGTAAAAATTGGTTGACAGGGCCAATCCCCCAGTGGATAAACCACCGAAATGCTCGTGCTCCTCGCACTGGTGAGAATGAAATGAATGAAGAAATTCAGAATCAAGCGATTTTCGTAGGTTCATAGTGGGATTTGCGCAGAATGATAATCCCCTACCAGGCTTCATAGTGGTGCAACTGCACCTACAATAACAACAAATGCCGTGGCAGTTGACTCAATTTGACCAAGCTTGCAGCATGAAGACTATGGAGACCCTAGCACAGGGTCAAATCTAAGCAAGTAAAACAGCCGTTTGTTTGAGCTGCATTTGGCAGCTAGGATACCTTGTGGAAAATAGCACCCATGAAGTTGAGCTACAAACTGTTGGATACCAAGCAGTGGAACTTCCAAATCACTGGACATGTTCAACATCAGAAATCCAAGATGACATTCTGATGGCCTTGGTCTCGCAACTAACCAAGTAGGACTGATGATTGTCTCTGGAGGTAGTCACAAGATGTCACGAGTAAGTTGCTCTTTTTCAAAATTGCAGTACTCATAGGTGTATTCAGCAGGAGCCGCCTCAGAGATTCAGATTGCTTTGATTTTTCTTCTTAACCTGCTTCAACACGAGGCTTCCTGATGAGGGTAGCACCAGGACCCGTTGGTTCAGGGCCCCCCAAGGTTTTCTCCGAATTGCACTCCCAGAGGCCCCAAACTGGAGCCCAACCTTGTTGTAGAAGTCGCGAAGGAAGCTCTGATCGGGCGTCAAGTCCATGATGTCGAAGTCGGTGCCTGCAAGGTCTGTTGGGAGGACCTGTAGTGGTTGATGTGCGGTTTGAACGCACAGTTTTGACATGCAGCTCCGTCGATAGAGGTCCCCCGAAACCATTTTTTCGAGAGAACATGGATGTGAACACGCACAAAAACGAAGAGTTTCGCCGTGATTAAACTGAAAAGCATTCTGTTCCCTTCCGTTGGTCGTGAATCACCCCTTCTAGAATCATGAACCATAAACCACCACAATCTTATCAACTCATCATCACCATAGCAACCGACATTTCCCCACATCCATCAGATCACTTGGTACCCCAGCGACCCAACCCTTTGGTCCACCCCGCACTGGAACGCTGCCTAGTCCGTTGCTGACCTGCCAAATTGACAGAGCGGCCACCGCCAGGAACAGCAGCAGAGTCACGACGATACCAGCGACCTGGGAGCTGAGCATGACATGCACTCGAGGTGTCGTTGATCTTTCTTCGCGCTGTGACGTACTTGGTAGCGACGAAACGTCGCCGTGACGCACTCGGTAGCGCTATGCACAAGTCGCAAAGCAATGATTATCAACGAAACTCAAAGCAAAAAACAGATCATGAGTCAACTGTGATGTGTGCGTTGGACAACACTACTGTCGCTGGTACTTGAGGCCATTACAGGGCACCAGTGTCACCCCTTATCAGATCGTCATTTTCAGCCACTATTTATAACAATCCAGAACTACCCCTTGAAGCCGCCACGTAAAGATCCGACAAAGTCTATCCCTTGCTGTGCTACGAAGAATCTCCGAGTGCTGCTCGGCTGTATCAATCGCACATACTTGTCCACCGCAGCCCAAGCGACATGGCCGGTCAGAAAGCGAATCATCTTCGACAAACCCACCGCAAGAATGGACTCTTCCTCGATCCAGCGATGAAGGGTAGTTTGTGAACCCTGTGGATGGTCAACTCGAGAAACACCATTAGTTTACCATAGCAGGATAGTGACCATCAGATGAACCTTAATGTACTCCTGTCATCAAGTTGCTCAAAGTGCTACTAGTAGTCATGTCCATCGTTCACTTTTGGGTCATGGCATGACATGTATATATGTATTTGCATTTTATCCAACCAATTTACACTGACTCTTATCCTGGCAACAGCCGAATTCTTGCTCACCAATGTGTACTAGCATGACCACTGGTCATCACCATGCACACAATCATCGTAATCAACAACCACCATCAAACATGCAAATCGATGGTAGTTGTAGGTCAAAATCTTGTGTACATTCAATGAACATCCACAAAAGAATGATCTTTGGGACATGCAGCCTCCCCTTTTTGTTCATATGGCAGTGGGTCAGTTCACCCTGTACCCCTGGTTCCCCTATCATTGACCATTGTTTCCCTTTAGTTTTGTTGGTTATTACTATTATTCTCCATGAAATTGGTTGGTTAACTGCTTGACCCATAGCCATATGTGGTAAACGAAATCCAGCTGGGTGAACTCTAGACACAGGGGGCCTCACCAGGGGTGGTTTCAGGCCCGATGGCACCACTGGAGACCACGAACTATAGGACTTTGGGGGGATCAAGCTGCTTACGTATCATGACCAATGATATCGGTTTCGGATTTGTCTGCAATAATATACACCGGTTTTCATCCATTTGTAGTTGTGAGTGTGTCTATATAAACAAATTATATGTATAAATATATATATATATACATATGTATGGTCCACGCGCTTCTTTGTTTGAGTCCATAGTTACTTAATGCGTATCAATGTGTATGCAGCGACACTTCCCAAACAATAACCCGGGAACCATTGGCGATGACCATCCATAGGAACATGCCCGGATGATGAACAGCCATCAGTGTTTTTGTGGTCTTTTCTCAAAGTAGAACCCTGAAATCGTCGTTTATATTCATCCTTTACATAATCCTTTGTAGCAATGAACCAACCATAGCCGTGGGGTTCCCTATGCTAAGACACCCCAATATAGCGGCGGTTTTACCATTATTGTTGGTGAATATCCCATCTTAATCCCCATTATTAATTAACCATTCTAATCCCCTATCAAACCCCCATGTCAGTACCATTGACCCTGGCTCCACCCCCTTGGCGGCAAGTGACTGGCTCCTGTTCCGCCTTCTCGCCATCGCCAAGCACAGGGAGCACTCCCGGCAGGCAGTATGGCCTGGCTGCCATCAGAAGTTCATGGGGCCCCAGCTTGAGGTCCAGCCTTTCTCAGGGATGAAATCAGCAGCAGATGGGGTGAATCCACCAGCGATGAGGTCATAACTTCAAGGCTTCGCGAGACCAGGAATTGTTGATCCTTAACGCCCAACTTGGGAACCTTGCAACGGACCTCGAACGTGCTGAGCATCTGTGTTGGTCATCATACTACGTTGGCTGGTATAGCAACACAGATTGTCATGGAATCATGTCCATTAGGCCCGAAATGGAGCTTGTAACTCTGGTGTATGACGGAAGGCACATCTTTCCTGTGTTGCGAATCGAAACCTTTACCCACTTGGTGATTCATGATGCTAAATGATGATGTAGACTTGCTAATGGTGATGGCTGATGATCTTAAATGATGGTTGATTGCTAAACAACTCTGAAGCCACCATTGGCTAATGGCTAAATATCATTTCACCGGAACCATTTGGCACCACCCTGACCCTGAGCAACCATTGTGAAAGGCACTACCGCTGCCACCATTCACCATCACAACTGACCTCAAACCCTATGCATTAACTATCATAAACCATCATCAACCACTCTTGAAAATCGTCGGTAACCATTGACCATCACATTCATACACCATCCATCATCATCAACAACAACGACAACAACAACCATCTCATATAAATCCTCAACAACGACCCCTAAACATCAATCATTGCCAACAATCATCAACCACTACCTACCAATCAACAAGCTAAAAATCCGTCACCTCATTGGTTCCATCTGCGACCCCCTGGGTGGTCCTCCCAGCTCCCAGTCCTCGCAGCAAAGCAGGCGCATGGATCCAAGCGCGGTGGCGATGCCCCGGCCCTGCGGGCGTCCAGCACCAGCAGCGCAGGGAAGGCGGTGAGGTGAAGCCTGGCTGAGGATGGCAAGGGGAAGCGACTGTTACAGGCACCAAGCAAGTCACAGGGGTCACCAGCAAAAATGGCTACTAGAATGGTTGGATGATGGTTAGACGATGAAAATGTTAGAAGACGAATGTTGGTTGGTTGGAAGATGAACAAGAATGGTGAGATGATGGTTAAATCTTGGTTAAATTTGTTGGAAGCGAAACCATCGCCAGATTGTATCTTCGAAATCAGGTTTTGCAGATTGTATCTTCAAAATTGGATTCCTAGGTGGTCGTTCCACTGAAGTAACCGGCTACTTACAATGCCAGGATCCTCCCACGTACAGACAATGGTTCCCTGATAGCTCCAGAATCGCCCTCGCCAAGAAGCAGCCAAATGAAAAAGCATGAGGATGCCGCGTAGTGACCTTCAGGCAATCTTGCTGATCCCGAACCCCCATTCTTCGCAAGAGCGAAGCGAGAAGCGTCAAACAGGCCAATGCAACATCGTCTTGAATCATGACGGATCTTCCAAGAGAATGCCTGGATGATCCCGGATGTACAGCAGTTAAATAGTCATACATCATTTGCGTCTTGTCAATGTGTGGTATCATCACTTGGTGTCACAACAAACAAGCTGGTATGCTTGAAAACATTCGTGCCCCAACTTGTGGATAGCTTGTCAGGACTACATACAACATTCCATATATCTTAGAGACCCTGGCCATATCACTGAGCCATGCCCATTCCAATTCCAGTACAAGAGCTATTCCAGAATTGTCCAATAGGCCAATAGGTTTCTAGCCCCGAAATTAAACCCCACGACTCCGTAAACAGTGGACCATTTGGGTGTTTCTCAAGTCATAGGGGTACCCCCGTCATCATCCAGTCTATTAACCATTTGTAGTAATACCATCATTTACCATCATTTAACCCCATAATTCACCATCACTAGCCTTTTATTAAGTTCCCCTATGGCTTAAGAAACCACCATTTTGGGCCATGGTGCACCATCACCTCAACACTTTCCAAGGAACAAAACCACTGCACCGCGGGGAAGACGCAGGTAGCACCTGGACACAACGACAAGCGGAAACAAACTAATGTTTAATATTAGACAATGGCAGCAATGTTGGATACTAATGTTGGACACCAATCTTGGATAATTTAATAATGGCTATGGCTCTTCATGATTAATGGCATTCAGTCATTATTAAACATTAGTATCCAACCATTAGTATCCAACAGCGACAAATCAAGGCGGTATGAAGCATTGACATTAATCATTTATGTAATGTTGGATACGAATGTTTAATAGTGACTGGATTGTTGTTGTTTAGTAGTGGCTACTAGTGGGAAATAGGAATGGTGAATGATGTTTTAATATGTCCATCATTTTTTGTATGATCTAATGCTTGATAATGGCTATTGATGGTGAATTGTTGCTGATAGTGGGTAAGAATGAGGTAATGCTGCTGCTTAATAAATCTTAATAGTGGTTATCATAGCATTGCCTTCTCTCGGAAACGAGACGCTAGAAGTGAAAGGCATCCTTTAACAGACACACCATCTACAAATGTATGGGATTTTCTCACGCACCCCGGGAATCATTTGCCAGAGGGATCCAGGGTATATCCACAAGTGGGGGCACCCCACAGGCCACCAAAGAAAGGATTATTCCTTTCACAAAGATACCCGCGGCGAACTGAGGATTGCCTTTGAATCGTAGGTATCAATCTTCAGCAATCTGAGGAATGTAGTCATCCCTCTTAAATTGAAGGGGCGAGCGATTGGAAGCTACTGACAATTTCTGAGTAGGGAGTGTCTTCTCGATTCCCATTCTTTGTTTGCTCCGTCTTGATATGCTTGTAAAAATTCAGTACTCTGTAGTGATGCATGAAATTGCAAAATAACATAAAAAATCAAACTCATTGTCCATGAAACAGTCTGCCCGGTTCCACAGCATGGCCCCTACACCGTAGTGCTTTCCTAGGGCAAGCGGCAACTTTGGGGGAACAAAACCTATGTACACTCCCCTTCGGATCCGAAGGTGTCCCCTCCCACCAACAGCCAGACCTTCCCAACCTGTGGACATCCCTGCACCAAAATCACATCATCGGGATGTCATTCTAGCACCGTTTCTGCGCAAAGCCGGGAAGTTGTGTCCAACCATGTTGGTGGATATGGTCCAATGGTGCTGATATCCCCACACTGGGTCCAGTAGAGATCAACGATAACAGAATACATTGGTGATATCTTGTGATGCCCAGGTCTTCTTCTTGGCAGGTGAGGCACCCAGCAAGAAGGATGCCACTGACGTCAGCTTTGTCAGGGTGATCGAGACACCTGGGTGATGCAGAGCCCTGCCCTAGCTGTACCAGCCTAGTTGAACATCGCGAAGGAATTATGAAAGATTAAAAGGGAAAAACGATAGTTCATTGAACTTTTGCTTTGTTAGGAATAATGGTTACTAGTAGCTAAAATGGCTTCTAGTGGCCAATCATGGCGCTCAAAAACAGGCCGTAAACCAACGAGTCTGGTCACCACCGGCAGCGGCACCAGCACTAGCCATACGCCATGGTTGACCATATGGGAAATTAGCAATACTATTTCAGCCAATCAGCCATCTTTGGCCATGATTATCCATCACTGGTCACTAGTACAGTAACCATCATTACTTCTGATCAACCAACGACTAATTCACCACCCCAATCTAGTGCCCTACTGGTATCAATCAGCTGGACATGGCTAACACATGATTTATGATGATCATTGAAGACCATGGATGCATCATCACCGTATCATAATGCATTCCTAACCATGTCTGATATGATAGTGATAGTGATAACCATGGTCACCAAGACTGGAAACCATGGCATCACGATCTTTAGGACATGGTTGCCACGAGTTGCCCATCCCATTGCAGAAGCACGTTTTGCTTATCTGTCCCAGCTATGATCATCCACCCAATGATACAGCATTTCATGAACATCTTAATATGGCTCGGGCAGTGTAGAAATACAACATGATTTTTTGCTTCATACATGCTTCATACCCCCTGGTCCTCTGGGTTCATCGCTGTGGCCAACCCCGAAGCATTCGAAGCCACTCAGCTTTCTGAAGACACTCGCAACAAGGAAGATGTTGTTTGCGGCTCACTTCCACCAGGAACCATCAAAGATTCAAGGGCTTTGACCCAAACTTCTAAGATAAACATGACAGTACTAGCCACTGAAGTTGGAGCTGACACATGCCATGGACATGATACAGTTTTGCCGCCTTAAAATGCCAACAGTTCCCAAATGGGGTCAATACCGAATATCACCCAACACTTATTCAACCAACACTTATTCAATCACCAATGGATGTTCAATTTGTTAGAGTTGGAACCGAACAATCTTAGAATCCTCAATGACCAAGACAATTGAACATCCAATGATAGAATTGAAGATCCTTTACCCTTGCTACATTTGAGGATGTTCACCACGGGTAGATGCCGTTCACCCACATCCATACCCAAGCCACGAGGGCTCACAGCTGACGTGCCGAGCCACCCACCCGGCGCACCGCCGCTTCGACCCGGTCGGGGTAGCTCAGGGTCTTGGGTGTTCCATCGAAGGCACCGCAAATCACAAAGGCATCCTGGACGCGACATCTGGAGACCTGGCTATTTGGGTCTTAAGCCAACGGGGACCCCCCAAAGTTATGGATGCTATGCTGTACTATGAAATACTCTAAATGATTATATCTTGTGATGTGATGATAGCTGGGGGGTTCCTCTGTTTTGAGTAGCCACCACTTGATCCAAAATGGTGAATTCCTACAATTCTGCCATACTTCTCATAATTCCAAAATACATAATCTGTGTTTTCGATGGTTTCCCCCTTTCCAACATGGCTACGGATTCTTGTGGATCTGATTCATGATCAACTAAGGATCAATCCAACAATCAACCAATAAAAACCAACTAGGGCCATCCTTAGGGATACTGTAAATGATGCTTAGAGATGGCTAATGCCGGAGGGTGATGGTCAATGAGGGTTCAAGGTGGTCACTGCGGGGTCAATGAGGGTTAATTCATGGTTGTAAATATCCACCATTACTAACCACCTCTAACCTGCATTAGCCGCTATCGTTAGCCATCTTTAAGCACCCAAGGTTTCGTGGACCTCCACCAAGGATCATCGATGCCGATGCCCACCAGGATGAAGGGCAAAATCTGCTGCAGCACGGTGAAGGGCGCACCCAGCAACATAGCGAAGCCGTACCCCGCCACGCACCCGAAGATCACCAGGTAGAACTCCGCCACGCCTACGACGTGGAAACGACTTGGAAGCACTGGTTGACCAAGATTCGCCATTCTGATTGGCAGTTATCAAGAAATTGTCATGATGAGCAATCAGTGATAGGGAAGTGTTAAGTAATTGAGGTTGGGAATAGCTCATCTATCCGTAATTATATAGGCACAAGAATTGAATGATTAGCCATTATGGGTGGCAATTCAGCCAAGGCTAGGGTCGATCTGGACATGAAGGATGAGATCGTGAGCAATGGTCAATAGATACTTTGCTGCTTGAGGTCATGTGTTTCCAATAAGTTCATTGGAACAGTCATTATATGAGTCGATTGCATGCCAATCCCCTATGATTGTTACTCACTTATAAGAATAAACAGCCAATATTAACCATTGCGAATTCTCATTAGCTACTGGTGCCCAGTTGGCTGCGGTTGTTTTGTGAAGGTTCATAGCCAGAAGGGGTTGGCTACGTGGGATCCCCCGAACCCACCCTTGGCACCGAGCAATCGTCTACTCTGTGTCCAGGAAGCTGCTTTGCCAAGGAAACAGGCGCAGAAGGTGGACATCAGAACGAAGGCCACTGCGAAGAGGGGAATGTCCTGAGGCAACGTTGGCGCAGAGCTTCGCACTACCAGCATAATGGTGGAAGGTCAAGATATACCCTGGACGCAGCTTGAGTTGGCCAGTGTTGCTCGGTAAAAAAGCTGGTGGCACAGCCAGTTGCCCCACGTAACTCCTGAAACTGCCGGACTGATCAGCAATCCAAGCACGGCACTTGTCCCATGCACTTCTCAATTTGAACTGTGGCTGCCGTAACAATCTCTGCTTGGATGAGTGTTCACCACTTTGGATCTGGTCTCTGCGTGACCAGCTGCTCTCAAGACAGAAATAGACCTCTGCATCTCTACATGCGAATAGTTCATCTCGCAAACTATTCGCAATAGGTGATTGGAATCGTCCAGTAAGAATACCACAATGATGGGATTTGAACAGCAATATAGAAGAGCATTCCTCCAACAGCAATGCCTGTAATAGAACCCCACTAGCATTGCTGTGAATCTTCCATGAGGTGATCAAAAATGGTGTAAGGAGTTGCCATTCTAAGGCCGTCCACGGCTGCACAGCGAGTACCACACCAGTTCTAGAAAGTGAAATGAACCAAAACTTTCTAATTAAGAACAAGTTAAACTTCTAAAAATCCATTGAGTTTACTCTAAAACTAAAACTAGCTCATATTGAAATTCAATAAAAATTCTCCGAAACTTCACAATTCGCCATCAAAGGTAGGCTCTGCGCCGGACACCCGAAAAGCGATGTGAGCGATCAAACATCTGTTCAGATGTAGTCCTATGTTTCGCAATAGTCCCCATATGGTAGAAACACGGACCAACCAACCCACAATCTAAGCAACCCACCAGATCCTTTCGGTTTCATTGTTGGCTCGTTGTCGCTGTGTAGACCATCATGAACCCACCTATATGGAGCTTTTGGGGCCAAGTTTCCGCTTGAACTGTTCGATTCAGCTCATCATCTCGAGACCGTTCCGCTGCCACATAGACATTCACCTGAGCCACGTGGCTGATTAGCATAATGGCTGACTAGCATAATGGCTGATTATGCTTAAGCAATTATTCATCCACCAGTGGCTGATCGATAGCTGTATCAAATACGATGAATAATCCAACAACATTATGGGGATACCGGGGATGCCGGTAATAAACATTGATAACCAAGTCATTGGGTATAGGAAAACAAGTCACTAAGCATCAATCATACGGCACCGGTGAAAGCGAAGCAATGAATGACTCTTGAGTTGTCAACATGCCTTCCGACAGAAATCAAAAACATAGACATAGACATAGACATAGATGTGCATAAATGCATCAAAATGTCTTCGTGCACTTGCCGATGGTTGATCCTTCAGATATTTTTTGTTTCTGGTGCCCGATGGGACATGGCTCTTGTTCCTACTCCCCAGTACTTTTCGGAATGGCGTTTACATACCAGGAGCACACCAAGGGTCTGAAAATGATTTTCAGACATCTTTCATGATTTGAGGGCACCAAATACCCCGATACCAGGCAAATCTATCAGGCTTCCAACGTCGATTTCATGGTCGCATGCCCCCCGCCCATCTGCTTTGTCAACTGCTAGTTGTCAAGATCTTGTGACACCCAAAGCTTTGAGAGTAAGAATTCACAGGTTTGAGGAGACTCCATTTGTATGGTGGATGACGGCCAATAATGGTTAATGATAAAGTTGATGATCGTCCATAATGGCTACTAAGGTGGCGGTTGATGATGGTACATAATGGCTACTCAGCTGATCGATAGATATTAATAGGGGATAAGAATTACCTAAGCATCTCTCGAAAATGTCTTCGTGACCACGCCCCACAGGGCCCACGCCTTCTCGTAACGTTGCTCTGTGAGGTCATTCTTCGAAAAGTGAGCCTGGCTGAGCAACTGAGGGGAGGCAGTTCAACTCAGTTGGCTAGTTTCATCCTTGTGACCAGTGGCTGTTTCGGAGGGGGTTAGTAGTCTGAGAATTCGACTTCAAGCCACCAAGTGCTGAAGTTCGTGCCAGCTCACGTTTGTTAAAAGCTCCCCGGTGGTTGATTTGGCCGATGAAACCATGATGAAACCATCCAACCACTGGGATATCAGCCCACTCCATGGCTCGATGGTCAGGAGCCTCCCTATCATCAGTTTCTGCTACCATGATGAACCACTACCAACCGCCATTCACCACTACCAACCATTACCAACCATTATCATCACCAATCACCACCAACAATTGTTCACGATGATTGAACGTCGTGAACCATCACCAATCAATACTTGAAATGGTTCGCCACTGCCGTAATCATCACCAACCACATCTTGGGCCGGTTTTTTGTTGCACCTCCAAATTGCTGGTTTCTAACTGTCGGGCAATGTGGCATGGGCTGTATTCACATCTGCTATGCTCAAGCTACAGGTTCCATTGTTGATCACTAAGAAAAAAATCAACCAGAATAATGATGGTAACCATTACGATTGATAAACCACCAGTAAACATCCTTGAAACCATCATCGGTGTGGAACTTGATCAGCTCGGCTGCCAGCGCAACTCGAAACTTAACCCCATAGAGAAAGTACGACTGCCCAAGGGCCAACATTGGATGTAGCTCGACCCCAACGATGTGAATAGGAAGAGAAGTTGGATCATTCTCCCGGCTCCTTGCTTGAAGTCATGTTCACTTGGATGGTGCCTCCATTTTGGGATCTTTGTTTGCATGCAAGATGGGCCTGCAGCCACTAGGTCCTAAGGTGATAGGCCTTGCAGTTTAGTCACATTATGCTCACAGCTTTCGTTAAGAACGGTTCACGATGGCTTTCGGTAGCTGTATGCTGTTATGTTGGGTCATAAAGGTAGTTCCAATCCGAAACAAGAATGGTTGGGGTCCATCCAAAGCATGTTGTCGGCAAAATGTAGCCAAGACTCTGTGAACTTTCCCTCCCACGTGTCCATGTCCTCCTTAAAGCCGCGCTGAGAGTGATGAGTGATGAGTGATCTTCACTGTGCCAAAGAAATATGAATATGGAAACCTAATTCCTCACTCAATTTGTTGGGTTTCATCATTTCAGGGGTCTCATTGGTTCAAACATGTTCAAACCCTGCCTTACATCCCTTGGATACCGCTCACACGTATGTTCGTGGGGTACCCCCTGTTGCATCCCATGACTGGATCGCCACCAGACAAGCATCCCAGGCGGCTGCCAGAATCCAATCGACCCGTACCGCAGTGGCACTCACAACGTTGCCGCTGGCATCCCGCTCGATGCCACCCATGTTGTCTGACGCATAGGCGTCCTCAACAGGCGGCTTCCATGCCAACGAACATGTGCTGTCAAGGAGCTCCCTTTGTGAAAGTGGGAAGATGACAACCACTTTTTGCTATTCAGCAATACTCTTAGCCGCTTACTATTGCCCCTAAACAACTGCTTTTATGATCATTACATTAAGCATTGTTCACCATTTATTAACCACCGTTTGGGGTCACCAAAATGAAAAGCGTCCCAAAACCATGAAGCCAGGAATCTTGACCATTGGGATACGTGGCTTTGTTCACTGCTTCCAGAATATCTGAGTCATTTTGCACCGTACCTCAGACAAGCTCGCCAAGAGCCGCTCCAGAGGGTCTTGGAGGATGACATTTCTCGACATAGCAGGCACAGAAACGATAAAACAATGGGATGACCTCCTATGTTGGTGATCACCAGTTGGAACCAGTTGTGAGGATAACTGTCAGGCAGTGTAGTCAAGCAACTGTTTGGCTTTCACAACCGTTCACAGGTAAACCAAGAGGTAGATCCACAGACTTCTGGTGGGTGGAATGGTCGATGATTGCGTCATGGCACCCTTTGCTTGGACATTGTCACTCTGGCAAGGGAGGCTTGATGGACGACTATAATCAAGAGAGATCTCTCAAACAAGTGAATAGATTCAAGTAGACAGATAGAGAGACTGTATATACTGTATGCCATCATGAATATATGTGCAGACATCTGCTATACCAACCCATATTCTTTTGTGGAACCATGATCCGCATCTAAGAAAACATAAAGTTGCGGACGCAAAAACAAAAACTACCGGGGAGGCCGGGACCGGTAGGGAGCCATAAAATGTATTTTCATCATTTAAAACACAGTCTATGGGGATGATTATCATCTGCAGGGCCCCCTATTTTGACACCCATGATCCGTTTTCTCCATGATATGGTACCCTGATAGTATATTCCCTCGACCTGTATGATCAGTTTTCTCAGACAGTGGAGGCACCCTTGAAACTGGCAGGTGCCAACACTGGGCCACAACTGGATGCGGTGCGCGTCACTGTTGAAGTCGGCAGTGGATCCAAAGTATCTGAGCACTCCTAGCGCCGGAGGAGCTGCGGGCGGCGGCTGGTGGGAAAGGCTCCCCATCAATCCATAGGTAGATTGAGTTGGTAAGGTTGAATAGGTTGAGTTGGGAAGGTAAGGTTGGGAAGCTTAAAACCATTGAGTTGGTAAGGTTGAATAGGTACCAGTAGGTTGATTACAACAACTATGACTATGATCGTATGACAGCAGTTTTGCTTCCCAATAAGAACACACACTACAATACCAACTGCAGCTCTAATGAAACTGGCTTGAAACCACGGTTGGTTATTCATCAAAATGGTTGGTGCAAAAACAGCAAGAAGCAAATGTTAACCAACAATGACCATCAATGACAACTTGTCAAAAACATACTGGCTAAAAACTAGCAACCATCGACCCAACGACCACCAACACTAAGAACCAACAAGAACCAAAACCTAGGCTATATCACCAATATGACCTTGTATGACTATTATCCTTGATCACCAATCGTACTGCTATGAAGACCTTGTACTTCTCTCACCAGCAGTCCACAACAAGCGACAACTTGAGTGGCAAATCAAGGGGAGCTACTGGATCTAATCAGGGGATTCATAACCGCACCGCCTCAACCACCTCCCAGCTCCTGAGTTAAAACAATCGGTGCCCGTCCAGATGCAAAGGTCTGAAAATTTGTTGCCGGACTCATCCACCAATGCCCTCACATCATCCGCAATCTGCAGGATTTCGATCATCTTCTCCTCGGCAGCTCCCAAAAACCACGGACCCAATGGCTTTCGCTGAGCCAGCTGGTTTGGCGATTTCTTTGGGGAATAGGATCAACAGATTACGAGCCACAGGAATCACAACAACCAACACCATAAATGGCAAGCACTACCCTGCGCTACGTACCATGTCTTTGCTCGGCATTGATCGTGCAAGCAATCTCATCCTTGCTTCGGCTTGATCACATTGTGGACCATCAAAGTTTAGACAGCTCCCGGGATAAAAAAACATTACCTGGGATGAAAATCTTGGTTTGGAAACCAACCAAGGATGCTCAGTCATGAAATCCGTCCCTGGTTCCATCATCCCGAGACATGAAAAACCAGCAAAACCACCGAAAAGTCGGGAGTCATGGACAGCCCACATGGAGACGCGTGGTCAGGTTAGTGCAATGGCGCCAGACATGGCCGTTGATGGCGACTCAATGCCATGGGGTATCCGTTCACCCACTGAGAGGACTACTGCGATATGGAAGATATCATTCTTGGCATCACAAAAAATACAAAAATAATCCTACCATTTACAACCTGTTTAGCCACATCACTACTTGCCAATTCCATCAACACATATGGCATCATATCAGTGAAACCCTGTCAAAACTTGCTTGCTGGCTCGGCAGCTTGTCAAGCAGCCAAGGTTTGAAGTTTGATCCATGTGAGCATCGATTAGAACGCCAGCAAGCGATGGCCACTCACCATTGACCAAAGACCAATCCCACGTAGTACGGCTTCCATCTAATTCCTAGGTAGTTTTACGAGCGTAAACCTGACAATCAACCAACCTCAATGCACAACCATCTAAGGATCATCCGATTAGATGCATATTCACCAGCGG
>VSDK01016770.1:332104-369524 GCA_009767595.1 Symbiodinium kawagutii
ATGATGATGATGATGATGATGATGATGATGATGATGATGATGATGATGATGATGATGATGATGATGATGATGATGATGGCGGTGGGTGGCGGTGGCGGTGCTTGCTTTTTTGGGGATGGTGGGGAGTATGATTGTATGTTGTGATCATGGTGATCATGGTGACTATGGTGATCATGGTGATGACGATTTTTCCCATGGTGATAACGGTGCTGTTGACTATTATGATCATGATTCTTGTCTGGTGGCAACTACCGTGGCAGCAATGCACAGGTCTTGATTTTGGTGATGGAATCCAGTGATGGAAAACACTGCTCCCCTGTTGAAAATACACAAATGCTGAAGATCATACAGCCACGGACTGCCTACTGCCTTTGCTTTCATGGTGTTCACCATCAAACGCGTTCTTTACCGAAGGATTCTGAACTACCAATCAGGGTCATCGGTTGAGCCATGCTTCTTTGTAAACAACCCCCAGTACGATCAGAATGGTCGTCGTGGATCAGAAAGATTGCAACCCAGCAGGTGAATGAATGATGATATAGAATGTGTAATACTGATGATTCTAATGGGGGATGGTCATCAATAGTTGGGATGATTCCAATGGGGGATGGTCATCAATGAAACCACCATTGATGTATAGCCATGTCAGCTTTGATTGCGGATACATCGTTGGGTTCATCACCTCGCAACTGGAAAACGTCAGTGCAGAACAAGGAACTGTGATGATCAAGCGATTTGGGCGCCCAGCGCCGGTGAAGTAGTTCCACATCCATTCGGTGTTTTTCATCCTTGACCAGGAAAGCTCTGCGAAATCCAAAACATCAACCAAAAGAAACTGAAATCGGCTGAAATTGAATTGGTATGTTGGTATTATTTCTGTGAAAATCCTTGTTAAAAGAGGCTTCCCTACAAGGGAACGTGATAACAGCGTGAATCGGGGATCAAAAATGCAGGAGAACCTCTGGCCCGACCAGGCGTCTGCTGCGAGTGCTGATCGACCCAAAGCTCATTGGCATCGCTGACGGATTCAAATCTGAAAACGAAGCCGAGACCGAAGACAACGCATCCAAGAAAGCTCAGGCATAAACACCTGGTGCCGGTCCCCGGTGCGGCAGAGTTTCCAGGCTGCTGCTGTTTGGGGGTTTTCAAACATCAGAGATTTTCTTTGAAGAGGAGATTTGCAACTCTCATTTTCGAGGAGACTTGCCGTCGTCTCGAGAACACCGCACGCTATCATCGAAGATATCCATGATAGTGAAAAATAGATAGTGATATACAGATCCCGAAGCTGGTGTTTTTCCTCCTGTGGGCAACTTATTGCAGTATATGGGTCTCACATTGGTGCGAATAATATGAACAAGTCAGTTCTGAAAAATGATCGGTCTACGATGGCAGCCAATCCTGCTGCGTCTGGTACTTCCACAACCAGAACTATTGTGAGCACTGCTGCTTCAGCTATCCCTTCTGCTATTCATCCTTATTTGCCATTATCAATCATTATTTACAATCATCAATCAACCATCATCAACCATCATCAACTCTCATCAACTCTCCTCAACTCTCCTCAACTCTCCTCAACTCTCATCAACTCTCATCACCTTTGTTAACTACTATTGAGCATCATTGACATTCATGAAGTAAACATCATTAACCATCATCAACCATCATAACTTCACCGCATTCTTCAGCTTCTCAGCCGTGGCACTTCCACGGATTCCTTGCACTGCCCTTGGCCAACCGCGCCAACACGCGGCTCACCGCATCCTCTGCGCGGTGCGAGGCATGCAGCCAGCACCGCAACGGCGCCAAGCACGTCTCCATGGCGATGGCTGAAGCAACGAGCCAAAGCCAAGGGGGCCATGGGAGGTCCATGGTTGATGGTGGGCTGATGGAGTAGTGAGTAGTGGTGCTTAATGGTGGTTAATGCTGATTAATGGTTGATGCCAACGGTTACTCAGGGATAACGATGGATAGCCAACAGTTATTCATGGGGCTATGAACCACCACAAAATTCTCCGTATTGTGCTGGTGCTACGACAAATATGGGTTGGTCTAGTCAAATGGATCTCGCACTATTCTAGACTTTGGTCTTCATTCCTCAAGAAGGGAATACAAAGACTGTTGGGGTGTTCAAACTTTACCCCGCACATTCACACAGATGTTCGTGCGCCGTGGCGCTAGTTGATTGGACTTGTCTTGTTCTCGCAATTTTGTCCCTGCTATTCGGCAAACAACAAATGACACCGAAACCAAACCAATTTTGTTCCTATTTTACTGGCTAATTGGTACAACTGCAATAATGGCAACTTTTGCCAACATTGTAGGCGTCACAATGTCAACACATGTGAAAATTGTTCTATCAATTCCATAACAAGCGTTGTGTATTTATGAGTTTTCTATGACATATTTTAGAAACAAATTTCCATGTGTGCGCATCTGTTGGTCCAACTTTGAAATTTGCCAGAAACGTCACATGACACACATTGCAAGCCCCCAAGATGGATACCTCAATACTTGTTTTCAACCATCAAAAACCAACCCAGTGAATCACCACTATTCACCAAGATCTATCATTGTCTATGTTTGTCAATCACCCTATTTATCAACAAGAACCAACGGTCCCCGCACCGGATCTATCAACGGCTCAGTGTGTCTTTGACAAAAGGTTGCCTTCTGCAATGAAGTTCCAACCATCTGCCAACATTATCCCGATGGTTTGCCCATACCAGCATGGGATCAGATAGAAACATTTTGCAAATTATTGTGTTGACATGTATCTTGGCATGTATCCCAAAAAATATTTTGAAACCGTATACATCTGCACAACCAAATTGCATATCAAACATACTTGATGCACTGGTTGATGGATCATATCCACAAATAGGGCAAATAACGACACCCAAACTGCTCGGCCCTTGTGGTTCCTGAACTTCTCCACCACACCTTGCCACTTCCTTTGCATCCACATGGCCTCGCCAGGGCAAGCGGCGACGCATCTGCTTGCCAGGAAACCTAAACCTGAACTTCCCAAACATGGAACCTGTGACTGCTGCGTTTTTGGCACGGCTTTAAAAGAATCATGCGTAAGATTGATCAATCGGAACAACAGTATCACAAGGATGCTGATTCAGAACGCGCTGAAGGACCAATTCGTGAAAGTACCACCCCGGTTCGTTTTCATGGGCGCATCTGTCGCTTCTCTGCTGTAGACATTCGAGCGGACGGGGCCAACGGTTGGGTTCTACTGCGGGACCGGCGTCGATACTTGTTTTATTTCTTCCAGAAACCATTATCGTAGCACTCTTTTTAGCCGGTTTTGAATTTTTTTTGCGAGAAAATTTTCACCTCACCCAGAATTGACAAATCGTGACAAATTTGACCTTGCCATGAACGTGCCCGCCAGCACCGGATGACACATGGCCGGCGCAACGCTTAGGGTCACGAAACCTCAACCTCTTCATTTCCGAAACGCGCTCGGGCCAAGGCCGGCGCACCACCATGACGGAGGCCGGCAGCTGTCAAGCTCTCCTGCTGCCAGCGCAGGAAGCACGCCATCGAACGCTTTAGAGACGACCGCTCGGCGGGGGCAGCGCCAGGAATAGTAGCAGCAAAGACCGGCTCAGCAACAGCGGGCGCCCAAGCTTCTAACGTGGCCTGGCGCTGAAAGCGGCTTGTGGGAGAATTGCTCCGTCAATACTTTCTGGCGGGCCAAAGATCGGCCAAAAACAAAGCCTTTGCCAAGCAAGTTTTCAAAAAGGGAAGCGACAACGCCGACGCCAGCATTGAAACCCAGACAACTAAAAACCAAAATTTTCGACTGCCCGTCCAAAACCAAAGATTAAGTATATGTACATAATGAAATCTCTTCGTATATTACGCAAAATCGCTGGAGGAAAGAATAATATAAAAGAGCGTTGGACGATAGAAAATAACATTCCAAGATGATAGCAAGCAAGCTGTTCTGCGGACACAATGCCCCACGCTTCCATGATGACTAAGCATTCCGCACTTTACACGCCCAAAAAAGCTAAACAACAACTCACATCTACACGCGCAATATCATGAGAGAGCCAGCAGCGCTGGCACGGCATTCCCACCACCAGCCCATACAGAAGCAGCGGGAAATGTGCATCTTTCACGCTAACGCACCGCTTGTTTCCCATGATGTTGGCAATAACATGTTTGAATCAGCCGATTTTCAATTCATTTTCAAATGAATACACACTTGAGTCAGGACCGCTACGCCATCCATCTTCGCAAAAGCTGCGTTACAGGGAACGCGAACATATCAAACTAAACACGGTAGCCTTTCAAACCTGAAAGAATTGAGCCAAAAACTGCTAATATGTTGTAAGCTGCACTAGGGCCCTAGCGCGCCCTTCCGACTCAGGAATATATGATTTGTTGGTTTTGAAACGTGTCTGCAAACAAAGGCAAAAAAAATTCAACGTCCACACCCCATTGTTACCCACCATGATGCGATATAATATTCATGGCCGCGCATATCACGAAACCAATTTCAACCAACGATCAACGCACAAACCGTATTGCATCCATGCCGGGCGAACGCGGCAAAATAAAAGCCAAACAATGAACATGGAAAATAAGCTCAAAAGTACAAAATTCACCAAACCATAGCTCCTTCCCGGTGGCTCATCTGTATGGCTTCTCACGCTGATGCTTCTGTTCGATGAAATTCCGAAACAATAAAAATAGAAAAAGTCTGATAGCTAGCACTGCTTGCATTCCAGTCTAGCTGAAGCATGCCTTCAACCCATCCAGCTGCAAACCGTTGGGAAACGTTTTAAAGTCTGAAAATATTTGACGGACAATGTTCTTCAATAAAAGACATTCGGCTGCGCCATATTGCTAAAACACTTGATCCGAAAAATTGCGCGGCAATTGTTCTATTTGCCGGCTGCTTTGTTTTAAAAACATTACCGGGGGCATGAACGATGCATGCAAGTAAGCTCGCCTTTTTCTTGTTAGAACGCAACCAGCAACTCTCGGAATGATCGCAGAAATTTTCACCATGCATGGTGAGCATGCCTCAACCACAAAGTCCGAGTTTTGAGGACTATCAAACTCCAAGGCGCCGATGCTCTGCTCCAAGGCTTCAAAGCGTTGCTCTTGGAAATCTGACCGCATGTGAACCTGAGTCCACAAGCTGCGTTGGAAGCCGCGCATCTGCGCATATATGTTCCTCTCCAAGTTCGAATCATTGCCCCACTGTGGAGGAAAGTAAGAAATCATTGCGGCGATGGACTATGCCGCAACTTGTTTGCTTGAAACACAAGGCTTGAGCCAAACATAGCCCAGTACATATCAATAGAAGCAACCTGCCAAACGCGACTGGGAAGCTGTGAAGAATCAATTCCCCTTACCCCTTCGGACGCCAAACAGTGTTCAATTTCCCCATGATCCTGCGCATGATTGGGGAAACGCAGACTCTGAACAAATCATGATAAGCATTGATGACGATGACATGATCAGACGACAACGGAACCAGCAAATAGTAAACGTATGAACCTTCTGCGCGGTTTTCCAGCTCAAACTCACAGCGCTTTCCAAATCCCCATGGACCAAAGACGCCCAAGAGGGTGTTCCAATAGCAGAGCTGCAGCTGATCAAAACGCAAGGGGACGCAATCATGGTCTGGATTTCAAAGAAGATAAACTTCAAACAAGATAAACTAGGCTCTCATCAGCTGTCTTTCTGAGCGCGAGCGGCAAAGCAAGGCAGCAACATCACTTCCATTGCCCTGTGGATGCGCCAGTTTCATGGCCGCCTCGCTGTAGGCAGCATCGGTTTCCTGGCAACATCGGCGCCGTAAGCGATTTTTGACACGAAGAGCTGGCATCAAAACCTGGTCTGGAAAATGACCGCATGTAATGGACTTGCTACATCTCGCTACCACCCAGAATACCGATTTCAACTGCCATGGATCGCTGGCACAACGGCAGACACCAACCAACCTGTCTGAGCTCTCACCGCCATTGACTGCATTGCCCCCAGTAAGAACACGGCTGGCTGCACTGCACCAAAAACAAACGCTTCGCCTGCAGCTACAATATCAACGTCATCTGGGATTGTAGCATCACCAAACGTACCTTCTTTGATTTCCTTTGGCCCAGATTTCCATGTCCCAAGCCAAGGGCATTGACCAGGACATTGCCAAACCAGGACTTGTTGAACGTACACTTTACTTCCACTGATGACGTAGCACTCCTTGTCTTCTAAAACCTCCGTAGCCCCGGCGTGAAGGGTAAACACTCAGGGCTTTCGCCGCTGGGCTTTGTAATTGCCACACAGGGCCAGCACACCAACACCTGCCTGGCGAGGGCGGTTGCAGAAATGAGGCTTTCCTCCTCTACCTTCTGCAATGATTTGTTTTGCAGCGTGCGGTGTTTGATGGTCCACCTCCTCCAAAAACCCTGCTGTTCCCATTTGTCAGGCGGGCTGGTGGCCCGGATCTAGGAAGTGCCCGTTAAACAACAGTGAACAAAGTGCCCTCGGGACGGCATTCTTCAAATCACAAACAGGAGCATTAGGAGCGACATTCGCCGCAATTGCCTGTCCAGGCGCCAGGGCTGCTTGGATCCCCGACGCTTCATGGGGGAAAATCGGAATCCGCTGCTCCCCTCGCCGCATGCTTGGAAGCAATCGCGCTTGTGCCGAGCCGGGTTGGATCGAAGTCATCGAAACCGGCGCGTCGCCGACTCCAGGCATCCATGTTCCGGGCGCCTTGCCAATTGAAGGCATCTTGCATGAACCTTGGAGGTTGCCTCCGCACGATGCGGAAAAATGCGCCGGCGCCTTGCTGTGGTTAGCGCACCCAGGGCCGCAACGCCAGGTAGGAGGATCTGTTTAGCGTGCAAGTACACCATGGTGTTGAGCAAGGTGCGCTTTGCTTGGCAGTCGCATTGCCACTAGCGCGGCATCATCCCGCGCCTGCTGGCAGACAGACATGAAGCGGAAGGCGGCCCAAGCATTTTCGAAGTCGCATAGCGCGTCACAGAGCACAAGGTAGCAGCAGCTGACGCTCATGGCGTTTGGCATAGAAAAGTGTATCTTGAATGAGCAGCGGACCACCAGGTCGCAACAGGGCACTGTAAGTGGACCCAGCAACCGCTGACACGAAATCCCATCCCTTTTGCCCTAGCCATTGTATGTAAAGGAAACTGTGCCCAAATGGTTGCGCAGTTTTCTTCTCAGTGCCTTGTCATTGCGGAAACGCTACTGCAAGCTGGCCCTATCAGGCAGCAAGCACATGAAAGGCATTATCCTGGAAAAGCTACTCTGAGCAAGAGATCGGATGCATCACCGCCTGTTTGTTCTTTTCCTTGTCTTTGTCTTTCTGAGGCCTTGGACAGCTTGATTGGAGCGTCCCTGGCTTCCCTTCTGAATTGTCTTTTTCCATGCTGACCCACTGCCTCTGCACTTGGATTTGCAACTGGGTCTTTAGTCATGGCTATAAACCCTACAAGGTGGCTTGTAACCCCTGTATCCATGGTCAGTTACGCATTACTGGGGATGCACATCCAAGTACTTGCTTCCTGTGTCGCACGCCACGTGTCCATATCCCAAGTATCTATAACTATCTCACATCGCCTAGCTCTTGTCGATCAAATTTTGGGGTGGACCATTGTGAACCATTGCTCCACGTATACTCGCTGTGCATGATCATTTTCGACCACTATATAGTTATTGACCATCAATTATCAATCATGACTAACCCTTGCCAACCAGGTATTTACGTGTTTTCACCGACTTGAACCAGTTCTTTACCATTATTCGTTATTACTTTCCATGATCAACTATGATTAAGCATTATAAACCAGTCATTCGCCATTCCTGACTACGATTTGGTAAGGCCATGCCTTGTAACTCCAAACTGCTCCCCCTTTAAAGAGATCTAGGCATACCCCTAGCTCCGAGCAGCTCCCCTAACCACTCGCCACACCAAGTCACGGTGGCCGTGACATGTACCCAGACGACTCCTTAGGGCCGGTGTCACGGCCGCACAGTGGAGCAGCTGCGCAGCTGGCTGACCAGGGTTGTAAGTCACTTACTCACTATCTATTTATCTGTCTACCTCTATATGTGTATATATTTCTTTCATAGAAGTGTATTTGCATAGAAATAGATATGTATATACATTTGTATCTATGTATGTGCATATGCATATGCATATATTATATAACTGACTAACTGAGTGACTAACGAAGTGGCGGTGACAGCCAACAAACCTGTCCGAATCTGGTGATATCTTGGTACATACTTCTATGGTTATGATTGTCTCAAACGATTTCACCTCCAAAATGACGCAGGAGTCCACACCAAGAATGACCAAATCAGCATGTTACGTGGTAAAACAGAACTTTGACCAACCCGGAATGACCTTTTTTGCTCTCCAACCCCCACTTTGCAGTAGAAAGTTAGAAAATCTGAGGCCAAAATGCCTAAAATGGTGATCTTCTCTACGGCCGCTACCTGAAGGTCACCTGTCACAAGATCAAATTGTTTGAACCCAAGAAGTTGTTGATCATCTGCCCAGCGGTGTCGGCCGCGGCAGACTGCTTCGATTATAAGCACCGGACCCTTGAGATTGGCAGTACATTCGTACGCCTGTTCCGGCCTTCAAAATGTATGAATACCCAAAGTTGCTATCAGAATGTATGGAGTGTGAAGAGCGCAAACCACGGGGGTGGACTCGCATACAATTTCCCAAATAGATAGCCCAATCTGGTCGGCTACGAACCCACCTTATCCCAGTTGCAAAGGGGCTCAATTTCTTGACCAGGAGCATGACTTTTAGTCTATTTTCGACTGGGGCAGCGCAATTTGGGCCAAGCAACCATTAAACTGGAATTTCCAGATTTGGTCGTCAGCCTGGCACGAGGTCCAAAGGCTGACAGTGTGTGGCACCGGTGATGGTGATCCTCATGTAGGAGAGCTGTTGGATCTAAGGGGAGATTGGATAAAATTGGGGATACACGCCTTCTCAATAATTGCATGCATGGTACATGCATACATTGTTGACTGCGAATTATTAATGCCACCACAGTCTACCCATCTCTTTCACTTTGTCTCGCAATGTCTTCGGAAAAATCTCGGTGCTACATATATAACTCCAGATAGAAACAAAATTGTGTCTCCACAAATGGCAGTACACAAATGGCTAGTTCCCCTACATGAAATCCATTCATCAACACTTTTCAAGCTGCTTAATGCCTGTTGGTTAATGGTCAATGAACATTTCATTTCATCACGGCTATTGATTAATGACACTTGTCTAAGAACCTCAAACACTGGACAATAAGAACAAACAGTGGCTTAAAAACTTTTGATTATATCATAAAATGACTATGCAGAGCTCTGACTGATGCAGTGGACTAACCATGGTTAACCGTTTATCAACCATCATTGGCCATCGTTAGCCAGCATCTGAATGATGCAAAAGATTGGTTGATCATATGCACCATTGAATGCTTAGCTGACCACAGATCAACAAAGCCGACACTGGGCACTCGCCAGGAAGCTATGAGCCCCGCCTGTTGCTGACGGTGGTGTTTCTTGGAGGGACCAGGCCGTCCTGAGCTGGAAATCTTCAGGAGCAAACATGATGATTTCAATGACTTCGATGTTCTGTGCGCTGTGGGTTTTTGTGGGCAAACTCGCCTTCAAACCTGAAATATGAACTGATGCCGTCCGAATAGTTGGGATGCCACTGCAGGGTACCCACAATCGTGACTTCGCACCCCAAGTCCCCCATTGTCCCCCCAACCGTGAAACCTCCATGGACTGCTCATCTTCATCATCCGTCTCTCCTGGGGTAGAAGCCAATCAGTGGGCGAGCCACCAGTCAAAGGTCGATCAACAGTGACCCTCAACCACCAATATTGTTCAACCATTAACTAAAATCAACCATCATCTATCAAGAGTGCATTTGAAAAGGTAAATCATCTAGAATCTGTGAATCTATGTGAATATCTCTATATACCTAAATATATATATATATATGTGTGTGTGTGTATATATATATATATGGATAGTAGATTCTCCTGGCAACCGGTTGGTCTACCAAAGAGTGGCCATCCCATCACTAGCTGATGATCTGATGGTTCAGCATCCTGGGCAGAAATGGAAATCTCCACCAGATCACCATGGATTCATGGCCGTGGACAGCGCCTCTCTGCACCGCCCAGCTCTTTGATCTGCTCTCGCCAAGAATTCAAGCTGTCTACTTGGTCAAGCTAATGATTGGTACCGGATGTGATCGCCTCGTTGAAAACCTGATGTGTTTCAAGCACAAAAGAATGAGGGAATTTCTTGAAACGATATCAATCAATCTGGCCCTTCCCCCATTATGAATGGAAGTCTCATGATGTCGCATCTTTCAATATGGCTGTGGGTCAAAACCCTGTACCCCCTGGTTCCCCCATCATGAACCATGGTTTTCCCTATGAAACGGCTGGTGATTATATGTGTTTATCCCCCATGAAAGTTGGTTGATGAATATTGACCCAGCTCGCCATATGAACCCCCCAGGCTACGAGGCTTCCAACATCCCAAGCACCTGCAGGTCCCCCAGGCCCTTCCTGGGCCGTGCTGCTCCTTCCATCTGCAGCCGCTCGGAGACGCCGCTGTCCTCGGATGCGTCGTCGTTGCCCTCGCTGGGCTTCTCCAGCCTTGGTGGAGGGCTGGGCCGAGGCGCTGGTGGTCATCCGAGGTCATAGACTCAGTCTCCATGGAACTTTTGACGTCATGAGATGTCAGTTTTGTCATGGCAGTCATAGTTGTTTGCTGACATATCGGGATTGCTCACCGCAACGAGCTCGCATGCCCTTCCAGTTGTGAGATGATTTCATCAAGGTGGATCTGTGATCGGTAGCGCTTAGGCAAGGAGGACTCCCCGTGGACAAAAACATCTCGTGGAAAAAAAGGAATCGTCAAACAGGGTCTGAACTCCAAACATCAGCTTGACGGATTGGCTGTGGATTTGCGGTCTGCGGGTTATGATGTTTCTGCACACCACGGCATAGTCCTGTCTGTGTATATACACGTATGTGTTGTGCTTGTATGCATTTGTACGGATTTGTATATATATATATATATATGATGTATATGTATATGTATATATATATATATAAGTCTATATACATGTGTGTATACGCAGTGCGTGTGTGTGCATGTGTTTGCACACATATGTATACATAATACTTGTCTGACTTGTCTTACGTGTATGCTCTGTATTCATAGGTAGATGCAAGTAAGCTTACATGCCTTGTACGGAACTGTATCTTATTAACTTGTATATTGCTTGAACATACATTATGCATACGTGATCTATCTATAAGTGCTACATCAATATCTGCATGCACCTGGCATCACCAGACACCTGTCTAGCGTGGCAAGGGGCTTCAGAGGCACTCGCACACGCTGCAATTCAGATTGAAGTACCTGGAGAACTCAACGAGGCAGCTGAGGTTACAGTTCTGCTGCTGTGCCGCTGGCAGTTCGCGGGATGGATCTATCAATTGTGTACCCGCAAAGTTTGGCGATTGCTCTTGATTATAGACAAACCCATTATTCTGCTCACGACTGTTCTGTCATTGTGTCTTTCTTGATCACCCACGGCCATAAATACACTTGAAACTGTGGTCGGCTTTACCTTTCAATCAGGATTAACCTTGATCAACCATCATAGATCCCTAGGATTCACCTTGATCAACCATCATAGATCCCTACCCATCATTGGTCACCATATTCACCACGATAACCCCCATATTCACCACCGAGAAAACCCACGACTGGAAAGGCACCCAAAACCTGCCAGTCCTCGGCGCACCGCCATGAGTTCCTCGATCTGCTCAGTGGAGCACAACTGGCCCTGAGAAAAGTGGAGCTGCTTCCTTTGGTGAAAATTGTGGAAGGATATGGCGAGCTGAGTCAAGTTTAAACCAACCAATTTTTGTAGGGATATTCACCAACAAGTTCACGAGGAAAACAATGTTTCTCAAAATAGGGATGCCCAAAAGTGGTTGGTTTATTCTTAAACATGACTACTAATGGTGATTTGGAGGCCTCCCGTTCTGAGAAACCACCATGTAGCGATTTATAGTGTCAACAATGAAAATGCACTCTACATATAAGGATCCACCATGGCACTTCATTGCTGTTCATTCTTGGCGGTTCATTGCGGCATTGTTACTGCTTTGCAATCGAAAAAATCAGCAGCTCTCCCATGATTGGCTGTCCAAGAAATCAGTGATCCAAACCTCCAGCCATGCCCAACCTGAGTTTTGAGAGCCTCCAACATCTCTACACATTGTGGATGAACCAAGGGTCTCGATGTGCCATCTGTAATCGCCAGAAGCTAAAGCTCGCAATGCGCAGAACAGTGCTACCTTTAGTCAACATGTCGCCAGATTCACCTGGATATGTTGAGCATTGTTCGGCGAACAATTAGCTTCCTCACACATATTGGCACCTATATATCTCTATTGTTTTCGATGTTCATGGAGTCGGGTTGCTGCTTGTTGGTTGGTAAATCATGAACCGACAGTTGTATTATCCTAGAATTCAACATCATCAACACCCAGCATCCTTGATGAAGAACCCCAATGTGACCAGAAGCCAAGGTGCTTTTGAACATTTACTTATATGTTATCAGTTACATATATATATATATATACTTATATATATATATAAATATACATACATACATATCTTGATGCACTTAAATCCCTTTCACCAATTATATATTGGTTTATATATTTACCCTAGGTTTGTACAACATTAATCCCAGGTGTATATAATGGTTCAATCAGATTTCACATTGAAACCGCCACGCCGCTGCGCACACCTCCACCAAGCGTGCCATGAAAAGAACCTTGTCGATGGTCACCACCTGAACCGCAACAGCTCAACTGGAACAGCTGGAAAGATGTTGAAAACCAAAGAATGCCTAAGGAGAGGTTGGCAATGGCCATTGGTTGGTTCATGATGTTATTAATAGCGGTTTCAAGTGGTTCGTAGTGTTCAATGATGCCTAATCACGGTTAATCGATGGCCAATGATGGCCAATGATACTTAATGATTTTCTGATGATTGTAAATGATGGGTCGATGATGGTTGATGAGACTTACTGATCGTTGGTTAGAAAATATTTGCCCATATGGAGGATTCCATGGTTGAGTCTGCGTTCAAGATCTGAACAGCAGCAGCAGGTTGCACTTCCCGGCGCAGGCGTCGCGACAGGCGGCATGGCGTGGGGAGTTATGGTTGAGCTTCGCTGGGAAATGTTGTGAGAGCAAGGGGGAGCTACCGGTGGGAAGAGAAGGAAAGTGTTTCTGTGTGAAATCTAGACTTTTTTGAGCACTGCCAAGCGTCGGCTTGTTGATTGTGATTCACTCTGTCGGATCCAAATATGTTGTCCACCCGAAAGCCGTTGGTTTTTAGAATCTCCTCACAATATCGTAAATGCTGCACACGGCATCAAACACCGATCTATGTTCAAAACCATTTGAGCAAGGCGTTGCGAATCCTGAAGCCAGTTCTTGGCTCCCAATTGCTTCCCAATCCCAAACGGTTTCACCCTGTCCACAACCAAAGGGTACCTGGTCCTTGTCCTCATCAAAGGCTTGGAATGCATACCAAATCACCTGCAGGAAACCAAGCGCGGAGCAAAGACGATGGGGAATCCGTCTATTGTTGGATGCCACCCAACCAACATCAGCCATCCTGAACTAGTCATTCACCAATCGTAATTGTCGTGTACAACGATCAACCAATATTATATAACCCTTACTTTCCAACGTATCATCCTGTTGCTGCTGCTATTTGTTGGCAGTTAAGAGAGCCCGGTGCATCGAGAGCAATGTAATGGGCTGGAATCCTTCGCAGGAGGCAGGTTTACAAGCCCCAGGCAGTCAATCAAAGCCTTGGGGGCAAAGCTTATCAAAGCTTGGTCTCAAGTACACCTTGCTTGGTGACCGGAACTGTTGAGGGCGGTTTTCGGTTGTCCCAAAAAAAGAGCTAGCAGAAAAGATAGCAAATTTAGATTTGACACAAATCAGCAGATCGAATCGGGTGGCTCAAGCAAAGTGACAAAAGGGATGGGCTCAGCAAAAACTGTGTACGAGACTTGTCTTGTTGCTTCGAGACACGAACAACTGTGCATAGACATATACATGTATCATGACATATCAGAACATGTGTATAGATGTATATATATATATCATCATATACACATATACTCTTATCATCATAAAATAAATATATACAATCATACGTAGAGATGGAATATATATCGTATGTGCGTATATGTGTGTATGTGCTATATACGAACTATCTTGCTAATCTGGGTATGGGTCAACACTCTACACCCCTGGTTCCCCCACTATTTATCATTGTTTTCCCTATTGTTGGTGAACAATTGGTTGGTTAATATTGACCCATGGCCATCTGATGATTTCTGGGTCTTTGTCGCTGCGGCCATGGAACCTCCTCGTCTCGCGCTTTGGCGGGTGGCAAGGTGCATGCCTCGGCGCAACCCGCCTTTCCACCGCTAAAACCCAACGGTGATCAGAAGTCAACTGGTGGATCGTTGGTAATCAAAGACGGTATAGGCAATCACTGGCTAATCATGAATGGTGTAGATTGGATTTATACCAACCTTTGATGATCTATACTGGTTCATCATGAATGGTTAATCATCACTGGTTAATTAACCACTGATGATCTATACCGTTTTTCGGTGCCAGCGCCAGCAGCTCAACCCCCCAACCGACCAAACCAAATCAGCCAGCTATGCCATAGCCTATTAGATGGATCCAAAACTGCGCTGGCTCACAGACTCTATCACTCAGCGATCTAAGTTTCCCTGCTGCGAACTCTTGGGCGTCCAGAAATCTCAGGGGGCCACGACGCAGCAACTGTGTAACCAGGGGTAACCATTGTTCCTGTCAGAGGATGGGTCACCAACATGATGACATGTTCAAATGATGAGCAATTCTCACCAATATGAAACTCGTCAAGAGTGATCCTAGAGGATCGTTTTGGTAGGATGATCAACAATGATCATGCCTCGATGATCAAGCAGTCGAAGCAAATTTCTAGGAGAATAGACCTGTTTTGATAGAGATTAACCACGGTTGTTAAGTCCCTTGGCCTTCCCTGTGGACCACTCTTTGATGGCTTAAAACCATGGTTTAATAAAGATCAACAGCAGCGGATTTCCACCAGCTGGACTTGATCACTGTGGCACCCCGCCCTGATCCATCGCGATCGGCTGCTTCAAACAAGCGTTCGGGGTCCTAGCAGTAATGGCTGGAGCGGTCGGATGACCATACCCAGCTCATGGATCCTCGGATGCATATATAACATATGATACATCTTTACACATATATATATATATATGTGAAAGCGTATTGTAATATTTACATTTAAAAATTTATAGCAATGGATGTAAATATATATGTATATAGCTAAATATATGTAGATATATGTACACATATATGCACATGATTGTGTCTGTGTGTGTGTGCACATATTTTTGCGATCTTGTGTACCAGTACAATTATGTGTAGATGTATACACACATAATCACACACATCCGTATGAATCTGATAGGTCATGCCAATATCACTAAAATACACTCACACTGGATTCTCCACTTGTGAGCAGCGAGCATGCCACTAGCTGCTGACTGTTCTTCAGACTGGGTGCCAAAACAATGCTTCCTACGAAACAGGCCGGCTACTGTTGCTTTGAGTTCAAGGATCCCTCCGTCCTTTCACTTGATTTGATTTGATGGTTCCAAAATCAACGTCCGCGGTGTTTTTGTTGGTACAAAATTGGGCACTGGAGACCGAAGAAGGACCATCTTACGAATTGGGCCCTTGGTTTCGGGTACTAAAGGAATCAAGTCACGACCGGAATTTGTTCCGCATGAGATTCACCTCCAGCAACATGACAGACGATGACAATATTGTGCTCTGAATGAGGGCTCCGTGTTTACACCAACAAATGATTTACTCTCATAAATGCTGGCTATAGATATTTTAAGATGGTTATAGTCTGATTATGTTGGTAAATAGAATGGAACATGGTGATCATCGTTGGTTATATCATAGCTATTTTCTTGCTTTGCCTTTGTCAATTGCTGGCTGTCCCAGAGATTGTCGGCAGCCTCGCTCAAGCGCTGAACCAGGTCCGGGAAGAGGTACAAGCCCTGCCACAGCTCAGAGCTGCCCAGCTATGCCCAGCTATGCCCAGCTATGCCCAGCTCCCACGCCCTTAGAGAAGAGGTTGGTCCCAGCACAGCCAGGTACTCCCGAAATCAGAAGATTCAGCTGACGAGCCGCCAGATTGTGCTCTACTTTGGTGACCGACCTGATCTTTCTTCGGGACGAAACATGCAGTGGCTTCGGGTCATGTAGAGAGCTATCAGAATTTGCAGGATGTAGATCCATATCGTCCATGTGGTGTGTCATTGATATGCTGTTGTCAAGTTCGATCATGTCCACATTCTACAGCGCTTGTACTGACGGTTGCACGGCCACGTGTCTGTCTTGGTGTTAGCGCTTCTATGTACCTCCATGTTTTTAGATTGCGTCCATGTTCACTGCTTGCTGTGTCTGTTGTCTCTTCAGTTTGATGGGCACGGCACCAAAGGTATTGGCATACAGATATACGGTTGCAGGATCGAGTCCATTGGTAAATCTTAGCATCGAAACTTGTTCCCATTGCACCCGAAGCGAGATGGTAGATCTTGGCTCTGGGGCTGTGAATGGTACCTCCAATCAGCACCCTAGCCACTTCTGTTGGTGGCCAATTCGCAGCAATTCGCCGCAGGCCCAATCATGGATACGCTGCCAGTCCCAACTGAATCTAAGTGAACCAAACCGAAACAAATTCATCCAACAGCCAGCCAAGCAAACGAAATCCCCCAGCCAAGCCCAAGTTCTCCATCCATCCTCCGTTCATCCTCCGTTGATCCACCGTTGATCTCCCAAGTTCTTTCGCCCCACGGTGCCTCCATGAACTCCGTCGGACTCAGCAATCCGTCGCGGTCGCGGTCCAGAGCGCGGAAGATGCTCTTGGCCTGGACTGGTCAACTGGGAGGGGAACTAGCACTGAACTAACCAGGTGAACCATGGTGAACCATCTATCTATGGCACTGAACTAACCAGGTGAACCATGAGATGCATCTTGACCCATCACATAGGTTTAATCTATGGGTTAATCATTGAGCTTGATGGTGGTTGAAGCCCATGAGGTTAACGAGCCGCTAATCATAACATTCAGTGCCCATGTGGCTGTCTAAAATTGCCATGCCTCTCATAACTAATGATGGGGCATGGTTAACTTCTGGCCACCTCGGCTACTAATGGTAATGGTGACCCACAATGGTTGACTAGTTTGGAAGTATGACGACAATAGTTTTTATAATAATCAAATTGCACTTGCATTTTAAGTAATTAGTGGCTTTGGATGGTTGATACTGGTTAATAGATCGTGAAGGAAAGGGATACTAATGATGGCGTGTGTGTAGAGATTTCAATCACATACCTGCAAACGTGGTATGTGTACGTAGTAGGTGTTTGCATGTATTTGTTATGTGTATATTTGCTATGTGCGTAAGTATGTGTGCTATGAAATCGAACATCTGCGTGCATTTAGCACCGGAAGCCTAAGAATCATTCCTGTTGTAGATTACCTCAAACCAAGGCAGTTTGCAAGACGTCGAAGAAACCAGAGGTTCATCTGCAAATGTCGGATTGTGGTTTTTTAAAGTGCCTGAACCTGTACTTACAAACAGCCTTCTTTGAATGGGTGACCAAGAGGAAAGTGGGATTTTGTACAAGGCACGGGGGGCTTTTAACACACTGGGAATTCTGCAGGACTGGCGCGGCTGATTGGTTACTCTTGAGGACCAACGATGACAGTTTGCCATCATCGCTATTGCCCGGAATTTGTTTCAAAGCACGGCTATGGGTTGACAAAGCTACTGTAATGAGCTGTGGCTTGTGGAAGCAAAAAACTATTTGCTGTCTGACTATCACAGCTTTGTTTTGAAATTGATGCTCCGTGCATTTGGCAACCAGCCGCAAAGCATGCAGCTTTACGTAAAACAAAATGATGGTGTACGGTGTCTCCTCCGCAAAAAAAAGAAAAGAAAAGGATACGAGCAGCCAACTTACAACAAATCCGAGATCCAGCCTGTGGCCTTGGGTTTGCTTGCGGAAATGTAATTCTTTAATTGGGCAGTATTGGGATGTATTGGGGATGGTTGATTGTTCTGCGTCTACCATCATAGATCATAGAACCTGAAACACACTCAATTTCGGGATGTTGATCAACTATTCATTGACCATTGACTCATTAGAAATGAACATTCATTAACCAAGTTATCAACCATAGCTTCATAAACCGCCATGGTTTCTTTTGCATACAATATCTCTACACATAAACCGCTTCACATCGCATGACATCGCAACAGAGTTCACCCAATCGCATGGCACGCCTGTTCCAAGTGCGAGTCTGTTTCGGGAAGCTGCTGCGCAATGACGCGGATAATAAGTTTCTTGAACTGGCTCTCCTGAAGCACCAGGGCACCGCTCTGGTTTTGGGGTGGTGGTTAATTCATGCTTGTCCAATGCTTAAGAGTGTTTAGAGCCAGCCAGTTGGCTGACAGTGGTTGGTAGGGTGAATTGCCGTTGGGAATTGTGAACAATGGTCAGCTGGCGATACTGCTGATAGACAATATGAACTGTCCAACTTGCACTATGGTAGGTGGTTTATGCTATCTGCGGGGTTTCAACCTTTTTAAGAGCAGAAATCTGTCCATCTTTTTCAAACCTCTTGACTTATATCCTGATCGTACCACGGCCTTCTAGCTCTGCAAAACCACAGCTAAATGGGGCACGGCATGGAATTGGCAATGAACTTGGTAGGGGGACTCCAAACCCTACCACTGTTTGATGTAGTCCTAGAATTTTTGGCAACCTCCTCAGGGTTTGCACTATGGCATACCTACCATCTTCGGTTGATATGAGATGTCGGTAGTACTTTGGTTGGTCCTGGTTCCCTTTTGCAGACCAATGACTTTTCCCATGGCTCTGCTGCAAGGCATCCATCTGCAGCACACATTAGTCCTTCAAGAAGTTCAAGCCATTCGCGAAAAGACGATGCATCTCAGATTTCACACAGAATCACAATGTGGCTGTGGATCAAGTTGAGTGAGTTCACCATCACCACGTTCAATTACCGTCCAACATTTGAAAGGATACTTAGGATACGTATTCAATTCTGCAAAGCCTCACAGGTGAGACAAGTTGAGATTACATTCAGCCAGATCCTTATGGTAAAAGCTAAGAAAAAACACTCCCTATGGCGTCTCTTCATCTTTCCCACCACATAAACCATCATAAACCACTATCGTTGGTTATTCTGCCTATTATTGACTAGCATTATTGACCACCAACCATATTACCCAGTATTATGAACCACCATCAACCATTATTGACCAACCACAAGTGGATCACTATTGTTTTTTAACCGCATCCAATATTGACCATCTTCAACCATGATGTTTATGAACACCTGGATCACATACGCATCAACCCCCATCCCTCGTCTCCGCCAGGGCCCACACCCGCACCAAGGGCACAGGCTCCCGCGACAGTTTTAGCCAGGGATGCCGTAGCAAATCCTGGACCAGGAAACTCAATCAACAAACTATCAGTAGCAATGCTGAGTTAATATATAGTAATAGTGATTATAATATAGGTATTAATATGAATATTGGTATTAGTAGCATTCCTGGTGGTGGTAGTAGCAGTAATAATAGTCGTAGTAGGCATAGGAGTAGGAGTAGGAGTAGCACTAGTATGGGTAGCATAAATACTGAACTAGTATTGGTAATAGTAGTAATTGTTCATTAGTTATCATGAAAATACAGTAGATTACAGTAGGAATACTTGTTTTGGGTAATAATAGTGTAGTATTGAAAATAACACAAGAAATAGTAATAATTGTACAAGTTAGTTGACTGAACAGACTTGAGTCTCATTGGTTGACATCCGTATGTATCGCAGACTTGAGTCTCCATGTTTGATCAGTCGTGCATGATGATTTTTGCTTTCATGAGGATACATGTGCTGCATGCTATGTATACACAGCACTGTATACAGCCACATGGCCATATAGTACACCACTCGTGTACATATCTCTCTTACGGTTCCCCGCTCAGTCTCACCTTGCCAAATGATGGTTGAGCCTTCCAGTAGGCTGTCCAATCACGGCTTCAGTTGATCAGTGTCGCAATCTCTACTGCAACATCTCCCAACGATGTTGGCGTGTGAATACGGATTCTGGTCGCCATGGTAGAATGATCCCCAAAAAATAGACCTGCAACCAACCAAGCGAGCTTCCAGGAATTGATTATTATATACAAATCATCATAAAGATGCATAAGTCTGTACAAAAATGTCATAAAATATCAATGATATTTCATTTTTTGATAAAATCTATTAAGATTCTATTAAGATATGTCTATCATGATCCCCAAGAAAGGATCACCAAGGCAGCACAACCTGCAACCCACCAGAGTTTCGCCAGATCTCAGGGATCCCCACAGCTGCTGAAGGCCGAAGACTGGAGGTCACCCGCAACATGCACTGAACTGCCTCGGCACCACGCCGCCGGGGGAGGCCACCGGTGAGCTGCCAGCTGTCTCAAGAGCCCAGCATCCGCGCACTTGGAGGAGCGACTGGACCAATCCTGGAGACCGAAACCAACCACCAAAGTCGGTGAACCACTGATGGTGAAGAATTACCTGACAATCATGGTGAAATGATATGAATTATTATCACCAACCACTGACAATGGCTAATGGTTAATGATTAACTACGGATTTCGAGTAGCACAAGGCTCTGATGTTGAGAAGCAGTGCAGGGTGGCTTGGCCGAAATGGCATGATCCAACGGCCACTGTCGGGTCCAGCAGCGCCCAACCCTTTCAGCTGCCAACGCCATGCGCGCCTTCTTCAAGAACTTCACAGGTTCCGCTTGCATCTTCCCAAGGATTTCCTGTCGAATCAACACCAGATATATCGCCATCAAGCAACAAATCGGTTGGTTTCCCAGTAAGAAAATGGAGCCAATCTCCTAATCCGAACTGCTTGCCCCACTTCGCACGCAGAATGTTTGTGTAGTTTTCTGGCATTGGAAGATCGTGTGCTATTCTGGGTATGTCCACACTTGCTTTCATGCTCGGTTTCGTGCGGGCTGTGGGTCGAAACCAAGGATCATTTTTTTAGTTCAACCCAGAAGTCACCTCATCTTTGAGGAGGTTCATAATTGGGGATATCCAAGAAAACTAACACATTCTCTGGATAGGGCACCCGAGAGAAATATCCGAGACGTTCTCTGGGAAGGACTTCTTGGGTGCCGACTGTTGAGGGCAAAGCATCCCAGCATGGTCGAAAGCATTTGAGGAGTTATGACTGAGACATTTATCATCATCATCATCAAAATGCTAACGAACATGTGTATACTTGCCAGTTAGCAAGCTAACTGGAGTACAGAGTGGTTTAATTCAAATTTGTAGTGCCAACAACCCACCGCTGGGAAACTCTGCCTGCTTCGTTCCCTCCGCTGGCAGAAAGGGGGGCACCTCGGTGCCGGCGAATCCAGTGGCTTGCTCAGTAGCATTGGTGGTTCTGAATGGTTACAAGTTATTAGCCCAGAATGCTTAGAAATAGTGGATAACACCGAAGAATTGAAAGAAAAATGGTGATACTTGGTTGGAGACGGCTTGGTGATTGCAGTGGATACTGGGAGGCAATAAGCCAAAGTATCAGGGATCCTCACCAGGTAAAATGTTGATAGATTCTCAGTTGGTGGCGCACCGCATGGTGCAAGTCAACCAACAAACCAACCATGCCTGGATTGTCCATCACACAGAAGCAGAAGCGAGAAACTGGATCTGTACCGGATCATGATGCAAGCTCTCACATGATGTAGAAGTGTTTAGTGATTCTCACTCATGGTCAATCATTATTTATAAAAACCAATTATAGATCATCATGAATGTCAACTTGGAATATGTACCCCAATCAATGGTAAGACACGGCGGCAAGCCACCACCTCGGTCCAGTGTCTCCCCTTGGATCTCCGACCCCAGTGAGCAAGTGATAGGCCAGGGCGCCCACCGCCCAAATGTCTGCCTGGAATCGATGCAGACATGATCCACAACCAGCTGCTGAACCATCGATGTTGGCTCTCTTTCCTAGTATTCTCTGGTATCAACGGTTCTTGATCATCAAGGGAACAGTAGTGAAATTATCACCAAATGTTCATCAAACCGCTTGTGAACTATAAACAATTTCTCAGAATCAACAAATTGTGTGTGTGTGTGCGGGCTGTTGAGTTTTAATCCTAGAATCAACCGGCAACCATTGAGCATTCATAATCGGTGATCATTAGCCAAGCTTACTAACCATTAACCACCAACAATCAACAAGTCGGTACTAGTAACCATGAAAAATTGAACATTAGATACTCATAATGGTGGATACATAATCATTAGCCGCAAGCGACAATTGACTCCTTTCTGATAAGCACTGGCAATAAAAAAGACAAGCTAATTTGATAGCAACCGTGGATATTAGTGGCCATTGAAAAATCATTGTGATTTAAATCCTATCAATGACAACCACTATGTCGTTGACGGATCTTTCTCGCTACCAATCAGTTCTTGAATCCGCCAGCATTGCTCCAGGATCCCCCCAAACGGCGCCTTGTCGGACCCTTGAGGTGCGAGGCCCGTCAAGTGGCTGTCGATCCTGGCACCGATCCAAGATAGGGAGGTCATGGAATGGTCAATGGTGAGCCGATGATTAGCTACTTTGTTACTTAGTGGGTCAGTCAGTCAGTCAGGCAGGCAGGCAGGCAGGCAGGCAGGCAGGCAGGCATCTAGTTAGTCAGTGGGCTGGTTAGTTAGTGTGTTTGTTAGGTGGTTAGTTAGTTGGTTAATGGTCAGTTGATGGTGAATCAATGGTTTGCCATTAATCATGGCGTTCATTGCTAAAAGGGAAACAACACCCAACAACCAAGGTGAACAAGCTGGTTGAGAGTCGGGTTTCATAACAAACAGCAGCCAGAACGACAAATCCTATAAACACCAGGATCTCACAAGACAACTGTGCTGCCAAGGAACAAGTGCAAGTCCTGCTGCACCCGAGGCCGAACTTCCTCTGCAGGCCTCAACGATTTCATCCGCAGATGCGATATGCAGGTGGATAAGGGGTGATGCTCGCGGTGTTGCTGCTGGTGATGATGATGATGATGATGATGATGATGATGATGATGGCTTGATGATGATGATGATGATAGCTTGATGCTGTAGTGCTGGTGATGATGACCATACGCGGGTGATCTTTGTCGTCCTTGTTATCACCTTCAAAAATGAGAAATAGATTCCCGCCTTTTGATCAGGAAATTGACTGCCCAATGCATCGCTTCTTGTTAGAAGAGCTTAAACTCTTCCAACAGCACTCGTTGAGAACTCCCAGTATGGGTCCATAAGGACCACTAAAGATGACTAAAGTGCAAAATCATGCAAAAGAATCGACCAACGAACCTTTCAAATGATGACACCAGAGGCAACTCTGGTCTTGGGCTTCCCGTCCCGGATTCAGCTTGCACAGAAAGTCTGGGAGTGGCCTCGAGTCTTAGGAGGCCACAGAACGCATGAAGATCACGGGCAAATGTGGAAATAGGTGTACCTTTTCCAGTAATCCTACATTGCCATAAGAAATAGTAATTTGTTTAATAGGAATTCCTGTGTCACATGATGGATTTTCCATTTGCCAGAGGGTCAATAGTGAGTGGTGCTTGGACATCATTGCAAATCATTTCCAGTCGCTGAAGCTTCTCGCGTCATGCATTCCAACTGGGCCTATACACATTGCAACCACTGTGCTTCAGCAAATGTTCAGTCGCATTCTTGCTGCCCTTTCCCCATATCGTATACCATGTATCTATGACGCACGGATGCCAGTTGATCGCAATTATCGTGTCCATAATGGTATGCTGGTGAACTCGGCTGTTTCCCTGTGAGATAGTATGATCATTCCGGGTCACTTCTGCACCTCCAGTTGAGGATACCATTGTTGCCCTTCTACTGAAGATTGCACTCGCCCACCCCATCTTCCAGCCTGAAAATGCTCAGCCACCACACCTTCTCCTAACCGCAAGCTGCTGGAAGAGCCGCCATCAACAAAAACAAAGGATGCGCCTGCCGAAATCTTTGTTTGACCCCTCACCGACCGATCTGTAGAGACAGTGGACAAACGCGTGCCAAACTTGACCACGAAACCATTGAAACATCACCTGAAAGGCAAGCCAAGGCCCAACAAATCAGGAATCTTCAAAGAATTCAAAACCCTGTGACTTGCAGGTGATGAATCGCACTATGCGGGACTGAACTGTCGCGTGAACATGATACACATAATGCGTTCATAATTGAATATTGATTGACACGTTGTAAATCCAGAAGCCAATCTCAGTGTAAATTACAGGTTTCCTACAATACACGTATCTCTCGCAACCCTTTGATCATCTTTTGTCCATGAAGTTTAGTTTTCACATTAGTGAAGATGTACCCAGTAGCTGCGGTACCCAGTCTTGAGCTCTCGAAAGGACCTTTCGGTGACTGGGACCTTTCTCTGCGGCTTGGACGCTGCAGAATTCAAAAAAATTGAAAGAAATCAATCCGAAAAGTTTTCAAATGACATGGTGTGAGATATTCTGACCTCCAGTGGCATTCATTTCAACCTCATGGCAGTCTACATCAGTCCAGTTACACTAGCCTGTGGTACTTGCAAGACTCAGCCCAAACAAAGAATTTGCCAAGCCAAATGGGGTGAAGTCACACCTGAAATCCCTCCTACTTGGATGTTCGGGCTACTGGGATACAACCATAATAAACAGTTGACTTACTGAATAAGTTTACTAAATACATAAATAAATATATATATATATATATATACACAGTTGCCTTACCCAGTTTACCACTATAGATCTAACCACTCTAACCATGGTTACAGCTAATTCACATGCCCACGACAGTCAGCAAACCCAGTACGGAGGTGTGAGCCGCTCCTCGTGCACGGCAGCGCATCTGCGCCAGAAATTGCTCTTTGGACTCGGCATCGTTCCACCGGCGCGGCGTTTCAAACTGACGATTTTCAGAATGTGAGGAAGTGGAACATGTTAAATTTATGGAGAATAACAGGTAAACTGATGGAAGAGTGGAGGTCACCGATTTAAAGGTCAACAATGTGAGAAGCTCAACAAGATCACTGCTGGCGACGACCTTTCCAACTTCCAGGGATAACTGGAGGTGTTTCGATGCCACCATGACTTCGGTGCCCGAAATTGATTTCTTTGATCATTTCGATGACCTTGTGATCCATGAAGCTGATGGCCCCAAGATTGATTGTTCCGCCAGAAAAATTCAGCAGAATTGGGTGATGTAGCAAGGCTACCGCCGTGTGCAGCATTGCTAATCAACCAACTTTAGCACCAAGGCCAGAACAGCAATGGAATCCAACGCTGCATATGGTAGACCTGAGGCTGACCAGGTCACCAAGTGTGCAACAAGCGCCCCTGGTGGCCGGTTACTGAGCAATCCCATGTCATCATATATCATATGGGATTTCCGTAAAATAGGGGTACCCCCAAATCATCCAAGATAAATCATCTATAGTAATAAACCAACCATTGTTGGGGCACCCCTATTTTGAGAAACCACCGTAGATCATGCTTATTATTGCGCTAATCCTTAGGCGCCAGGCTCTGAGCATTGAGTCCACATCAAAGTCATCTCAAAACCCAGAGCTGGGCTGCGCCAATGGCACCGCATGGCACGGCAATCTGTCAGATGTATTCTGACACCACACTATAAGGAGACCCAACTACTTATGAGTGGTCTGGATTTCAATCTCACAGGGTCACAGGCTATCCAACCCACCAGCTCTGGCCGATCTCCCACTTCTAATCCCCCGAAACTCCCACTGACCAAGGGATTTGACTATCAAATGAGCGGTGGTACTGTGCCCCAACTCTATTGCTCGGGTAATGTTGGGATACATCTGATCACAGACGCAGAAGCGTAACCTTCCCCAAGGACAACCAACCAACAAACATTTCACAAGGCTCACCACGATGCCCCAGTGCCTTGTAGCGCATCAGGTGCCCTACGCTCCTGCGACGAACTTCGGCCAATCTGAACGAAGCTGTGTGGAGAAAAACACATTGGAAGCGAGAACCAGGGGTGTCTCCCACCAATGGCATGAGTTCACTGCAACAGCTGAGTTAGTTCTTGACTCACACAGCCGCACAAAGAGGGAAAGAAAAAAGATACTTGAACATGTTGCAAATTGTTGCAAGAATTCATGGTTCCTCCTGTCACCGCTAAGAAGACATGTCGATCGCGGGTGCCAAAAGGCGCCGGCATTCATCAATACAATGCGGTGTGGAAGCAAGATAATGTTGAGGTGTTTATCGCATTTTTGGACCTGGCAGAACCAACACCACCAGTAGCACAACCACCGCGACCATGACTTTCATCCTCATCATCCTCATCATCCTCATCATCATCATCATCATCATCATCATCATAACAAGACCTATGCACGCATAGGCACTTCCCACCTCGCCATCCTCTCCACATCGCCCAAGGGAAACTACACCAGATGACAATCTTCAACAGCCACTGGGCATGGGTCATCTGATGCCGTGAAACGACCAACCAGAGCACCGGGTCCTTGGAAAGCTCTTTGTGCAGAAAATACCCCAAGGGTGGCACCAAAACCTGAGCACCAAGGGAACACCCCAGATAGATCTGAAGAAAATCTCAGGTCTTTCAACTGGCCCCGAATTGTGTCCTTCATCGACGAGCGATAGCTGAGAATTGCACATCCGTACCCGTCGCAGAAGAATGCTGGTAAGTTTACAAGAACAAAAACAAGCAAACCACCTCCGAAAAAATGAAATTGAACGATTCTGAACTATCTGAACAAGCAATCAGCAAAAGTGCCAGGGACCGTATAGAACTGCAAACAATACGCTGGATTCACTGGCCACCACTTCAGCAAGCGATCTCGTGTCCCAGAGGCATAGCCCAAGCCAAAGCCTAACACCTTGACCTGTGGTGTCCTGGACATGGCACCCGGATGGGGGCCAGCTCATCCATGGCTTCCTACGAGCAGTTGATGGTGCCTAGTAGTAGGGATGATGGTTGATGAAAATCGTTGATGATTGATTAATAAATATGAATAATGGAATAATTGATCATTCTAGCGGTTATTGGTTGTGGTGAGGATCAATCACGGACAGTTCCAGCAATTGTTGCTGATTGATAGCTATTGATGACGGTTGATAAAGGTTGAAAATGGCCGATATTAAGCGCAAAGAGATTGCCGATGGGCCTAGATAGGGGCCGAGGCTTCCTATCAGAATTCTTTGAGAGCTGGAATCTCCAAAAACTAACCGATTATCTTGCCCTGTTCTAGTTGAATGTCTTATACATGAAGCATTCAGTACTTCCTGTGAAGCATGAGTGACGCAACATGATGTAGCTGAAACTCATGCAGCTCCGTCACTGGTTGGACACCTGTTGTATTTCATGGTCACTCACTGTCCGGATGTCCACCAGTGCTGTTCCCGACGAAGGCGGTGCAATCTAGTTGCGTTTTCCAAGCTCCACGAAAAGAACTAGGACAGCAATAGGGCTACAACCGACGAGAGTGAGATAAATTCTGCGACAATCCCAACCACTTCTTGCGGTGCATCATCTGTTCAGATCAGGATTTCAATCATGGCTTGTAAGAACCAAAGGCTTTGGCCAGTTCTCAAAACATGTTTTTGTTCTGTTGGGAACTGTTCTTGCTCGAGTACCTGAAACGTGACTCGTCGATGAGTTATCACTCACAACACATCTTTTTGCTTTAGTGGACTCTTTTGCTGTTGTCAACAGAGTAATTGCAGGTATGTTGTTCCCCTTACGATGAGACAACTACATACTACATACTGCCCAAGAGCACAATCACCATGTTGGAGCCCCAGCACTAAAGGCTATGACTAGGGCATCAGCAACTTTCCAGCAAAGGATGAAGCGCCAAATCAGCTGAGCTGGTAGAAAGAAGATACAGCGTCGCCAAACCACAGATCTCCCTGAATCTTCAAAGCACGGGCAATGCTTTTCTCACGTTACTTCTGCAAGTCAGCAGCAAGTTCCCAAGAAGTTTCGCAATGGACGACATCAACCGATCACCTGATTATAGACACATGTGAATGGCTCGGTACTTGGATGTGTACCCCCACTGCTCGGATTCGTGGTCACAGTTCCCATGTTTTCGTAACGGGGTTGGTTCAGCTACCAGGGCCCAACTACGCCTGGCTAAGCCCAGCTGCACATCCAGCTGTCTTCGCTGCCACTCCTCTGGACGCTTCCGGATTTCTTCGGTGGCCTCGGACACGGGTCGGCCCAAGAGGATTCAGTGATCCTGCCACTGAGCATCACACATGGATGGTTTTCAAGGGGTAAGGAAGCATAAGTGATGGTGAATATGGTGTTTTGATGATGGTTGGTAAGTATATTGAGCGGTTTGAACGGTCGATGGTTATGTGCTATGATCAATATGAACTATGCTTATGAACCATGATTAACCGTTATGAACCATTCACAATGATTTGACAGTATGGTGGTTTCTCACCATAGTTAACCCTCAAAAATGGTCGGTTTACTACTGATTAATAAACGGGATGATTTGAGGGTACCCCAATTTTGAGAAACCATCATATTAATGATCGTCATCAGACAGTTAAGATCAGATTACTCACCAATTACTCGTGATGGTTCCCTATTAAATATTGACCATAGCTGATATCAATGATGATGGGCCCCCACGACTGGCCACTGCTCCGGGTCACCCGGCTTCTGTAGTCTGACCTTGTCGGGCATCAGCATGCCATGCACACAGCCTGGCACCGCAGACAGCGCTTCCTTCCACAGGAAATCCTCTTCTTGACCAGTGAATAATGGATATGTTATTGTTGATTAATGATTAGATATGTTATGTTATTTGTTTTGCCACTTAACTACTGGTGAAGAGGAAAATAAAAGGATATAGGAAAACCCTATTGATTCATTGTTATTGATGGCGAACAGTCGAGAAAATACCGATTGACAAGTGGGAACCTAGCAATTTTAATAGGGTTGTCCAGTTGCAAAAATAGTAGTCCAAGTGCTTCATCATGCAGGGTGTGGGTGGTTTCAACCCCCTTTGAAAAATACTAGTCAGTCAAGTATGTGTCAATACCGAGAAAAAATATCTCAAACCACCTACCAAATGATAGTCATTCTAAACTATAAACACCAATCAAGTACAGATCGCCTCTTATCATTGTTGTTGCCCATAATGATGCGCCCTGCAACCAAACATCCATGGCAAGCGAATATATGGCAAGATATTCACGAGATTGCAATGAAATTCAACATCACGAGGAGGAAATAATCCCACGAAATTTCAGGGACCACCTCGTCCATAATCTTGATCCCATCCCCGCCACTGATCACACCGAACCTTGTGCATGCCCATGAGCTAAGCCCGACAGAATTTGTCGGAGCAGCTCCGAAATCTCAGGGTGTCGGAGTTGAGGCTGGTTTCTGGTTGCCAAGTTTCTAAATCAATAAACACACCCAGCTGTTCTCAGTTAACTTATAGTGGATATTGATCAACCATGATAGGGAATACATGGGAATACAAGGGTCAATGACAGTGAATGGAGATCCATAGCAATAAACCAACCCCAGCGTTACCATAAATAGCTTGTGGTTTACATCGGGGTACATCCACCGAGTGACTTTGATATGCATCATACTTGTCCAGATATGAGCCCTCGAGAGCGAAGCAACACGGAACTGCAAAACTTGCCAGTAAAGGTGCAACATTGACTAGTGAACCTTCTCGACCGGGATGTACTGGGCAGCTGTGAATTCTTCCAAATTGGACAGACAGAACCGAGAGAAGCCTACAGTAATCTTAACCAACAAATGTTTGACTCTGGCAAAAGGTCATGAACCCGCGAGAGTGGGCAGTTAGGCGAAATCAATCAAATATGCGATACTCTACACATGACATGTGATGTCAATCTGAATCCAGCGCATCTGACAGTGGATCGAGCCATTGGCAGATCTTAAGTGCCGTGAAAGGATCGAAACTGTTCCCTTTGTTGGGTACCCTATGGTACCCTCCCCTACTCCAACCCCCCGGAGCATTGGTAATTCTTGGTGAGTTCGTCACGGGAGGAACTGTTTGCTTACTCCGGACCGGCTCAGCTCAAATTGTGCTAACAACTTGGATCCGCTGCAAGCAATCTCACCGTCCCCAGGGTGAGGCAACGTGGTGGCCATCTATAAAAAATGTGACAAAAGGAGGTCCTTTTGGAACCACCAGAATTCTTCATTCTTCGAAGAAACCAGCTGCTTAAAGTCCATCAGCCAGACCCGCCACGTGTTTCTCCTGCACAAGTTCCCAAAAAATTCATCATTGGAGGAATATGCGGCCATAGTGACAACCATGTGGCGAGTGGCGATGCACCAAATCGAATGGTGAAGCAACAAACCAGAGTCGTTCAACCAGTTATGCTCGAAACCCAACAGTGTTCAGATCAACCCAAACAGCACCTGCGCAGTTGTGCCAAGAAACCACTAACTCATCCTTCCGGAGTTGTGATGCATCGCCAGCGGACCTCTGTGTTGAAGACAGGAGGGATCTTTCCGGGTGGTGATCACGGCTCAACAGCGCCCATGTTTTTCCCATCCCAAAATGATAAAAGAACAGGTATCTTGGTTGGAATGTCCATTCACCAAATTTTGACACTTGCACTGAAAACAAAAACACCCCTCAATCCACTTTCGGCGGTTCTCTTTGTCCCAGATTTCGCGATTGTTTGTCACGGTGACATCACAGTACTTAGGGACCACTTGGAAAACGAAGTGGGTGGCACAGCTTGACAAATTTCACAACCTTTACATAACTTCTTGCGTTGATGAGTATGGGTACTTCCTTCCATGTCTACTATTTTCTACTACCTTTCCACGATGAAACTGGCCTTGAAGGAAAACTTTACACATCAATCATCTTTTTGGGTCATGTTGATTGAGGTCTTTGTAATCCTTTGGAGCTGGGAACCATAGCAATGGATCAGGACTGGAGTTTGAGAAATCTGCCTTCCACTGAGATGGGTGGTGGTCAGCATCCCAAATATGACACAGAACAGCCGATGTTGGAATGTGTATACAGTAACTGGAATTTTCAGGTTGTCTTCAACCCAGATGCAAGTCTCACCAAGAACCGTTTCAAGAAGATCTTTGATATTCATATTACTGGTTTGAACCTTGCCTGGATCAACCATCGGCAGATTTCGGGAACCCCAGATTCAATCGCAACCTCAGGTCATTCCGGCCACCGTTCAGTTCCAACTGCTATCTTGAAGGTCCAGGTAGCTGCAAAGTCTACGGCAGTATACCATCTCAAATGGCTCAGTTTGCTCTTGTTTCTTTCCATGGACTTCCTGGTGGAAGGAGAAACTGTTTCTTTGCGGTGGATTTCTGTGGTTTTCAAGCTGCAATTGCTTTCTATTTCTTGGCGCTCCAAACTGCTTCTCTCTGCCTTCCAGTCGAGTCCACGGCCTGATGTGGCAGACCATGGATTTGAATGTCTGACGCCGTGTACCCTCAAACTGGTTGATGTCTCCACAAGGGACCTCGACAGTGTACAACAGTTGGGGAACACAAACCGCTGGTCGGTCAAAATGAATCGTGTATGTGACTGCAGGTGCATCTTTTTTGATGAGGTACCCTCCAGCGAACAAATGATTGGCCAATGCAAAAAAACAAAATGCATCTTCGATTGGTCAACAAACACAATGACGCACCTTTTCGCAGGCTTTCCAGCAACTGTTTTCAATGATTTTGAGTGTGCCAGGCGTGCCTGTTCGGGTTCCGCAGCCTCTTGCACTGCAATGATCGACTGACTTTTCAATCACTTCTGGAAGCTTGTCTTTGTGACCAAGGGTGTCAAAAAAAAATGCAGGTTGCCATGTGAAATGGATGCGTCACCATCTCTAAAAATCTCAAAGTCCAGCTGCTGGGAGGTCCAGCTGCTGGGAGTACACCAAAATGGGACGATTTTAAGCTTACCCGGCAGGGTGTGCTGCGATGTGCTGCGTAGATGTTCAATGCATACAACCATTTTGGAATGCAGGAACTACATTCCAACTGCATGCCAAAATGATTTACACTTGCCATCATCAGCATTGGTTTGCTCCCTGGGGCTCCAAATCAGGTTGATTGTCCAGCTCAACTGGTGAACGATGTGTCTGTGTTCATTACCACCATGATTGTTAATCATTATCTTGTACTACCAATGAAATCCATGATGGTAAATAGTACCGGTTGATTGTATTCCATGATACTGTCGACCAGCCTATACATAGCTGACCATCATAGTTAACCATACCAAAGAATATACTGTTAAGCATTTTAGTATTTGTCAGGATACAAGTTCAGCTGACCGTTATGCGTGACCAGTAGTCTCATTAGCCATAGTGACATCATCGTGAGACTCTATTCCATTACTGTACCTTTTGACCAGTATACTTAACCATTGTGGATAGTTAAGTTGTCCATATACTTAACCATGATATCTCAAACTCTTGTAGTTCGCCATCATACTTGTAGCTATCATGGTCATAAACAATACACTTTTGGTTAACCACTATACCGTTGAGTTATACATATACTTGACGAAGCTAGCCATTCATGTACCTGATACCTAACCACTGTACAGACAAGTTATACTTGTGAACCATTCGCTAACCATTCACTTATACTTAATCAAGTACAAATAACCATTCACATCCATTCACAAATATATTTGCAAATAGCCATTCACTTATAGTTAACCATTGCACCGAGCTTACCAACCGTTCGACCCTACAGTCAACCTGCCCTAGTCGGCTGGTCATTGCCCGCACCTGGAAGGCTCCCCCGACTCAAAGAACCGCTCCGCCGGCGGCTTCTCGCCTCCAGCGCGCAATGGCATGGAACGCCGGGGCCCCAATCCATGTGCCATGTGGAGAGTGGTGAAGCACCATATAGTTCTATAGATAAACAAGTATTACTCAGTATTACAAGAATTATTTCCGTTGTAAGTTGAGAATCATGATCCGATATATCATACGATATGTACATTATATATGGTGCTTGACGATGCAGTTATAACCATTGGGAGACAATCGTATGCTATCCAGATTGTCTAAATCGGGATGCTTAGATTGTCGTGTTGGATGTTGATAAAAGCACAATGGTTCAGATCCATAACACGCGATCAATGCATATGTAACGTTTGGGTGCATAGACACGCGTACAATATATATATATATACATACACACACATATGCACTAGAGGTCTGGCCAATGCTCAACGACACACGCTTCTCCATTGCATTTTGATCTGAGTCGGCCACAAATGAGAACCCGCTCATCCCCGGCATTGAAGCACTCCACCACCTGCTCAGATCGAAGGATTCCGAAGGGCTGACTAGTTTTCCAGGCCGGAGTTGTCGCTTGGTAGTGACTCCAACGTAGCCAACCAAGACAAGATGACAGGAGACATGGAGACATGTGCAAGGACACTCAAAAGTCAAGCAACTAGATGCAACCTTTGTGCCTTCAAAAACCAGAACGACTCGGTGCAGTCGTTCAAAGCTTAGCCACTCAGCTCTGCGCAAAGCATCCCAGGTTTTGCAACAGGGGAGCAGACCTTTGTAGGACCCCTCAAGATGGGGGCTCCCTCATGCTCTCTGCTATGCTCTAAGCATAGCTCTTCATGGTGGCTTCGCAATGGGAACTCAGGTCGTCACTGCGGACATAAATAGAGAAGAGAGAGAAGAAAGAGAAGAGAGAGAAGAGAGAGACGAGAGAGAAGAGAGAGAGTGAAGAAGAGAGAGAAGAGAGAGAAGAGAAAATTGTGATGGGTTGACGAAACAAGTGCGAACGACCTTTTCCGCATTACAATTTTCATCTTTAAAAAAATTATGTTTTCACCAAAAAAGTTGTAGCTGGACCTGTTGCCCACTGGACGAGGCATTGTCCTTCTGAATCATCTTAATTCGAAGTCACATTGACTTGAGGGCTCGACTCTCTCCAGGTCTGCTTTATCTTTTTATCTCTTAATCTATTACCGTTCTTTTAAGGAATAAACGAAAAAAAAAAAACTTCTTGCTCCAACCAAAGTTTGAGAGAATGCAGGCAAGCAACTATCAAAGTCGTCAATTTGACCCTGTCACTTTTGTCTAGGTGCAGTTGTTCGACTGTCCTAAGTTCAGTGGTGTTTTTTCTCTCTCTCTCTCTTCTCTCTCTTCTCTCTCTTCTCTCTCTTTTCCTTCTCTTCTCTCTCTTCTGGGCCAAAGATTTCGAACACTTCTGCGATGTTGCAACGCGGGAAAGTGGACCATTGCCAGTTTGAGCAACCGCTTTTATCGTGGGAAATGTCTTGACATACCAAAACCCAAGGTTCAGCATCTTCACAACGCCAGGTTTTCAATACATCAGCCTTGGCTAAGACTGCAGTGGAAGATACAAACATGCAAAAGAAAAACGATGTGATAGCCTGTGGGAATCCGAAATGGTAAACAAGAACACCCATGGCTCACCCATGTATGAAAAAAATGAGATCAAACTACCATGTGTCAACATAATTGTGTATATGCTAGGATTGTAGCATGTATTCCGTATATCAATAAATATATATATATATACATATAAGTGCTTGCATGCGTACATATATATATACATATACCAGTATCATAAATCAATTTCTAAGCATACGATACACATATGAATTCAGGTGAGATATAACGGTAACCCCACATTCCAAATCTCGCCCTTTGAGATCCATAGCTTGGCACCTTGCAGAGATGCGGGTGGGAAATTCCACACAGGACCTTGAGATGTTTCTCCAAGGAGTCTTCCTGGCCGAATCCAGTTCGACATCTAACAGTTCCTCATGGATCGCTATGGGTCAAGCAGTTGCCAAACCAATTTCATGGTGGTTATTACCCAACCAATAGGGAAAACTGGCCGGTTAATGATAGGAGAACCAGGGGTACAGGGTGAACTGACCCACACATGGATCATCTCTAAGACTTCGGCTCTACATCTTTTTTAGCGTTCAAGCTTCGGCTTCCGTAAGCCTTTACATTTTCCCATTTGATGGCCAGAGCCCGTTAGAATCTCGAAAAAAAGAACACCTTTTTTCATTTCCGTGAGCGAAAGAGCTGTACCTCTTGCTGCATTGCTGCACCAAAGTTCAGCAACAAACAACTAACAAAACGCTACGCCTCATCTTTCTATTACACGATCACGCGATGGTTGTCCCAGCAAATGGTGGCAATGCTTTGCTGTCGATGACAATAGGGATATCACTAAAAGTACTGCCAAGTATCCCAAGCGTCATAGTTGTTGTCTCGTCATCAAACAGCAATAAACGGTTTCCAGTCACATCTTCCGTGCTGTCGCCCAAACCCAGTCATGAATTCATGGCCACCTTCGCAGGTGGAAAGGCATACGTCTTCCAATTGCGACAAACTGCTGTGGTTCGTTTTTTGAGATATACGATCATGTATATATGCATGTATCTATATGTACGTTCCTAAACTGCATGTAAACACAAGCATGCAGCATATATATAAAGAGATATATATATATATATAGGTGCATAAACAATCAATCGACCATCGTTCACCATTGTCAACCCTTGTCAGCCATCCAGTCCTGCAATGGTGAAATCGACTTTTGGATTCGAATGCATGTGTACAACCTGGGCTGCTGCCATGGAGGTAACGCTGAGGGACCCAGCCTTCAGGAGCTGGGAAGTCCCAAGCGGCACGGAAGTCGGGTTTCAGGTTTTACAAAACTGTGGGCATTGATAGATCCTAGCAGTTCATAAACCACTACCAGCTTAAGTATAAATTGCTGAAGTGATTTATGAGGATTTATAAGGAGGGGTTGCAGTAGCCTTCTGGATCTACGTTCGCGTTGGTAACGATGTCGCGGAATCAAACCTTCAGTGAATCCAAGACCCTGACCCAAGATGACCTTCCACTCAGCCTCTCAGCTGAGGGAGCGACAGCTCGGTGTGAGCTCCCTTGACATCATGGGTACCTGTGGCCATGGAGATATCCAGATTGGTATAGGTCAACCTCTTCTTGCCATGGGTTGTCAAGGTGTGATGCCGCGTGTGATGCATGTGGCGGCATGTGAAAATATAGATATCTATAGCACGCAACGTCGCGCAACATCCACATAGATCCAGTGGAGGTCCATCATTGTTAGCCAAGCCAGGGGATGTGCTCAAGCCCACATCCTTTTTGCTCTGTGCCCCATTCTGGAGATCCCGAGTTTTGGGAGTTTGGACTCAAGGGCTCTGGAGGTCTGGAAATGGTGAACCATTTTTGGAAAAACACAATGTTTATGAGCGATACCGTTCAGAAATGCTACTGAAGTACTTCGCCCAAGTAGAGCCAATCGAAACCGCCACTTTCCATGGCCGGCGAGGGCCCTACACTTTGGTGCTTCCAAGACACGCACTGCTTTGGTGTGCACCTCAAGACAGGAGAAGCCAGGCATCAAAAAGCATCAAGGGAGACAAAGGGTTTCAAGATCCCCGACATGACCATCGGTTTGTCTAGGTAACACCCAGAAACCAAACGTCTCTCTCAGCTTCATCCCCCAGGAGACTGCCGAGAGACCCAAGTGCTTTGGTCAAGTTCGTTGCCCGTCTCGAGCACGTAGTAGTTCTCTTCGAAAGACTGGCAGATGGAGAACTGCAGCACTACAAGTTTGCTCTGCAAGTGAAACGGTTTTGAGCCATCAATGATCAACCATTCTTCGCCAACATCGAGCCATAACCATCCTGAACCAACTATCATCTGCTACCATAAACCAACCGCTAGCTATCATCGACCACAATTAGCCAATAATTTGCCATAATCCTACCTACCCTAGCCATCAACCAGCCATCATTCACCAACCACTACTGATCAACATCAGCCGTCATTAACATTAATCAAACATCACTAACCATCATGAATCAACATTAATTAACCATTATTAAGCATCACTAACCACCATTAATCATCATTAAACATTGTTAATTGACCTCCAACACCATCACCCCTTCCCCCGCCGCTTGGCGCATCGTAGCCATCGCCTCATCTTGCAGTCCTGGACGTGGGCCACTGGCGGGGGGGGGGGGCACCCCGGGCGGGGAAAG
>VSDK01016770.1:380641-402219 GCA_009767595.1 Symbiodinium kawagutii
CACGGCAGAAATACATGAAAGGGCTTCAACAAGGAATTGTATCCTCTTTTATCTTATCCTTTCGTCGAAGCTAGGAGTGCAAAAAGCCTCCGCTCCGCAACGAGCTCAAATAGCAAAAAAACCACCGAAGCCCCAACCCCGAGGGTTTGCCAGTTCCGCACAGCCCGCACCAGTTAACGTACAGGTCAATAAGTAATTGTCGTACTTCAGAAACTACCACTATGTGTATAGTGAACATGTCTGACCTTGCAAACTATCATATCCTTGATACATCGCGTAAAACACACAACAAGCTGGTCAACCAACAATAGGAACAACAACAGCAACCGCTGAGTTTTGTTTCTGCCGTGGTGCGGCAGGCGTTTATACTCTGGGTTAGGTGCATTCTGGATGCATATTTCTCACGCTTGAACCTAGCATGAAAACGAACCCTGAACCCAGGCACCGCTGAAATTGCCGATGTTGGCATACTACTGGTGTTAACAAGAGTCACCTCTGTCCAATTTCTATCACATCTTGAATAAAATCGAGAGATTTGAGAACCCTATTGACATCGTCAACGACTTTACAATCCCTCCGAATGATTCCTCCCTTTCAAGCTTGCCAATCTCTATCCCAATCCCCAATTCATGTTGAGTAGTCTACAGCATATACCCTAGTCATCTGGGATACAGATGGGTCAACAACCAACAAACTTGGTAGTTTCTTCAGGAAAGCTCAGTAGGCGGAGCATCAACCACCACTCAACCACCATTCAACTGGCTCTTGACCCACCAGTGACTTGCCATTCACCACGCGACCCAGCGTCCCCCTCACGCTCCTCCTGGGAAAAGAAACTGTCGTAGCTGGGCCTGGCGATGTGCAGCGAGCCCGATACCGGCTAGGAACCGGTTGAAACGGGGGGAACGTGGTGCATCATGATCATAATAAGCCAAATACTTCATAGATCTGCATCATGTTTTGGTTACTAATGGTTGGTGAGTACTGGTTGCTTTCATGATGTTGCCTTAGTAGTGATTGACAATGTTTGGGGGAGAATGTTTGGTAGTAGCCAGATTGGTTCGTTCACTGGTATATCGTACCAAGCCTGGGCTGCGCTTTGTTTTAGCACCTCATAACCATCAACCCAGCACTTTGCTGGTGGCATCCCATGATCAGTTTGACTGGGCTTTCCATGGGGAGTTAATGGGGGGTCATCGAAGATAGCTGCGTACAACCGCCTCCATCAAGAAAACAAGACTAGGAAGGTGTGTCAAGTTTGCCATTCCCGGCTGACAACAAGCTCATAAAGCGTGAAGGGAAACAAACCCATACGCCATACAGATACAGGCATGTTCACAGGTGAGCACCCCTAAACCATCCAAACAAGATTATTTAGGTGGGAAACCCATCGATTTGGGGGGACCGTTTACAGACCATGACATGATACATGTCGATATCAACAAACAAAAGAAGTTGAAAGGATTTGATTGCCAAACTCTGTTCACTCAACTTATTGGCTTGTACTGGGCGCCCGCCCTAAGTCACATCACGCCCGCGAAAGTCACATCACTGCATGGCCACGGGGTTTCACGAAAGTCACATCACCTCTCCGAAAGTCACATCATTTTAACCGAACCCCCATGGCCACACGATTTTAGAGGCCTCTGCGAAATCAGGTTTTTATGAGTAAAGTGGTATAGTTCCCTTGCGGGCATGTCTTCGGAGCAATATTCGAGAATATCATGTCTAAGATAAATCCTACTGGCCACGGCACGATTTCCACATATCGATCAACTTCTTTGGTCAAAGTTCCAAAGGTGCAGTTCGCTTGTAAAATGAAAAGTAAAAATTTGATTCAAAAGATTGTCAGTGTACTAGATCCTACTGGCCACAGTACTCTCATGACCACGACGCATCTCTATTCTCATGTCTCAGTATTCTCATGTCTCAGGCACATGCGCAATAAATGAAAACAAGGCTGCCTGTCTGAACAGGCCTCTGCGAGGCCTTCGCGAGACCACGCGAGGCCCTCGCGAGGCTCCTGCCTTCTCTACCCCGCTCTGGCTCTATCTCTCTCTCTCTTTTTCTCCCTTTCTCTTCCTATTTTTTCCCAAAAGCATCTTCGATGCGATGGGTTCTCGTTTAGTTTGCTTTCGCGACTGCCGCCGCCAAGGTCGACTGGAAGGGAAGGGGAAGGGAAGGAAAGGGAAGGGAACGGAAAGGAAAGGAAGGGAAGGGAAGGGAAGGAGGTGAAGGGAAAGAAAAGGGAAGGAAAGGAAAGGAAAGGGAAACGAAAGGAATCAATGTCCAAAGGAAAGACAGGATCAGATTCCAACATGCTATACCTTGGCCATAGATCATATGATACTGGTACTATCTTGAGAAGGTGTCTACGTAAAAAAATGGCATGTTCGACATAAAGGTGCCCAAAGGGCAATGGAAATGGCGTGGAATATGCATGGACGTTATCAGCACCGATTGGCAAACACCAAAGGCCACAAATGAAATATGTGCGTATGCATGTGTGTGTTCATCCTTGAAACCGCATGGAATATGCATGAACCAGTTACAAACGTTATCAACACCGATTTGTAAACACGCAAGGCCACAGCTCATTTTTGCATATGCATGTCTATGTTTATCCTACTTTTGAACCAACTCCCCATAGGCCACAGCCGAAAGATACGACTTTTGGGTATGAGATACGACTTAGGTCACTGACCCAGTAACCGGCCAAATCAACCAGGAGGTGAGGACGCCCAAACCAGATGACTTGTAGTCAAGCCTGTTCGTACCTGGTGGGGGTGATCATTGATAAATGGCCACCAATTCTACCGGAAATCTGGTGATAGACCTCGCTATATGGGTTGATTGTGGTAGGGATCTTCCATGAGCTTGTTCCGATGTGGCACTTATACCGTCATGACTATCACTATTGTCCTTCAGTAAACCCAGTATGAGCCATCTTTTAGCCCATCAGATTTCTAGTCCTTCAACCACCCCCACCTCTGTCCTTTGTCCACTACCTCGCCTCACATTCACATCGGAGAGAGCATCCAGAGCGTCACCGGTGATATCACCTAAGCGAAACGCTGAAGGAATCAACCAGCAAACGCCAACAGTTATAGTTCAAGCATCATCGATACGAATTTCTAGTGATGGTTCGTAGTGTTTAATCATTGGCAATGATTTTTATCTTTATCAGTACTGATCATGAGCCATTCTTCACCATGGTCAACCGTCTGTTAGCCATCATCAACCATTGACCATCCTCAATCCCATCACCGGTCAACGCGCAACATGTCGCGAAACCATCACTGATTGGTTCATCGCAGGGGCTTCCCGTGACCTGGCTCACCGGGACGGCTCTGTGGCTTTGACCCAGGATGCTCACACTTTGAACAGTGGATTCGACCGTGAAAAAAACTTCTGTTAGTTGATTCCTTCTTTTCGGCTATTATTGTGTACGAACCCCACCCCAATTTAGAAAGCTCGTTGGATTATGGCATCGTTCTCAGACTATGAAGCTGGATTCCTATCTGCTTGATGGATTCGAGACTGATCTGAAATGGCCTGTATGCGTTTGCCAGTGGAACCAGGACACATCGCAAGGCTTGAAAAGTTCCATGTTGGCCACGACACTTGGCCAAGGCCTCAAACCGTTCTACCAAACCGGGGTCGCGGTACCCCCATTTTTGTTTGCAAAAGTTACCAGCTTCGCAGGTGTCAAGAGGTATAGTATAGTGAACCACCAGCTTGTTTGTGAGCCGGGAAATTGGGGAAGGTGCCTGAATCTTGTTGGTCCAGTAACTATCATTCACCTCGGGGTCTGGTCCTGAAATCCCTTCCTCTCACCTTGCCGACAGCTTTGAAGTCCACCACTCCAATCCACAAAGGGCGATTCAGCTAAGGCGGGGATTCTTTGAAGAACTGCGGATGATAAGCCCCAACACATTTACTGGGTGGGTTCATACACCAACAAACCAACCGACCAGCACAGCGATTTCATTGCTCCCCTGACCTTGAAAAAGGACCCAATTTCGCCCAAGTGACCCGTTCCGAAGCGCGATGCAAGCAGATTGGCTGCAGTGTAGTCGCCCATGGTGAAGGTTGGGTGATCGATTAATCCAACAACAGGTCGTTTGGAAACCAAGAAGCAAAAAACGCGTTCTGTGAAGCTTGACAAGAGAGACAGCTATGTCAAGCCTGATGCGCATTCCAATGGTTGGACGTGTTCCCCCCGGTGGATGGCCGGGAAATAACCAGTGCTCAAGGGTTCATCCAAACATTTTGGATTTTCTGGTCACGGTAATCTGCCAGCTTTTGCTCAGCGCGGTGTTCAATCTGAGCTATGCCTTGCTTTTCTCCACATCAGTTCCCTACATTCTTTGGTAGGTCTGCTGTTCCAGGGCCAGGCGAGGTGTGATGCAGTTCGCTTGAGAAGTGGTGCCTAGACATTGGGATACGTAATAGTGGGATGACATGCAAATTTGTTATAGAAAGTGACCATCAAACCATCCACTTTCCAGGGATTTGGAAGCACAGCATGTATAGCAAGTGGGGTCGATACCCATGTCCCTCGATGCACAAAGTCTTGGAGTCTTCGAACCTTAAAGGTGAACCTTCAGTTGACATATGTTGACACACCGATGCCGCCAGCACACCGGAAAGTAGTTCCCATAGGCTCCACAATTGAACTCTCAAGAAAGTCAAGTCGACTTAACAACTTCACTTGCTCCCTGAAGTACACTGTTGTGTCAAGTGATCGGTCACCTTGGTGAACTTCCTGCTCTGATAAGGCCCTACATGGCGTTCGGCAGAGAGCTCGTTTTGCAGCCCCAATGTGAACTCTGGAATAGGATTGGTATCCATCGGTATCCCAACCTATTTCCCGTGAGTGGCCCAGCCATTCCAGCGGACGCGAACGGAAAATAGGGAAAGGACCATACACCAACAATCATGAACCATCAATATTCACCATCATCAACCCTTCTTGACCATCAATTAACACTGTCAATCACTCGCAACAATTTTCAAGATTCACAACCGAGGCACAATCTCAATTCAGTTTGGAAGAAAACCAACAATCAGTGACCACCGGGCCCAGGGGCCATGGATGTGAGGACTCCCAAGCTGGGAAGCGGCCGGACTTGTGGACATGTACCCTCACGCCAATTGCTAACCGCCAATGCTATGATCATCATGACATCTCATGGGTGAATTGAGAAACTGCTGTTGTCATTATCAACGTTTATATACTCAAAAAGAATACTCTTTAGAAAAAACACTATCAACCGCCAATGCTATCTATTATCATCGACCTCTTAAAAGAATAACCTTTAGAAAAAACACTATCAAATGAAATTAAGCCATTGAGATGTGTCCCAAAGCTCCCAAGCCCACAGTCATGCCCAGTCCAACTCCAAGTTCTACTGTTGGGCAGCAAATCACCATCTTGGGATACCGCTTCGTCCACAATAATCTCCTCCCCAACACCTGGTTCGTCCTACTAGGACACCAGTGGTTACCAGTTGCAACTACAACTAACCAGAAACAACAAACTAACCAGCAGTGGTTATCAACCGACAACTAACTCACCAGAAATTGAAATGACCAAGTAACCAACTAACTAAAAATGATCAACTAACCAGAAATTGAAATGACCAACTAACCAGCTGTTACCACCTACAACTGACCAGAAATGACCAACTAAGACAACCTACTACAAGCATCTAGCCAGAAATAACCAACTAACCGTAACTAACCAGCTGCTTAAAAGAAATTCAAAACCCTGCTGATCAATTGGTTACCAGATGTTACCAGCTGTCTGCCACACCTCCGAAGCAGCTGGGTTCGGATGTCCTGGGACGCCCTTCGCACCGCTGGAGGTTCCTGGTCAACCTCGGGGACTCAGGACACCAGTTGAGTGCGGGCAAGCACCGCAGCATGGCATTTCAAGCACGATGATGATGATGATGATGATGATGATGATGATGATGATGATGATGATGATGAATGTTCACCGTGAGCCTCAATCCCCAGAAACATACAAGCCATAGCAAGCTCTTTTTGTGGGTTGACATCGTTGATGTTGCTTCACAGGTGTTCCTAGAATACATGCTCATCCTCATCTCCATCATACCCTCTAATCTTTGATACAGTAGATGTTAATAAACGTACCTATCAACCAACCGAACCAGCAACCTACCCAACAACCAACCAATCAACCGACCCACAGAGACACCCACTGACCAAGAAGCCAAGTGACCAAACAATCAAAACCCACCCGCCGAGACAGCCAACTGCCAATTTTGAGATGCTTTTTTCTGAGAGCTCGATCAAGCCTGGCGGCATCGAATTGTGCATCATCTGCGGCTCACTGACAGCTTCCCCATGGTCAACGTTCTAAGACTGTTGGGAAGCTGCACTCGCTCAAAAATCTGGTTAAAACTGCGTCTAAAAGTCAGATTCTGAAGATTGCTTGGCAGCGTCACTCGCTCCAAACTCTGGTTGAACCGAGCTCCAAAAGTCAGATTCTGAAGATTGCTTGGCAGCGTCACTCGCTCCAAACTCTGGTTGAACCAAGCTCCAAAAGTCAGATTCTGAAGACTGCTTGGCAGCGTCACTCGCTCCAAACTCTGGTTGAACCGAGCTCCAAAAGTCAGATTCTGAAGATTGCTTGGCAGCATCGCTCCCTCCAAACTCAGGTTGAAGCCATCTCCAAAAGTCAGATTTTGAAGACTGCTTGGCAGCGTCACTCGCTCCAAACTCTGGTTGAACAGAGCTCCAAAAGTCAGATTTTGAAGATTGTTTGGCAGCGTCACTCGCTCCAAACTCTGGTTGAACAGAGCTCCAAAAGTCAGATTCTTTAGATTGCTTGGCAGCGTCACTCCCTCCAAACTCTCGTTGAAGCCATCTCCAAAAGTCAGATTCTTTAGATTGCTTGGCAGCGACACTCGCTCCAAACTCTGGCTGAACAAAGCTCCAAAAGTCAGATTCTGAAGATTGCTTGGCAGCGTCACTCGCTCCAAACTCTGGTTGAAGCAATCTCCAAAAGTCAGATTCTTAAGATTGCTTGGCAGCGTCACTCGCTCCAAACTCTGGTTGAAGCCATCTCCAAAAGTCAGATTTTGAAGATTGCTGTGCAAGGTCGCACTCTTTAAACTCTGATCAAGACCTCCTAAAGTCAGATTCTGAAGATTGCTTGGCAGCGTCACTCGCTCCAAACTCTGCTCGAAATGACGTCCAAAAGTCAGATTTTGAAGATTGCTTGGCAGCGTCACTCCCTCCAAACTCTGGTCGAAATGACGTCCAAAAGTCAGATTCTGAAGATTGCTTGGCAGCGTCACTCCCTCCAAACTCTGGGTAAAGCCATCTCCAAAAGTCAGATTCTGAAGATTGCTTGGCAGCGTCACTCCCTCCAAACTCTGGGTAAAGCCATCTCCAAAAGTCAGATTCTGAAGATTGTTTGGCAGCGACACTCGCTCCAAACTCTGGTTGAAGCCATCTCCAAAAGTCAGATTCTGAAGATTGCTTGGCAGCGTCACTCGCTCCAAACTCTGGTTGAACCGAGCTCCAAAAGTCAGATTCTGAAGACTGCTTGGCAGCGTCACTCCCTCCAAACTCTGGTTGAAGCCATCTCCAAAAGTCAGATTTTGAAGATTGTTTGGCAGCGTCACTCCCTCCAAACTCTGGTTGAACAGAGCTCCAAAAGTCAGATTTTGAAGACTGCTTGGCACCGTCACTCGCTCCAAACTCTGGTTGAAGTCATCTCCGAAAGTCAGATTCTGAAGATTTCCTGGCAGAGTCACTCGATACAAATTGTGGCCAATTCCGAAGTCCGGAACGGTCAAGCTTACAAGGGTTCTTGGTAGATACTGCAAGTAGGCACCATTTGATGTACCGTGCAATGCGGTCACCCCTTCCAATGCAGCCCCAGCATCCGAAGGGACACAACCTTTGATATATCCCAAGGCATCACCCAGATTTGTTGGCACACATGTGCAGGATAGCACTGCCTCGCTGCCCACAATACCTTGTTCTTCCAAAGTTTGGTCAAGCACGAGCTTCGATTCCTTGTGATGCAGGACGTATTGTGCACCTACTTTGCATGGCATTTGCTCTACGACCCTCCGGCGGACCTCCCGCCCAAGAGTGGAACGTGGGACTTTCAATGCGAGCCCTTCACCTGTCAAACTGACAACCTGGAGGGCGACAAGCTCGCTTTCAGCAGCTTCAGCATTGCCATGGCCCGACCGGTTCCGCTTCATGGCTGTTTCAATGCGCCACTATAAATTGTTCGTTATCCCGTTCAAAGCCTGTCGTGTGTCTTGCACAGTTTCAGGTGTCCACTGTGAAATAGTCATTATCATCCCGCGTATGTGAACGTAAAATAGGACGTGGTTCAAGTCATGCAATGCTGCTGGTTGGTGGCTACCAATCATTCTTGATACGTCACCAAACAGCCAGTCATGAAATGCTGCACTCTGTACAGACATGTCACAGGAATATATTATGACGTATATCTGTTGGCTACACTGACTTACATGTCCCAAAACACCTCTCAACGTCTCCCTCCTCCTCCTCCTCCTCCTCCTCCTCCTCCTCCTCCTCATTGTCGTCGTCGTCATCATCATCATCATCATCATCATCATCATCATCATCATCATCATCATCATCATCATCATCATCGCGTCGTCGTCGTCCTCGTCGTCGTCCTTGTCCTCGTCCTCGACGTCGTCCTCGTCCTCGTCCTCGTCCTCGTCCTCGTCTTCGTTGTGGTCGTCGTCGTCTTCGTTGTGGTAGTCGTCGTGGTCATCGTCATGATCGCCATCATCCCCATCATCATCATCATCATCATCATCATCATCATCATCATCATCGTCATCATCATCGTCATCCTCATCATCGTCATCACCATCATCACCATCACCATCGTCACATCATCAAGATTCTTTTTCCTCTTCCTCCTCATCATCATCATCAGCATCATCATCGTCATCATCATCATCATCATCATCATCATCATCATCATCATCATCATCATCACCATCAGCATCACCACGGTGAGCAGTCACAAACTGCTGATTGTATGGACTAGGATTGGGTCAAACAAATTTACCCTTCCTCACCAAGCACTCAGAGTGCCTACTGAGATTGGCCTTGGGGGGAGGGGGGGTTAGGGGGGGGTTAACATTTCATGACCACCATCATCATATGACCATCATCATCATCACCATCATCATCGTCACATCATCAAGATTCCTTTTCCTCCTCCTCATCATCATCATCACCATCATCATCATTCATCACCATCATGATCATCATCATCATAGTGATCTGCCCATGATTGGTGAATATTGGTTGCCACCCCATCATGATTCTGATCCGTCCATCTTTGCGCCGCGCCGATCCCAGCACCGAGCCACCCATTCCGGGAAGTCCATGGGCACTTGGTTCAAGATAGGCGCTGTGAGAAATTCTGTGAGCAAGCCTGGCGCACCCGGATTTCCGACAGGATGCGTTTCAAACGGCAGCATCACAGAAAGGAATAAAGAATGGTTCGGTCAATGATACTGACAACAAGTTGGCTCAAAAATGAGACATGACTACATAAGTGTCTAAATTATTTGATTTTACCAAGCTCGAAAAGGCTGCGCTGAAGCCTTCCCTATGCTGCAGCGAGGGCAACATGCATGGTTCACAACGGCGTCCTTTCAGCCATGAAATTGGTGGATCATATCGCCTCATGTTAGCTACCGTGAATCGCTATCAGCCATCATCAAAAATTGTCCACCAGCATGATTTAGTCACCATCAACAACCATCATCAATCTTCATCGAACCTTCTTAACCATCTTCCTTCAGCATTGACCGTCACAAACCATTCTTATCCTTGGCTTTTGCAAACCGTTGATAACCACAATTCACGGTTCTTCACTATCATCGCGAACTACGAATAATTTCTACATCGCCACCGTCTCAAGAATCAACCGCTGATCCTGCATTGCGCATACACAAAGTCTTAACCAGCCACCAGTTGTGTTGGAGCAACGTAACATTCAGCAATAAATAATGATAATGGTTTGCTGACGATTCAGGATGGTTCAGTTCGTGATAGGGCTGTGTTTCTGGTGCTTCATGGTCAGTAGACACTATGTCAATGATGCTTAAGATGATTCATGATGGTTCATGATGCTTGGTGTTTAGTGCTAGTGATAGTGATGGTTCCTGGTGATGTTGCAAAGTCAATAGACACTGGTGAATGATGGTTCATGCTGGTTTACAGCCGAGCCGAGAGAAGCTGTGCTCGCCTTGCATCTTGAAGTAGTTCACCAGGATTTCCAGCGTCAGTTTGTAACACTTTTGGTGAAGCCCAGCACTTGCCTAGAGCAGCAAGGGGTGGTGGAACACGCATCGAAGCTCCAAATGGCTGGAGTAGGAACCGATTGGGTTTGTATGGATCATGTTCACAACTCTAGCTGACAATAATCGACTATAGATTATCAAATAATCAATCATAGTAGGGATAAACCAACGATAGGATTTCTCCTTGCAAGGGCTTGAGCCGAGGTTTACCCCTGTGTTTTTGGATGTTTTCCCCGTCCAAAATGACTTCCGGGATGCTTGTGAGGTGCCTTGATGGACACAACTTGCACGGCATTCAGGCGCTCTGAAGCACTGTGGTGCTACTGACGAGGGATGAAAATACCTTCGCGCAAATCACCAAGTGCTACAATGCTGCTCAATGGCCTCTATGGCCTCTATGGCTTTCAAAAACAACAGCAAAACAGCCATGAATTTGTGGCTGAGTCCTCCTTCCTATCCACTTTCATCATTGATCGTCATGGCACTCCGCTTAGAAAACACTGCATTTGAACAGTGAACAAACATCAACCACTACAGGTGCAGGTACCATCAACCACTACAGGTGCACGTGCCAAGGTCAACCTGAGGATGGAAGTCCCCTCGCTGATCCCGCCGATCTCATGGCCTCGCCTGACCGGGCGCTCGAAGGATTGCCACCTGCCAGACCCACAACCCATGGGAGGGGAAGCACCACATGGAAGCACCACAGGGAAGCACCACACGATCACAACTAGCACCAAATGATCTCTGCACTTTGTGGATCTGCTTGTCCATGTTGATTAACCAGTCTTGATGGTCATAACTTGGATAATGGTGGTTAATGATGGTTAACGGTGGCTCATATTTTGTTGCTCAGTTTGGTATCGCTGGTTGTGCTTAGCCATCGCTACTGCTTGGTGCTTCGACCTCCATTTGGGGTCGGTACAGCCTTAGGGAAATCACTGGGGCAGCCCAGATTGGTCATGGGTGATGTTGATTCATGATAGGGTTGTCAGGTTTCTGGGGCTGGTTGATCAGCCATCATAGGCGTCTCAAAAGTCACCAACATCGCGCTTTTTTATCCTTGATCCACCCCGTTCGAAATTCGAAGCGTTTTAGGATTCTTGCAAGTACGGCCAGAGAAAATCAAACCTCCCAACCAGATCAAAATAGAATGATCAGGTGTTTCACCGAAGCAAACAAATGCAATATGTGACACTTCTGCTTGTAAGCAGCACACGGAATTCTGATGGATTTTGGTTTGACTCCCATAGTTTGGGAATGACTCTCAGTTGAGCTTGAATTCCAACTCTTCCCGTTGTTCCGCAGCCTATTAGCGTAGAGATCTGGGGCTGAGTCCAAACATTTTTGTGGTAATTTCTGGATTTCGGACACCTTGAAGCTAGCCCCTACCAATCCCTGTCCGTTCTGCAGGCTGCCCCGGCGCCTGCTTACAGGCTTCGTCCAAAAACTCCAAGCTCTTGCGGATGATGAAACTTTTCCTAGCACGATGGGATTTGAAGTCCAGCATTCAAGATCATTGTTTTCAGAGCAAAACTGCTGCCATTTCTGGGGACAACCACCATGGCTGTAAACAGATCCATAGAGTCGTTTGACCATTGTTGTTGGTTATCATCCAGCATTATGTTTTTTTATCCGTGTGGTAGAATTATGTGATCTACTAAAACACTACTATCGTCCATATAGTTGTTATTAAACATCTACATTTCATCCACTGCATTGTCCAGAGATTGTCAACCATCCGACTTTAAATTGTTGATTTCCTCGCATATCAACGAAAAGCCCGCAATCTGTTCCCATGTTCCAACATGGAGACAAAGGGTGCCAAGCAATTTGGGACACAGTTGTCCACAATGTTGAACATGGATAATGGTTGATAATTCATGGTTTTATAATGGTTAACAATGATATATACTTCATAACGGTTGACAATGGATAAGTACGCCGGGATAATGAGTGTTGATAATGACTCACCATCGTTGATGATGGTAGCCAGGATTGCACTGGAGGGATTCGGGAGTCTTGCTGAATCTATCCTTAAATACGATAATCTCACTGGGGAGCCATCAAATATAACTCAAACAACCTTGTGATGTCTGTAAAAGTCCTGTTGCAAAAAAAGCCTGTTGAACACGAACTAGCGGACACGGAAAAAAATACTCCTAAGTAGATGTAAACTCACAATGCGACTGCATCACTAAGACCGCAAACCAAATATGCCGCCTCCATGAATTAGGTTGGGTGGGAAGAAAAAACGAAACACTAAAAGTCAAATAACCTGTACCCAAAGGTACACCTCTAGAGGTTGAAAAGTTGTGTACAACATACGCTCTGATACAAAAGCCTGCATGTACAGTATCCATGTGTGCTAAGATATATGTTCTATTCAAATAATAGCTAGTTTCCAACAAACTCTATATAGAAATTAACAAGTAATCTGTGCACCAAGTATATAATTTCTCTAAACGGAGCTCTTATCGTCTTACAACCACCGGAGGGTCCTCCTACGCCCAGAGACCCTGCCTGCCCGGAAGTCTCTTCTCAGGCTCCTGGACGGGTCGCTGCTGGTGACGGGGCGAAAGATGAGCGATGGATCACCATTTTGTCCCACAGGAGATCCTGGGAAATCAGCGATTTCTATGCTGGATTTTCCTGGGAAATCAGCTGTTTGGTCGTTTCTCAAAATAGAAAAACAAATCATCCAGGTTTAATCATCTCTAATAAGAATCCAAGCATTTTCGGGGCTCCCAATTTTAAGAAGCTACCATTTCTTAGGCAGATTTTTCATGGCCAGGTTATCAAAATCTAAGTGCGAAATCTCAACGAATAAGTCCGGAGATGGCTGGATGAGTCTACAGCCTGCCTCATCCAGCAGCGATCAGCTACTCTCAAACGGACATATCTCCGATGATGTACTGGGGGCAACTTCCATTTCCAGGGGTACCAGATCATGGTTGTTGGATACAAGATGAATCACTGGTAGTCCATGGTGACCGCTGAACCAACCATCCCTGACCAGACAACCAGCCATGGTTCCCCAAGGAAGTGTGCTTCCCCAACCAACCCAAGCTCAGCTCCTGGAAGATGAAATCTTTCACATCGGATTCCCACGCCTGACCATGCTACCCAAAAACCCACCAGTGACATTCAATCACCAATGGACATGATTCGTTCCGGAGGATCTGGTTGGATTCCAGGAGTACTTGACTTTTGCTGACCACAAGCGGGGCAGAAACACCTGAGATCGAGAACAACAAGGACTCTTCACTGCGATTGCGAAGCGGACACGTGGCATGGCATGGCTCAAAAAGAGTGGCCATGCATCTCCTCTGAGTTACATCAATGCCCACCATGATACGCATAGATTTTTGTAGCTGGTTGAATAGGCATTTTCTTTCGTGTAGTAACTTGGGTGGAGGAGGATGATAATCAAAAGGTTTCATTTGATAAGTCCTCATCAGGAATACTCCAAGGTTCTCCTTGACAACAAATGCAAGATCCTCCCCGAAATTGGAAGATGCACTGATGGTGCCTAACTTTGGCCTCCTAAGAAACTAGCAGTCTTGATTGCGGCGGGGCTGGAGTATTCCAAAACAACTTCATACAATTGAGCTCGAAAACTGCCCCATTGAAAACACATTTCAAAGAAACAGAAGAAAGCTAAGTCAAGGCAGATCTCTTCACGTGTTCCAATTTGGGATCTAAACCTAATAGATTCGTCGCCAAGAAAAGGTTATGTCGAGAAAAACTCAAAATTGCATTGACTCCTAGAACCCAGTTCACAAGATTTCACAGGTACGTCAAAATTCCAGCAGTAACAAGCCCTGTGGTAGACCATGAAGTTGAAAAAAATCGCTCTCCAGTGTCCATAGCCAACTCATGGGTGGCTCCAAATCGCTCTTTGCAGAGAGGTCAACCACTATGAACCACTGCCTATCCTTATCAACAAGTGACATTAACCGTTCGCAACCATGATGAACCAAAAATTCACCAGTAGTACTAGCAATATTCAACCAACATAGAATGATAGACCCAATTCTTTCCACTTGCCAGCTAGTCTACCAATAAAATGTCCACCAATATTAGCTGATCCACCATTATCAATTCCTATATACATATTCCTACCATATCATCAGCCACCAATTACCATCCCTCTGTGGTTGACAGTTCCAGTGCCGAGCCACCGTGGCTTTCACCTCCACATCCTGGGTACCACGCCATGGCCATGGTGGCCAAGCGATGCAAAGCCACCAAGCAGGGAGGATCCCTAGGGTCTCCACTGAATTTTTTGGGAAAAACACTGATCTCTTGGGGGCGGTGAACCGCCGATCTTGTGATATTGGTTCATGAAAAAGCTAGTAACTCACTGAGGTCCATGGTCCATTGGGATGGTATTCCGCAATGGTCATGTTTGCAGATCAAAAATCAGTCGCTTTCAGCAATTCATTTCATGCAATGGGAATCAGTTGCAATAACGAAGAAGGCCGCTACTGTGGAGCAATGATGTATGTTGCGGATAGACTTGGTGGACTCAACCACTAGTTCCAGCACACGCCATTGGGCCCTCATCCTTCCGCGCTATTTCACATGGACCACCCTCATTTGTATATCAAATGTAGTGGAAGGAATGCACATCTATCCAAAGAATCTGCATATAGATATGCATTTGCACATACAAATAAAATCAAATAAATATCACAAATATCTATGCGTAGGTCTTGGCATACACCGCCCTGCACCGCCCTCTGTGACTCCCAGACCCGTCTGACGCCATTCCAGTCATCCACGAAACGTGGGTTCTCGGCCTGGTGGGTACCACAATAGCATAGCTGTTCAGATGATAGTGAGTTCACGATTAATGGCGCTTAATCACAAGAAATGGTTTGCATACTTATTATGCGAATCGATGGACGATTATATGGCTTACTAATAATAATGGTGCTTGATGGATGACAACAGATGGTGAATACGCCTAATCGCTGGTGGATATTGCTAATGGCTAAATGGGAATAAGAGGCTGATGTATGATGGAGAATTAACAATAGATGGTGTGTTAATAATCATGTTTGTCATGGTTAATAACGAACGGTTAGTTAAGAGCCATAGTGGTGATAAGAAACCGCTATTAATGGATAATGCTGTTGCTAGATCATGTTCATGGTTAATTACGCCCGGAAATTGTAATCGTGCAATAGAAGTTAAGTGTTTGTGGTGATCAATGGATACTAACTACTGACAAACTGTTGCGGTAATAATCAAGGTGGTTGCAAGGGCTACACATCCTTAGTGGCTCGCGCTCTCCCCAAGAGCAAATGTGAGTTGATATGAATGATCATGATGGTCAATACGGTGACAATGTCTTTCCCTAATAGAAGGATGTACCAACAATATCCAATGATTGCAATTGTGGTTGATGGTCAACATCCGTGCTCATTGGTGACAAACCCCATAGCCAGTCACTCTATGCCTGTTTGAAATTTATGAACCATGCAGGTGGTTGATCAAAACCGTGTGTCCTTTCGCTTGGATTTGCAGCTTCCTAGCCACTGCTATTATGCCGCAATGCAGGGCCAAGTCCAGGCCACTGTGGTGTTCCCATGGATGGCCTGCGTGGTTTCATCTACAACTGCTGCATCATCACCATGCGAACAAATCAAATTCTGAACAGCATGGCGATCATGATAAGCATCTTTCAAATATGATAATTTGGCATTGCTTAGCAACTAGCCAATCACCAGCAGTCCTTGTCAGCTCCTATACTAATCAGCTACTCACCAGCCTAACCACAAATGTCAGCCACTGACCGTAGCTGGTCGTTCGCTATCAGCTACACCTTTACTTACCAACCATCAAGTGACCAACCAACCAGCCACGTCACAACCTTCAGCTAGCCGCCTCGGGAGGTGCTAGACCTGGCATCAAGGACCAAAGATGATGACTAGATGGTCCTAAGGTGACAACTAGATGGTGATAACATGTGACAACCATCTAGTGGTATATAGGCAAGAAACCTATAGATGGAAGTTACAGTCATGCAACGATAGCAATTCCTAACCAATCATTATTCTTTATTGAGATTTTGGTTAGGAATTGCTATCGTGGTGTGTTTACACATAAACCAATGGGGAAACACGACAAAATCAACCATCTAGCCTCGGCACAATCACATAATCAATCAAACGTTGAACTACGAACCATCATTGTTAATCTTTGTTGAACTACGAACCATCATTGTTAATCTTTGGCTATAACAATGGTTGATGATGGCTAAGCATGGTTTAAAAAGATCTAATACAGTAAATGCTGGTTCATAATAGCCACCGACCAAGAATGGTTCCAACTAATGGTGAAAGTGAGGAACACATTATTGCCTCCACTCACATCATTGGCTGATACAAACAGGATACCATCACAACAGCAATGACTGCAGCAACTATTGGCGACATGATATAAATATATGCCTTACTGTTCTAGTTGGTTTACTGTCATGTCTCAATGCTGTGGAGACATTGGACGTATATGATCAGCATCATTGGTGTTTTCTACAAGAATACCAAGGGTGACCAGAACACCAACGAAAAATAATTCCCCAGCGTTCCCTATCGTACTGTACTCGTTACTGCAATACCGTGGTATGAATGATCCACATTCTTCCCCTGGTTCCCCATGGTTGCCCCCCAAGCCGCATGATCTCCCCTGCCATGTGGTAGATCCCAAGTGGCTGAAGATTGGCAACGGCCCTCATCAATTGGCAGCTTGCACAGAGATTCCCATGGCTTGGAGTGTGACGCCCAAGCTATATATGCAATTAGGATCAATTAGGTTCGTAACCCCCAGATAGTGCTGACAACAAGCAGCACCAATAACGAGAACCACACCGACAATGACAACAGTAGCAGCAACCACAAACGACAAAAAATACAACAACCATCATCGCGAAAATTTGACTCAGACCAACTACATCAGGAAGAAGAACCACCACCAACAACAACAGCTGGTCTTCAGCGCGCAGTTGTAACCCTCATGGTGCCTCCGGGAGGCAAGGCCTCTTGCCCAACCTGCTCGCACCAATACATGTACTCCTCCTCTACCTGATTCAGACGATGTCTGGCTGTCCAGACCCCAACCAAACCAGCTCAAGGGTCGAGGGAAAACGGCACCACTGTGTTAGTACTCATCACCACTAGTGGTCAAGTGACATGTTGTGAAACTGTGAACCCGTAATATGTACATGTGAATGAAATGTAGTTTGAAGACTCTTTGACCATCTTGCTTTTCAACACGCTTGTTGACACATCTCCTTCTAGCCGACGGAGCTCTGAATGAATCCTTAACAATTTTGAGACCTGCCCGGAAGTTCCAGCGTTTTTGCTACAGACATGTTCTTTTTGCCACTGTTTGACACTTCAATTTTGCGCGCCTGAATGTAGTAGCGGCAGAAAGCATGATAGATCTCCTCGACAGAATTCGAAGCAGGCACACCAGTTGAGATGGATGTAGCCCAGTGTAAGCTTAAGCGAATTGGTTCTTAGTTTTCCATTGAACAGTGTCAATGCCGCCAATGCCCTCAATCATCGACCAAGTATGAAAATGTACCAACAAATTGCAGTTCAAGGCAAATACTACGTTCACTGACGGAAAAAAGAAGATACATCCCAGACTCACAGCCAAATAGACAAACCAAGATGCTTTCCTGCGCTTTTTCTGAGCTTGAGATCTTCGCTTCTATTGACAAGTGATCATGTTGATGTTGAAAAAACTATCTGCAAAACATCAACAACATTGGCCAACTGGGTTATCGACACGCCCAAAACATGAGTTCTTCCCACCAGAGCTATGGCGCGTCATGGTGGGAGTGACCGGCTCGCCGCTGCGAAGCCCACAGTGCGCCTTGTGTTCGTTCAAGGCAAAAAGCAGCTCCCTTCGGGTGACAAAGCCCTTCCTGCGCCGTGTCCAGGTTAGCTCCGAAACGAGGACAAGGTCGCCATGAGAGTTCTTAGTCAAGCCCTTAAGGTTACCGTTGATTTTTATCAATGGTCTTCAATAGCCATCAATGGTCAAGCACCAGCTATGCGAAACCGAGTTGCGGTTTATGAAGGAAGTATCAGTATTGTAGATCTACTTGCTTCGAGACAAAAATTGTGATCGTGGGATTTGAAAGTCTTTGTCAATGACTTCTCTACAACGAATGCAAGAGGCGCAGTAGTGAAGTGGTCAAATGGCTAAGAACTTCAGTGGCCAATTGGCTAGGTATTCTGGATAAGTACAGTGACACCAAGACTGTTGTGGACAACATGTATCTGTCTGTTCGAACTTCTTGGGTTGATTCACCAAATGAGCAGCAAAACGGTTGTTTCAGAAAGCCATGGCCATGGCTCCAATATTGGACGGTTTCCCTCTGGAAAGGACCAATGCCCTTGTTTTGAGCCCTACCAAGAAGACAATCGCTCACCCTCCAGAGACAACACCCAAGTGTCTGAGACATGAGCTCCCACCCCAGGTGGTTGGTTCTGGTGGTTTCGGATCCTAGACATATCGAACATCATGAGTTGTCTGGCTTCATGGGTTCCAGATGGCTCTAATTCTAGTTTCAACAAACTCAAACCACCCGAACCAGCAACCACTGGCTGACTATGAGAAGAACATGTGAGTTTGCTATCGAATCTAAGTAGCCATTGTCCCTACATCCTTCGGTGGTGAAAAGTAGGAAATTCAGCATGTTCAACCAAGTGGTCAGTTTAAACCGATGCTGTCATGGAATACAATAGATCCAAGCATGGATAGTATCCAACATGATCCAACCATGATCTAACTATCTATGATTAGATAGGATCCAAGCATGGCCAAACTTGATAGATCCATTCTACCCATAGATCAAACAACATGGTCAAAACTGATCGATCCGATCTGACCCCAGATCCAACCATGATCCAACCATTCTTAAACGGTGCCACAATGCAATAACGATCGGCCCAGCGTACTGCTCTGGATCCAGCCGAGCAAAGAGCCTGGCAGTGTGATGCTTCATGGCAGTAATGGTTTATGGCAGTGAATGATGGATGAATGATGGATGAATAATTGTGGACAATGGATCGACAATGGTTGTGAATGATGGATAGTATGGATAGTACGTGAATATATGATAATGAAAAATTGATAATCATTGTGAATCATGGTTGGTATTGATGGTACATTCGTGCACCAACCATGGGTACAACAATATGGATCTTGGGACATCGCGTCGATATGGCACAGTGTTGGCATAACACAAGTAGGTACGGCGTGTTGATCTTGCAGTATATGATGGATTGACGGTATGATATCGCATGACTGCATGACTGGTACAACAGTATGGCTATGGATCAAAACCCTGTGCCCCTGGCAACCATGATTAACAACTATTTTCCCCATTATTGTTGCCTAATATTGTTGGTTGATATTGACCCATACCCACATCAATCAATAGTACTATGAAAGATGCGTTTTTTGTCATCGTTGATCACCTGTCTCCACCCTATACTATACCCCAGGGGAGGACATTTGTCCGGGGCCATGGCACCAAAACTACCCGAGAAACGTCGGGTCAAAAGGGGCGGAATACTAACCGTAAGTAGAACAATTATACAAACGGACTGAAAATTCCAATGCGTTGTCCATTTCCAAATGTTTTGCCATTGAGACTTAGAATCATCAAACAGGATGGGGTTACTGGTTGATAAGTAACTGGCTGTGAAGTGGCCAAAGAAGGAAAGATAAGAACAATCAAATCTGATTTGATATGAAAAATGATAGAACAAAAATGAATATGTAATGGGAAACAATAAAAAAAAATGTTTTGTAAAACAAATAATTACGAATTTGAGAAATGGTGGAAAAAATGCGGGTCACCAAGCAAAAAATATTCAAAGAAATTGGGAAAGGGGAACAGGACTTTTCCTTTTGTTATTGAAGCACATGCTCTTTGCCATCTATGCATCTTGTTGATGCGTCTGTGCATACCCTCGGTTGAGAAGTCTGATGGCGGGTTGCACATGATGGTGATGCTTGTCAAGCAAAGGATGATGCATACAAACACAACTATATCGCTGTCAGTGGGGTCGTAAATAGTTGCTGGCTCAAATCGTCCAAGGCATCCATGATACTAGACCAAAGTGGATCACTATATAAGTAGTACACTAGAATTGTTGTCAATCATGAGCTGTGGGTATTTGCCTATTAGACTGCATACTCAGCTCCATCAAGTTTTCGAAAGTGAGGGAAATAGGTCAGTGCGATGGGGGAGGGGCGACAGGAATCCATATTCTGCTTTGATTTTTAATGCACTTGTGAGTCTAGGTGCCCATTGTCAGCCAGGATGGCGAAATAGACTGACAAATTTGCCATGGCTAGCCCTGGCAAATGGGAGCCATTGTTCGAAAGCAGTGGGCCTGACCTGTACTTGGCAGGGTTTTTGCACATACTGGAACCCAGTATCCAATAAATAGAAGCTAGAATACCTTAGTACTATTAGATGTGCTAATGAATGCTGATACTAAGCAACATATGTTCTCTTCATGCTGTGATAGGGAATCACCTGTCAATAATCAGCTCCCTATATGCAAATGTAATGTGTTTCAAGCTGTGTTTGGCCCTTCTTGCCTCTACCATGGATATGCAGATGTACATAAAGCTCTATGCCCCCGGTACCCGTGGCGGCTAACATCCCAAGAATGACCAAACTAGTCTACCTGTTGGGATGTTCATCTATCCATTGTTTCATATCTTTCGATGGTTGGTTATGGGCTAAGGCCCACAGTACATATAATGTACAGTGCAAATACAAAGTCCTACAAGTTGAAAGAAATCAATGGCATACCAGCTGTGTCAAGTCAATGCCAGCGCGGCTCACGAATGCTTAGCATGCTGTAGTAGCCCTCGACCGGCGGAAGCCTTGGCATCGCAGTCAGGGGATCAGGGCCCAGGATTTCTGGGAACAAGCGCGTGCCTACACGTCGGGTATTGGCCGGCGCCCAAAGGTCTCATTTTGAATGGGGAAGCCACGGGTCATCCATACATGGACAATGTTCTGTTGCCAACCGAGTTGAATTCCTATGGGAGAACATCTCTGCTGGCAGTGAAAACAACAGCGATCACAAGTAATTTACAGCAAGGACAAACAACCGACCGCCAGTGAAGGACAAACGACGACGACCACAACAACAACAACAACAACAACAACAACAACAACAA
>VSDK01016770.1:402550-461202 GCA_009767595.1 Symbiodinium kawagutii
ACCGCATCTGTTGGTCGATAGGCACGTCCAGACTGTGGAATCAAACAATCTTTAGCATTCTTTGCTGACACCAGCGGTTTCAGATTGGCCACAGAAAAGAACTGGCCGTATGCAGCGCTCCGCCTGGCCCAAAAAATAGACATCTAAAGCCAGTAGGCCACCGTCAACCATGGGGACTATTCCCATTGCATTTTCGACGTAGGGATCAGCTTGACTGTCAAAATCTCAAAGTGCGAATCAAACTGCGAGGCCGAAGTTTCAGGATGATTAGCCATGAATATCAATTGTTAATGATTGTTGATAGTGTTTACTAGTGGTTGATGATGGTGAACGATGGTTAGTGATGGTGAATAAATGATGCTTCTCAATGCTTGATGTTGGTGGTATGTTCAATTGGGACGCTACCAGCTCAGCTCAGCTGGGGTCCCGCTTGGATCCCGCTTGGGTCCCTGACTCCTCCGGCTGCTCTTCGTCCGAATCGACTTCTTCTGCCAGCGTTTTCGGCACGGGATTGTCCGGCCTCGCGGCAGAAACTGAAGATCAACGAATTTCTGATAGGCAAATCATCTATAAATGATGTATCTCATCAATGACGGGGAATCATGGTCTTTAATTGGATTCATGATAACTGGATGCTTCCCATTGCCCGAAACGAATCATCATTGCACAGAGCTATCCAGATTGGGAATGGCTATGGCTTCCAGCCATGTGGTAAGAAGCATCTGACATAACTCCAAAGAGTTGCCAGGCAGCGCTCAGCGACGCAGTGGTAGAGTTCCTGTGCTACAGTCATAAGCCAACATAACAAGCAACCACTACGGCTTTTGGCCCAGGGGGTGTACCACAACGCCCCATCCCCAAAAAGGTCATGGCTATTGTGCCAAGACGCGCAGATGGCAACATGTTTTCGGCAGGATAAGCCACTTGCCATTGTCCATTGAGAATTGTTGTCAAGCCATGATCGTGCGTGAACACAACGAATTCTAACTGGTGGTGTTCGATCATGGTTGCCAATTGTCACTGAAGGTGATTTCAACCCATGTGAGCCATTGTAACAATCATCCTTGATATTACATGGTGTGAAACCATCATTGTTGTTGCCCTTAGTCTTTGCTGGAAATGAGGAGAAATAGATGGAGAAATATATAGATATACAGATTCAGATAGATAGATAGATAGATAGATAGATAGATAGATAGATAGATAGTATAGATAGATAGATAGATAGATAAATAGATAGATAAGAAAAGATAAGAAAGATAAGATCAGATCAGATCAGATCAGATAAGATAAAATAAGATAAGATAAGATCAGATCAGATAAGATAAGATCAGATAAGATCAGATAAGATAAGATAAGATAAGATATGCTCAGATCAGACAAGATAAGATAAGATATAAGATAAGATAAGAAAGAAAGAAAGATAGATAGATAGATAGATAGATGGATAGATGTGTATACAGTATATTTCTATATCCCTACGGCTTGCTGATGACATACTGATATAGGTCACATCATCACAACCATGACTCCAAGATCAACCATCAGCTTCTCCGACAGCCTCCAATCGGAGTGGTCGGTCTGCACAGGGGTCACAGCCAGTGCTTCTTCGGCCACCGGTGCGGAATCCAGTGCTTCAGCCGGTGCTTCAGCCGGCGCTTCAGCTGGCGCTTCGTCAGCTGGAATTTCCTCAGCTGGAGTAGCCGAGAACTGAGACAATCGAAGCTGACTAAGACTAAGCTGACCATTTTTATCAAATCTTATTGACATAGGACTTTTCGAGTATAGGTCAATCCTTTCATGTTTGACGTAGATAAATTCATGAGCAAACAAAGGTTTGATCCATTTCACAATGGAATCCACAAAATTTCACCTCCCAGTGATGCTTCACAAGGCTGGCCCTTGACACAGGCCAACCTCATAAAGGATGTGCGCATCGTCCTAAAAAATCAACTGGTTCGTTACCAACATCGGACAAACGCAACAACCAACCAGCCAGAGTCGTCATGCAAACACCCTCATGACCAGTTTGACATCCACCATTGAAATTGCCTGATTCATTGGGGATTCACTTCGGATTGATCTACATTGACCTGGCAATCAAAAATTGCCTTACTTCATGACACTATTCAGATGTACATCATCACATCTTTCAGAGATATTCAAAGACTGCAAGATCACCAGGTTCGCGCAGTAAAAGATGAGCCCTTCTCTCGAGCACGAAACACCGTCCCAGCAACGAGCTCCTTTTATGGTAAACCTATGCATGGGCCAAAGTATCGGCACTGCAATCAAACGTTTCTGGCTTGAAAAAATTGGAACCAATGATAAAGGGATTTCACTCAACTAGTTGGTTGAAAAATGTTGAAAACCCTTCCATCAATGATAATCGTGGGTAGTCATTGGTTGTTACCCTTGTTGGTTGCTTGAAAATCTTGAAAACAACAAGAGTAACAACCAAGTGAAAAGGAGCCCAAGTATTGACCACTCAGCACCACACGTCGACCTGGTTGCCGGGAACCAAAGGTTGACCTGGCGAAGGCACGATGAAGGCGGTGCCCTTATTACAGATGTGCATAGTATGCATGGGCATGCAGCTACATGTGTGCATATGTAAGTATATATCATATATATATATATATGTGATACACTATGTATGATGTATGATGTATGATACATGATATATGATTTTTGATAATTCATATATGAGATATGATATACCACATATGATATATGGAGATATATATATATATACTTAAATAGATATAGGTTTATACACCATTTGCATATACACCACTTGAAAATATATTCAATAGGTAGGTATGCGCAAATACACAAACACGGTTCATGTAATTACATATTCTTATCCCATTTGCACATGTACATGTATGTCCATTCGTGAAGGTTGGTTTCCCTACTTTGAATGGTCCTAACTTGGGCTTGGTGCTTCGGTGCAACCCCCCTCTCCAACTGCCACCACTGGCTAAAGGTTTTCAAACCATTGGTTGTCTAATGACTCTTGGGGTTCTAAGCAATAGCCTGCAATTGGTTGTGGGGTACCACCCGTTGCCATAGGACCCATTTCTGCTCAAAAGCGTGATCGGTGCATTGGTCCAGCCTCTATGCCTGGGTGATCAGGCATGCGCAGCGAAGCCCTACCTTACAACCCTGAAACTGGGACTTGTTGTTCTCCCATCTGGGCCATGAGGCCATGAATCTTACTGGCACGATTCTATGATGGTCGGTTGCTCGTGATTCCCCCTCTGACAATCCTCAGCATGCAAGGTAAGACCATTATGTGTATCTCTATTCCCAGGGGCTTTCTGCACAAGCCTTGAATTAGACTCTTTGCTTTGCCAAAAAGCAGGCACAGAGAATCGGCAGCGAATGTTGTAAAGGTACTCTATTTCGTGATCTCTGAATTTTGTCAACAAATCGTGCACCACCCTAGACTCGAGAGTATAGAGTTGCCTTCTAAACTGCATGAAGACACATTTAGACTCGGCTTTTGTAGCTACAATTACACTTTGTAGTGGAAGATTGCACATTACACTTCCACCACCATGGCTCTTGAGGAGACCGATGAGCTGGCTGATGCACCAACTCTGCTTCTGACAGAAAGTTTTTGAAAATAAACCATTCTGAAATGTTGAATGAATGATTAGCCAAAACAGAGAGCGAAAAAACACATTGATCTTTCACTGCGATCGCCTGCGACCACTATTTGCATATTTTGAAGTGAACCATTGCCAACAAAAATCAAGAGTCCGCGATATAAATTGTGAACTGCCACATACCATCGACAACCCATCACTACTCATCGCATTCAAATTCACCATGCTTCAACCACCATCATCAAGCAATTCTTAGCCACGTCAGTGATCATCATAACCACGCTTCAACCACTCACCATCGACATAACCCTATCATCGAAATAAATTGACTACATAATCGTCCTCATCATCATCATCATCATCACCATCATCATCATCATCATCATCACCACCATCCTCATCCTATCATAACTATGACTTAGTCATCACCCATCCACCCCCACCCACCCCCAGCCGTCCGCCCCAAACTGTGCCTTCGTAGATGTAGTCCGAGGCCGAAGAGTCGCCCGAGGCCCGGGAGGTGCGCCGCAGCCTCACGCAGCACGGCCATCTGACGCTGCCCAAACATCTGCAGAGGGAAAGCTGTGAAAACTCTTTTTGATCATCTAAGATGTCATATCTAAGTCATATCTAACTAGATCAGTAAGATGACTTAACTAGATATTTGATCATCTAAGAAAAGCTCATATTTTAGATGATAACTTACCTGACTAGAAATTCATCTAGCTAGCTTACTAGATTATAGCTATCTAATCAATATGAAGTTTGCTTAAGCAATTATCTAGTAAAACTGGTAACCTATCTAGCTATCATCTGATAGCTGAACACCTATCTAGTTTGCTAGTTTTCACAATGCGATCATAGTAGGAGGTGATTAATTTTCACAAAACTAATTCAAAATTAACTTAACTGTTAGCTATCTAATAGGAAGCTAAACTTAAATCTTACTAATGCTTCTTAAGCTAAGCTTGAAGTAGATTACTATAGTTAAGTACAAGGTTGATTGGCTAATGATGTTTCTCTAGGATTAACAATAGATAATAGCTTATCTAATAGTAAAGTATACTAAAAATAGATTAATATTCAAGAACTAAGATCACTTCTATAAACATAAAACCAACGGCAGTTATCCAATGATTCAGATCTGCTATTAGCAATATTTGCAATATTGTCAAGAGCTTACTCAAATGCAACCCACTTAACTGTAGTAGTAGGCTTAGTCTAATGAGCCTGGCATGTCAACTAACGCATGTTCACTAATGTCTTTATCTAACAGTGGGATAACTTACTAAATAACTAGAGCGGTTGGGAGTTTACTAGTCACTGAGAAAAAACTAAGATAGGTACCCGAATATCTAATTGGTTCAACCCAACGGAGAAAACACTGAGAATGGCATATTCAATGGTTGTGTGGTTTTTCTCAGTTGTTTTATGACTGCTGGATAACTCCTAAGGGCCTGTCGATAGCTGACTGAAAAAAATACCTACATATTGAACAACCAACAAGAACTTCACTAAGACATGGGCCAGCATCAACCATCAATATCTACAAATGTGATGTTGAAATATCTATCATTGAAATCCAGATAAAAGGGATGAAGCATGTGCACCACACATTGAATCCTTGTGTATACCCCTCCAGGACACGGGTATACATAAGCAGAAAGATGAGATTAGATTGGATTAGAAAGACAGGTTGGATAGAATCGATTTCCCATAATGCGAGATGGCAATCTTCAACCAGGGAATAGAATGAATAGAACTCTTGTCCATTTCCATGGAACGACACTCCGACACGCAGCAGCAATTCGTGTCCACACGCGGCGCAACTCATTGCCACCCCATGGCACCTCGTCGCTGAGGGCGCACGGTCCAGCACCTGTTCTTCATCTTGGAGGCCATTGATTTCCGCCACCTGCGCTGCTGGGATGTCAGTGCTCTAGGGTACCAGGATGTGCCAGGTACCATCGTAGAAGGGTTCACCAACAGCCGTTGCTATGTTCACAACTGTTCGGCTCTGCTGGTCTTTGGATGTAAACCGTTCCTGCATACCTTTGAGATCCACGGGGTCTCGATTGCCAGTGTCTTATTCAGAAGTTTCCGCCATCAGCCATGACTCCCTTCCAGAAATCCCAGTGCCTCCATCTCTAAATCCAGGTCCACTTCTTCAGGCAGCCTATGGCACTGCTGCTAGCTGTGCATATTCTACATGGCTTCCCCTGGTCCCTGCGAGTTATCTTCTTGCTGGCTTCCAAATTACCCTTGTGCTGTACCTATAACCCACCCACCCAGTTCCTCCTTGCAAAAAAAAACAGAGGTTCAAAGTTCAATGCATATATGAAACCTATTCAGCGTCATACAGTAGGTCTGTAATGTAGGATAAGACCATCTATGATGTACAATGATGGATATACAGGTCGGACATCTCTACTTTTGCGCACTCTGTCGATCTACAGTATGCTGGGCAACGATGTTTTAGAGTAGATGGCGCCCTGTTATCAACGCTGCCACCGCAAATTCTGATGGCTTGGGCTCTGGGAAATCTCACAGATCGTAACAAATATCAACCATCATGCTCACACCAAGCCCTCATCTCGCGCCATGGACCGACGCCCAATGCTTGCTGCTGTCGGTCCAGCCTGAACTCCCCTCCGTTCAGCAGATCGCCTTCGGTCGTCAGATCGCTCAGGCGACGTAGGCTTCGCTGTCATATGCATATGTGCATTTATGTAGGTGCGCACCTACCGAAATGCATAGACATAGACACAAACGTGTCTGTATCTCATACGTAGAAACATGCTATATTTATATAGTATATACGTACAGTATATCGTACATATCCATCTACATATCCATCTACATATCCATCTACATATCCATCTACATATCCATCTACATGTCCATCTACATGTCCATCTACATGTTTTCCAAGTGGTTGGATATGGGTTTGCATGCATACCGAGAGAGAGAGAGAGGGAGTCTGTGTGTAATGAATGCTTTTATGCATAATTACATACTTCTAAGTATATGTGCGTTTGCATGCGCTCTTTTTTGAGCAGCGCAGCACAAAACAAGTCTTCTGCAAAATGGATGAGTCCCACATTCAAGACAACTGATCTTGCCGACGTTTTAGTAGCTGACTGTTCAGCATCAATCACCTCGCACAACAGATTTACAAGGGCAGACCCACTACCAACTGGGGTTCCAACTGGATCCGTGAGATTGCGGCCTGGACCAGGATGCCAAGGTGAGGCACCAACACCAGCATCAAAAAACCTATGAGAACAACTCCCCTTCAACGATCAGCCTGTGCCAGCCTGCTTCTCATCATGTGCTTATCATCGTGTTGATCCCTGACATATCAGGTGCTGTCATCAACAGCATGGTGACTCGTGCCTGGCCGAAGATGGTCGTGCACTTCTTGGAAGTGTAGCACTGCCAGGCCTGGTAGCACTGGTAGCATGGCTGTGTCCCTTCGAAGTAGAGTTGCTGGTTGGTTCGCTGGCCACTGGATGTTAGTCATGAGACAATGGCCGTCATCTGCACTTGTACTGACCAGTACTGTACCAAGTGCAGCTCGAAATCGGCTGCAAAAAACTGCTGGGAGGTGCAGCAGGTGTCTCTACATATTACCACGTGGTTTTGAACCATCAACAAAGTGGCGTAATAGTAATTAGCAACCATTAGCCATTGATTAAAATCTCTTTTGTTTTGCTTGAAATTCGCATCCAAATGAAATCCACAACCAAATTCAAGGCCCGAATGATGAGGAGTGCTCGCTGTTTGGAGCTTTATGGCTGGCACCTTGGGCCTCTGGGAAGCACCGCGCTGCTGGGCCTGGTCCGGACAACGTGCAGATCACCAGGGGCCGTGATGTCGCCGGATGCCCAAGTTCTTGTGATCAACGAAAGATCCAAGAACTTCACATGGACTGTGGCTCTAGACTCCAATCAATCCATGATCCCAAAAAACAACCAACATAAACCAACAGAAACCAACCAACATGGTCTAGACTCCCAAACACCATCCAACATAAACCAGCCAACATGTCGTATCCAACTGGCATTGGCACCAGGATTGCGGTGAGCCCCGCTGTTACTCATCAAGGCCATAGCGGCAGGGCTGCGCGCCTCTGAGCACCGACAACTCCCATTTCGCCTCAGCGAATTTTCCAAGCAGATTTTGTCACTGGGATTTGTTCACTAAGCTAAAGTTGGGATTTAGAACTATTCCCAAAGTTTGAGATTTGTTGACTAACTAGCAATAGTTTGAGATTTTATAACTATTCCAAGCAGATTTTTCCAGTAAGTTTTGGGATTTGTTCACTTTAACTTTGACCAAAAAATGCGAATGTGGGGAATGCTGTTGGAGATTTAAGTGTTGGTGACTTCGGCCTCTCGTTCTTGATTGTGTAAAAACCGACAATGGATGGGCTCCAGCTGCTTCTGAACAAGGTTCGGATGGTGGTCCGTAGCTACGGTGTACAGTAGTTGAGGGTTTCCCTGGTGGTTTCATGTTTTTTTGGTAGACTCCACGTACCACCACCACCCGATTTATACTGTCCCGGCCACCGTTTTCTGTGGTTTTTCGGGCCTTGCCTGCAGCTTGCGACTGTGGCCTAGCGATGAGTCATCACCCAAGAACCTGTGGTGATGAACCCTCATTAGACACCATTCCATATGAGTTGAATGAATAAGTTCAACAAAAGCAGAGTGTCCTGAAAAATCAAGCATTATACACTTATACACCAATTCAACATCTTACTTCCACTGCGAATTATCATTGATCACGAGACGATACAATCTGCAGAGCTTCAGAAGTTGGTCTTTCTCGACAGATTCTCAACTTGCAACCTCCGAGAAATCTATGATTTGATGAAGTTCAAGCCCAATGATTGGCGATGCTTCTCATCTTGTTAAGTTGACCTGAATTGTGTCACCTGTTCACATTATCCACTTTGGGGTGATATGTGGTTGCGGTTTTCGATTGCTGCACCATTGCTAACAATCAAAAACCATCATCGATCTTTATTATCTTGTTCACAGCGATAGTTCACCGTGACAAAGAATCATTAATTAGTCATCATTTGGGTGTTGGTTGTAATGCTTATGGCGTGGCTGAAAAGTGGTGTAAAACGACTGGCTGGGGGGGGCGGCAAAGTAGGTGGCAGGATTTATGGAAATTTGGGTTCCAAGAATCTATTCCCCAACTGGCCCTTTTTCCCTCGCACGGCTGCGATGTCATCACAGATTTGTTGATTTTCAACACCCGGTCAAGCTTGACATCAAGCGTTTTTCCCTCGCACAGCTAGATACATCACATCGGATTCGTTGATTTTCAAGGGATGGCCATGCGCACATCAAATGTTCCTTCCTATTTTCAACACGCTTGACATCATGAGCGGTACAAAGTTGTACCAGGGGGTTGTTGCAACAAACTCTCTAAATCCCTGGGGGTAAATCCGGACCCTGGGTGCGCCACAGTGGGCCACTGCTGTTGCACAATGGGTGAAAACCCTCCCGGCTCGTCCGATCCATTCGAGCCAATGGAACTCTCAGATTCAGAATCAGCATCCTCACGGGGTTCATTGGCAACATTACCCCGCAAAGGGCAAGGCGGTGGCAACAGCTGCAATTCCGATCGTACTTCACAGGTCAAAAGCACTGCCGTCAGCACTGCGCCAATGCAGGGCACTGACATGGCATTGCCTGCGCGTTGGCAGGCAAACGCCAAAAAAATCAAATCCCGGAGTTCTGAATTTATTATATGTTCATCGGTTCATCGTACGTCATGATCATGATGTTAAAGGTAGTTAGATAGATAATAAATAGATAGATAATGATCATAATAATAATAGATTAGATAACTTAAAAACTTACAACTTAAGAAGTATGATTATGATTAATAAATGAAAGGTCAAATTATGGTGTAAGTTGAGGTATTAAAAGTTGTGAGTGGTCATGAGTCATGGTAGATACGATACGATGATTGGTCAATGATTCTAACATTCTGATTCATATTTTGACGTGGATGATATGCAATTAAATGAAATATGATACAATGATATGTATGATATGTACTGTATGTATGTTGAAAACATGTTTGAAATCATTTGCTTCAACGATGCAAGTTCAGCTCAATCGGTCAATCAGGCTATAGAGGGTTGGCGGTCATGGTGCTACAAGTGCTACAGCATGAGTCAGCAAGGCATCAGTCAATGATCAACTCACGGATACCCGCCTGTAAGAAGACTGTAGAAGGATCTTTTGGCGTCGCGAGGAAAGCTCACACGGTCCAAGTTGAACCCGTGCCTCAGGTCCGGTGTGAAACTCTTTGACTGTGCTTGAAGGTGTTCGAACAGTAACAAAACAAACAGTAACAAACAGTGGAGGTCCCCAACAGCAACAAACAAAATATCCAACAATTTGAAGCCCGAACTCTGAACCATCTTAAATCATGCATGCCTGTGCTGACCAGGCACAATGCCAGCAGGTCTGGGGGCGCCAGCAATCTATGAAAACGGTAATCGTATATCTTGGAATTTGTGGTCAACCTGGGCGGCGACGTGAAAATGCAACCACAAAGCAGTAATAGGTTACTAGACCACTGGACCTATTATCGCTATACCACACGCCTATTCACCCATGGGAAACGATGAGTACAAAAACATGTTTGTTTAAGATTCAAGATGGAAAACCATATCATATTCATATGAAATTACGATGTTGATTCTGAATTCTGAACTATTACGATTCTGATTCATGATTTGGAATTCTCTTCGGGAATCGGGAGAGCTCTACGCTTCAGAAAAGAATCCTCTGCTGCATCGGTTCCCAGCACACGGCTGGGGCCAATAGCCATTTCCAGTTGAATGACCAACGGTTAAGGGTTGATGGTGTATGATAGTAGTGTCAGTATATCAGTATCAATATCTCAAATTATACATGTGTTATGTGTTTGTAAAATTGCGATGAAAATAAGACATGATATTGCAAGATATTTTGTTTTTTGGTTAAATGAAATGGTTAAATAGATGCTACATAATATTCAAATCATTATCCTGTAACTTTTCGTTATCTGAAAAATCTAATCTAGATCATGATCTGACCTATTTCATACATGTTTGCAAAAACCTAATATCTATTAATCGACCCTAACAAAACAAAACACAACAAAACCAAATAAAATCAAATATTTTCATTAATTTCAAAGATGTCTATAGTCTATACATCTTTTTTGGTTTTGGTTTTTCAGCAATATTCAGATTTCAGCAAATAGAGATATTATGATATTATATCAAAATGTATAAATGTCCAATCGAAAACATATCATATCATTATCATTGCATTATCATTGTCATTAAAATTTGGTGAGACTCACCTTTTCACACCTCGCCTGCACTTGAAAACATGGGTGTCTAAACTTCCACTTTCACATCTTGTCAATGAATCAATGAAATTCAAAATTACTATCTTATATAAAATCGATCTATCTTTCTATGCTACTAATACTATTTATTATTATTATTATTGTTTATTGTTTATTAACTATTATTAATTATCAATTATTATTAGCCATCTCTTCCGATCTCTCGGTCTCTGTCTCTCTCCCTCTCTCGCTCTCTTGGTTTATTGAGCTGCCCAGCATTGGGTTGAACCCAGCAAACACGGCTTGATTATTCATCAGATAGATCTAAGCCAGCCTGGGTCAGTTTAGTTTGATAAATTGATAAACAAATATGGCCCATCCACATCCCAAATGCGGGGGGGTGGCCTTGCGAAGCAGCGCGCGCAAGAAAAGACACAGCCAAAAGAAAGAAAAACATACCCGCGCATGCAACTTGGGCTGCTCCATAAGCCCTAATTATACACAAAAACATGAAATAGCCAACATCAATCAACAAACGCGAGCGCTCCCCCAAAAAGGAAAAAGTCACCAGGTCCGCTGCTCGTCCGCCAGCCATGCGTGGTTTCCCCGCGGTTTTCCCCTCCTCCCCCAAGAGCAACAGGTCTCCTGATCATCTGGGGCACAGACCGTCCAGGCAAACAAAAGAAATATTGAAATACAAGAAAAACAAAACAACAAAAACTCACGCCGCAAAAGCCCGCGCAAAAGGCTTTCCTCTCATGAAAGCCCGCTTGATCTCCAGGGTCGCCTGGATCGGGTTCACAAGTCAATCTTTCATAGCCTTGTGGAGGCCACCCCGTGTCCTGCGACCCTGTCTCCTGCGACCATGTCTCCTGCCCGTCCACCAGCCCATCAAGCGGAGGATAAAAGGTGGACCACCCCCGACAATGAATTCCTTCCAATCCTGGTCCTTCCTTCCTACTTCGTTATTTCCTTCCTTCCTTCCTTGATTCCTTTCTTCTAATGTAACTCGTAACGTAACTTTAATTTAACTTACTGCTTGCTTAACTAATTAACCCTGGCTTCCTTCCTTCCTGTTCTCCTTCCTTCCGCTTCCGTTCTTTCTCTTCCTAGCAGCAAGCCTTCCAACCTGGACTGCTGCTGGCTGAGACGGGCAGGCCATCCTTCAGGAGCTGTTTTCGGATTGCTTGGCAACGGTGTGCCTGTGAGACCGTGCCGGTCTACACCCGAAAGCTCCAAAGCCAATTTGATAAGTTGATAAATTGAATTGATAACTGATAACGCTTCATCACATCACTTGAAACTTGAGACTATAATTCAAACAGCCCACCTGGCAACTTTGGGCGTGCAATATCCAAGATGCAGGCCGAACCTGCTTCAACTCCACGCTTGCGGGCCCTGTGTCCGCATCAGGGAGCATCTAGCTCAGTCGGACTGAAGGCCTTCCATGATCTCTGGGAACAAATGGGTGGCCTCCCTGGAAGCCTCGCCCATTCGTCAGCATCGAAAATGTAATTCTCGCCAGTTGAATCTCCCTGGTCCTCGCGTAGAACCTCTGGAAATGGTACGGTATGGTCCAGTTTTGAATCAACTACGGAAGCAAAGAGAATCCACGAGAGAACCCTCCCCAAAAACAAGATCGCGGGCCCAGTTGAAGTGCGCAGCTCCAACGCGAACCTTCTCTGGAAAAGTTCAGCGCCCCTTTGCCCGTCGCGCGGCTAAATTTCTGCACACGTCGCGCTGCAGGGGTTTCCAAATCAGGGATCTCTTCCAGCCTTCTGTAACGGCCGACAGCGTGTCCCCCGGACCGCCCGGTGCAACAACTGATCATTACAAGGGACTTCTCTTTTCGACCGGTTGCCTTCTGTCCGACAGCGTGTCCCCCGGACCGCCCGGTGCAACAACTGATCATCACAAGGGACTTCTCTTTTCGACCGGTTGCTCTAACTGGGAAATTGATACACTTTCACTCAATGCGGTTCCGCAACCTGGTGGATCAAATCAATTTTGGGGCAAGCGGAGCTGATCTGTAGTGGAGCACGTGGAGTATCATTCTACTGACTACTGAATTTTATTTACTTGGGCCTTGAGCCAAGATGGCTACAGATGTGAACACATTATGCCCTCTTTGGGGCTAATGTGTTTGAGCCAAAATGGCTACGAAAAGTAACCTGAAAGCTGGCGTGTTTTTCTATTTCATATTTCCAGCTGTCAGGTTACTTATATGTAAATGTACATATCATATGCGTAATAAAGAAATGTGTATATTTTGTACGATATTGTAGTATAGCATAAATTATATGTAATATTATTATGTAATATGTAATATGTAAGATGTAATATGTAAATATGGTAGTTACATAAACATTTATTTATACAGATACATTATAAAATATTCTATGTATATCAAAAAATGCGTTTTGAATTATAAGTAAAACATCTAAACATATACAGTGCGTGATATACACTTATATCATTGTCAATTATCATTATATGATTATGATATGATATGATGTTATTTCAAACACGTACATAAATATCATCATGATCATTGATCATATTATATTGCAAACAAAAGCACGATAGACGATAAAGTACCATTCCATTGCAAGCGGTAAACAGTGGGAAGGAACGGAGGTTTGGTGGATGTTCGAAAACTAGCTGTGAGGGTAGGTGGGAAGGAAAGGTAAGCGGGGTTGGTGTTCGAAAGCCAGCTGTGAGGAAGGTGAAGGGTTAGTAAAAGGTAAGGTATAGATCATATCACGCCTGCCTCAATTCAAATTTGTATTTCACGCATGGTATATCATATCAACATACATATTACATTGTTGTCTTTTATATATTTGGTTTGTATGTATAGTATATCATTATAGTATAGTCTAGTATTGTTGTTCTAAATTTGAGGTGTGTTAAATTAATTTAGTTTTACTACCTACTACTTACTAACTACTAATCCAAAAAACCAACTGCTTCGGCAAAACCATTTCATGACAGTGACAATATCTACTAAGTTACCTACCTAACTTAGCATATCACATGGTTTGTATGACTCTGTATGACCTAATTTATGTGTAGTTGTGATGGAAGTAAAATTAAGCAAATTATTACCAGACTTTGCAAAATAATAGTAGAAGTAGAAACAAAAATAAGATACACTACACTGCTCAATTTACAATCTAGCTAGCAAACTATCCCGGCAAAATGTTGGTTTCACAAACTACCGCAACCACAACATGAGAAAAATGAGATGAAGTAAGGGCGCTGTCAGAATTTAAGTCTACAATAACTCCTAATTTAAGTCTACACTGACTGTTGCCAACCGGGCAACGTAGGCGCAAGGCCATCGGACCTGTGCGCCCCCCTCCCAATAGACTTTACCACGTCAGTGACCAGCCGATCTCGTTCTCCAACCTGCGGCGCAACTCAACCCCATGATTTCCATGGCCCATGGCCGATGCCATTTTTACGAAGAAATGCTGAAATGCACCATGAGTCATGACTCATGACTCATGACTCATGACCATGAACCCAATGGAAATGCACCTGGGTCATGTGCCACAAAAGGTCCAGCTGTTCCACTTCCCGGCCGTTCATGCCAGATAGCCAGGCATCTCCGAACTGCGTTCTGCACCACAAAGAATACCTGATTGGCATTGGACAACTTGTCCCATGACTTCATGATACTTCATGGACATTCGGACATGATTAATTATGTTATGTCACATACATGTTACATATGTGAGATTTCATACATGTATACAGCATACATGTGGCTTTTTTTAAATGTATACTGTATACTGTATACCGTATCCGTATACCGTATAAAGTCATAATATACATGCAAGTAATACATCAACAAACAATTGTAGACATTGACATTGACATAGACCATCGTTCAGATCAAATTAGATTAGATTCCCTCTCACGATCTTGCGTTGCGAACCGCCATGACAATCAAGTGCTATCCGAGTGCTCATGGTAAACTTCGGCAGTAGCATTTTCAAAGCCAAGGTCGCATTTCATACTGTCGAATTGTTTCCGAGATTTGCCCTTCTCCACCAAATTTATAACCTGAGGTGGCTTGCAAAAGCGGGAAGCGTGGAACAGTAGTAGTAATGTAGTAGTGAAGTAATGATGACACAGGACAAATCATATCATATGAAATGATATGATTCATCATTCATGAAGCAACAATGCGCAATGTAGACATAATATGTATGAATGAACATGACCGACTATATGATATGATATCTTGACTCTTGAACTGATAGTTGTTGATTCGATGATTGATAATGAAAATTTGTATGAATCTCAATTCAACCAATCAAACTAACCCAACCCAAATGATTACAACTTACATCCAGCAGAATCAAACACATCACTGATGTGTTTCACATCACTCATACAAACAAACAGCACACGTTCCAAAACAATAAACTATAAACTAACCAAATTGAGTGGAGTTAGTTACCGTTCATTATATCAATGTGATTTAGGCACCCATAGTCACAACTATAATATAATTTCACATTGTCATTGTTTGCATCCCTGCGCAACACTTTCAAATTGAACAACAACACGAACTACCCAGGCAGCCGCTCCACGAGTTTTTGTATCGAGCACCCTGATCCATATCAATCTGTCAATCTGTCTCTCTTCTGTTGCAGGGTCTCGGAAAAACAAGCACAGCTATCGTGGTGGATGCGTGTAGCCATCGACGAGACAGGTTCTGCAATGTGTGATTGGCAGAAATGATTCTATTTGACCCGATCATATCTGTAAACAGTCTACGATCCATAGAATTTCATAGACCTATCAATTATCAGAATAATGTAGACTATAGACTATACACTATAGAGTCAGTGAGCACCCGAAGTTACAGTGTAGAAGTCACAGAAGTTGGGTTCTGCCGATCCTGTCTGGCTGGCAAACAAAGGGTACCAAAATGGGCCAACAACCTGTAGCCAAGCTGATTGGAGGCCATATTCCCCGCCGTGGCCCAATCAACCTGTGCAATGCTACCTGTGCGATGCTAGCCAAAAGCGGCAACCTTTCAGACTGGGGACAATCGTTGCAGCAACAAACAAAAACGCTGACAGAGGAAATCATAACATAACATAAGAAACACAGTGCTACCGCAAACAAATCAAATTTTCTAAGTGCTTGCATTGCCTAGGTTTATTTCATTGTGTATTCACCTGTTTCATATATTTCTGATTTCAAACAATCGCGCCCCGTCTGCACAGTGCGGTGAAGGAAAGGCATGCTGTTTCGTGCAGCTACGCGTGATGCTGTCGCAGTGCAAAAAGCCCAAACCATGACCACATTTGAATTTTGGGCATTATTGGAAAATATGCCCCATCCACAACCCACAAGATGTTCTTCACTTCTCAGCGCCATGGCCGCTCTTGTCAATCCTTGGGCGCTTCTCTGCGTGAGCAGTGGGTCCGTCTTGCTCTTCCATCACTGGCGGTTTCCCCTTCAAATCCTGCACATGTGCAACAAGTTGCTGTGGCCCCAGAGGAATTTGTCAGGTCAGCAGTAATCATAAGTTAAATAATATCTATATATATTATTATTATATATATATATAATTTAAATTGTAATTTACGATCAATCAGGATAATGAAACATCTTAAACCATAATGAAATAAAAATTAAGTCATAAATCGTTAAAAAGTAAAGGGTAATGAGAACTTACAAATTGTTAGTTACCATTAAGCTCTCTAAGTTCTCAATCATCAACAAATTGTAATTCGTTGTAGCCATAGCCTATAGCCTAGAGGCTAAAAAATAAAGTCCATACAGGGTCCATACATCATACTGTTGCATAAGTTACATCATAAGTCAAAGCTTGAACAGTAAAAATTGTCATGAGTCATATAGTCTAAGTCATACTCCGGCCATAGTCGTAGAGCCGAGTCTCAAATGGAGCAAAAGTAACAGTAAAAGTTAAAGTAGTAAAAACTGTAAAATCCATAAAGTCACAGGAGTCAAAGTTATAGGCATGCGACATGTGTTTGCACTTTCAAACAAACAATGTAGTGCATACTGCATAATGAAAATCATTAGTCCATGTAATAGCCGATGATTTATATCATATGATTAAATAATTTATATAAAGTAGAATTAGAATAGATAGCCCGCCTATTATTACATAGGTGACCGGTGACAATAAAGTGAACATTTTTCTTCTTGACTGACTTTACTTTACATAAATAAGTTCAGGCTTTCACACTTAATTTGCATCCGAGTCCGAGCATGTACCCTACACAGCCTTACAGCTCTGTAACATGTGTCGTTCCATCAACAGCAGCTAAGGCCGAGGCTAAGGGCTAAGGGCTAAGGCTAATACTGATGGCACAGCCACCCCGCTACGTCTACCAACACAAGTCAGGAATTGCTGGGACACTGTTGTTGTCAAAAACAGTCCTTGGCACAGGCCATGAAGTCCATGACGTCCATGTCGGCTTCCAGCTTCGTTTTGGCCACTCTTGGCGCAGCCGATGATTTACGTTTGGGTTTGGCAGCTGGTGACTCCCTGGCTAAAACCAATCCAGCGCCAGACTTGATGAACATTTGGTTCGGATCTGGGGGCAAGGTGAAAGGGTTAGTGTTTACCGTTTTCACTGATGGTGTTTCCTTTTCTTTAGTTGTTTTGCCTTGGGAGTTTAGTCGAAGCTGCACCTGGGAAAATCCATGGAATTGGCCCTGGTGGAACACAAGGGACAACTGAGTTTTGTCAGGAGCTTGGTCGAAAGGATTTGATTCCTGTTCGATGGCTGTCTTCCTAATGGCTGTCTTCCGTTCGATGCCCACTTTTTCCTGTCACTGGAACGAACGAAATCTGCAAAAATCGGAACACCCCACTGAATTCTAATCTGATTCGGTTGCATGGGGGCCAAAGCTAATCTTTGGGAATAGATAGATATGATAGGATGATAGGCTGATAGGCTGATAGGCTTGCCTGATGTCAACAATAATTTTCTGCACAAAAACGCTTTAAAGAAACCTTTGCCTATAGTGTTCTACATAAGTTAAGGAAGAAGTAAGTAGTAAAGGCATTGCATTGCGATGTTGTAGGCAAAATATACTTTGACTGCTATGGCCATGACTATAGGCTGAGGCTATAGGTAGGCTATAGGTTGAAAGATTTATAGAAGCAGCCAAGTTATAGATAGTTAATAGTTAGTTATTTTTCTTTTCATCTAGTATAGTCTGATACTTTCATTTTTATCCTTATCCAGAAATAAACTGATTTTGGAACTTACCCAATTTAGAAGACTGGATGGATAGGAAAAAGGTAGTGGTCAGTGGTAGGCAGGCAAGTGGTGAGCTGCAAGTTGTAAAGTAGTTAATTAGCACACCAAGTTCTACGCACCGAACCAAAGCTAAGTACACTGACACCAACACCCAAATTGATCAGGCAGCCGGTCCTTCTGAAACTTGTCGAAAGCTGCCACAACCACCGCGGGAATGCTCTTCTTGGGGATCTTGAGGACGTTGCTCAAGAACGATGACATCTGCTTAGAGTCGGACAAAATTTGTGCCGTCTGCTCTGGGGCAGACGGACGGAGCATAATCTCTGCCACCATGCAAATGTAGAGTTCCACAGCGAAATTGTGCGCAGTTGGCTGGTTTCCGCTGATCTTCTCCAATTTCTGGATGGCATTGCTCCTCTTGATGGGCTCGTGAAGCAGCAGGTCATCTTTCCAGCCAAGGATCATGTGACAATACGTCTCGTAGAGCTGAATCTTCTTCAGGCCTGAATGGCAGTGTCGTTGATATGAGTTGAACAAAATGATCTGAAAAAGTAAACCTGAAGTTTTGCCATGGACTGGAAAATCAAATCAAATCATATCATATGATTTTAGATCGAGGTCGACGACGAGGAAGTGTCAACCTCAACCAGAAAGTGTCAATGTCAACTTTAATCAAGGTGACTCCAAGAATCAATGACGAGTGACGAGTATGAAAAAAGGAATCTCTTATCTCTTAGTCATAGAGTCATAGAGTCATAGATTAGTAGCAGCAGCATGCTGAATACCGTTCATGCTGAATACCGTTACCCGTGTACTGTATTTAGTTTCATGGTACATCAAATGGCATCTTATATCATAGATAGATTATGATTCAGATTAAGATTAGATAAAAGATAATATAATGTAATGAGTAATGAGTGACGTTACGTTACTTTACTAAAATTAATTACTTTGAAGGGAGCCATGAAGGGAGGCATGAAGCCCACAGGCCTTCGAGACTGGCCTGAAGCTCTTGGACATGCTCTTTGTCATTGAAATATGCCACGATGTCTTTAAGAGGCTTCATCTTGAGCCAGTCCTCTTTGTGGGCAGTGATGGTATCCACAATTTTCAACAACTCTCGGTGTACTCCGAGCACAGAAGCCTTGCCAGCATCGAGATGAGTCGCAACTTCTTCAGCAGCATCCACAATGTGCTGGGTCAGGAACTCAATGACCTGAGGCTTCTTGTCCATGTCAATGGCCAAATCACCATCCCGCTCAACGGCCAGCAAATTCAGCAGGGCCATCACTCCCATATTGATGTCACTTCCTTCAATCCAAGGGCCATCCTTCATGAAGGGTGGTTTGCTGTCATTCGGAAGGTCGAAGTCGCAAACAATTTTGATAGATCTCAACTGCCTTTCCACACCATTGCCCAAAGAGTTGCGGATGGAAGTGTCCATGTTCAACAAGGCTGATTTGTGCCCCTGGCCAACCAGTACACGACACCACGCCAAAGGCTTTCCCTGAAGTTTGTTCTCAAGGTCTCCGATCGCCGTCGCCAGCTTCAGCAGCTGTGATGGGACAGGAGTGATAGAACCACCTTTAGTGCTGCTGCCTTAGCAACTGTGCATGAGAAAAATGTCACTTGACCATCCCGTGCATGTGCACATTGACGTTTGAAAGGTTTGTTCCCAATGGATAGCATGTGAGGAAGCTGAAAAGACTGAAAATGGTTGACTGACTGAGTGACTGCTTGCCGAATGGGATGGTGCAACTAGATGCAACGGTAACAGTAACAATGACAGCTACAACATTTCAACATATCAAAAGATACACAGCAACTGATCTGATCAGTTTATTGCCTGCTTAACACCCATTGAGCACGCGAGTGCAAAAAAAATCAAAATCAAGAATCAAAATCCTTTAAAATTCAAAATCTAGAAAAAAGTGAGCGAGGAAGGAAGTAAGTTAGCTCAGTAGAGCTTAAAAGAATGGAAGTTCCATGGAAGCCCATCACAAAATCAAAATATTGAAATACCACTACATGATCATGATCAAACATTGTCAGGGAAAACCCTTTGAAACTCACCTCGACTTGAATTCCTTGTCAGCTAAGCGCAATACTTTCGTTGATGTACTCTGTCACGGACTTCAAAAGCTTTGCGCTCGAAAACTTGTTGACGGCAACTGCTGCCTGGGTAAAGCTTTCTACCGTCAGCTTGCCCTCGTCCTCACAGTCACGCACGTATCCCAAGAGCCGCATGCACTCAAAAACAGCCAAGTTGATGGACGCTATCACATTCTCCCGCACTGTGTGCCAGTGGTCCACCTGCGTTGGAGTCAGAGTCAGAGTTGAGCTAAGCCTATGTAATTAAGTTATATGCAGAAAAAGAGCAAGGGAAGGGAACCAACATCCCTGATCACTGATCCATATTTAAGATTAATCATACTGAATACTTATATATTGAAATTGTAATACTGTATACTGTATACTGTATAGGCATAGGTAGTTGCTTAGTTAAAATTTGTCACTCAGTTCGGTAACTTAGGTAGTCAGTTTTTTAGTTAGTTAGTTAATTAGTTAGTACTGGTTAAAGTTGGTTAATTATTAGTTAGGTCAGGCAGTTTAGTTTGGCTAGTTACTTTACCTAGTTAAGTTTAGTTACTTAGGTAAGGTAGAAAAGATAGTGAGTCAATCAGTTTGTAGTTAGTCAAACAGTTCGTTAATTAATTAGTTTGTTTGTTTGCTAGTTCATTAATGAATAAGTTAAATAAGAATCAGAATAAACAATTGTTGGTTTTTGTTAGTTAGTTGGTTAGTGTCTCTAGTGTTTAGTAAAGTAATTCGAGGAGGGCCGAATTTGATTCGATAAACACACTGACACTGACACTGACTCTTAAAGTAATCAACATTTTATGATATATATATATATATAAGTATAAGTATCTTTATATCATATGAATCATATGTATGAGTCGGAGTCACAGTAGATAAATATCATCATAATCATGACATTGCACTGTCGAATCATTGTTGCTACTACTGCTTCTACCACTACCACCGCTTTAAATACTCTAAACATCTCTAAATCTAAATCTCTAAATCTAAACATTACAAAAACATGAACGAATAATAAGAATAAAAAATGAATCATGAATCATGAACATTCAGATTCAAGATATGGATATTGTAAGTTGTAAGTTGTAAGTAATTCAAATCTTTTGGGAATCATAGAATCATAATGATAATGATAATAATTAATAAATAATAAATAATAAATCAAATGCATCCTGGCCCCTGGCCTTCCAAGCTTTCAGCAACTTCGCCACGCATCTCATTTGCGTTCCTTCCACATGGGGTAGCAAGTCGGATCGAAAGTTGGACTCCTGAATGACTTCAATGAAGAACTGAAGTGCATCGGCGAGATGTTTGCCAAACAGCTCTGTCACCTTGGGAAGTTCTTGCAGCAATCGGCTCACGTTCTCCTCCTGGTTCTCCACCGAATTGGGCTGCTCCTGTAGCTTGTCGAACAATTGTTTGGCATGAACCAATTTGTCCACGATGTGGGTTTCACCGCCAGCCACCAACGCAAGCAATCCACGGGCACTGTCAGTGGTAATTGCTAACCCCACTGCAGTGGTAGGAAATTCTGCCATAATTTGTTTGCAAGATTCACGGACATGGTCGTCAGGGATCACATGCTTTGCTGCCCGTTCAAGGCCTGCCCACCAGGTCCTCAGAGACATGAGGACATGCTTTGAACATGTCATTGTCACCAATGTCAATGTTTGCATGGTTTGATCATCGATAATTAACTTGTACCAAAACTTACTTAATCGTGGAAGGAGCAGAAATACAATAGGCAAGAGGCAATAGTAGTGGTAGTAGTAGTAGTAGTAGTTGTAGTAGTAGTAGTAGTAGTAGTAGTAGTAGTAATAGTCGTAGTAGTAGTAGTAGTAGTAGTAGTAGTAGTAGTAGTAGTAGTAGCAGTAGTAGTAGTAGTAGTAGTAGTAGTAGTAGTTAGTTAGTTTGTAGTTTGTAGTTAGAATTAGAATTAGATGTAGTTGTAGTGATTAATAGCCCAGCCCAGGAAGAACAACGCTTTTGCTGAAACCTAGCCCAGTTGCTTCATGAAACCCATCTTGATGAAGGACTGCATCTTCGTGCTCAGCAAGTGCTTCTTCTCCAAAGCAGCTTTTGCCCCACGGTTCTCAAGCGTGGATCCGCCTGTTCCCTCCTGTGCGCTGGAAGTCTGCTGTGCAACCATGTAATTTCTGATAGACACGTTGGCGTTGGATTTTTGAAACCATCCATCGTACAGCAGTGCAGAGTTTTTACTGACACATCATCGCACATCTGATACTGATACTGATACTGTTTCCGTACTGATACAGTTTTTGCTCCTGTTTACTCTGTCGGAATGAACTATTATCTGTTAGTTCAGCGATTCACGATTCATATCATATCATATCATTGATCAAATCAAATAATATTCATTCATTCATTCATTCATTCATTCATTCATTCAGTCAAGTCATATCAAATGTAAACAATAAAATCATGTCATAAATGTAAACTGTTTCAGAAGTTACGTACTCGAACAGTGCCAAGAAATATCCATCCACCAGGACAAGAATCACCACAATTCGCCACTGACTGCAACCCAATAAAATCATGAAAATTAAACTAGATAAGATGATGGTTCCATAAGATAAGATAAGTTGAGTTTAGAATTTCAGAAAAATTGACACCTGGGCCATACGGCCATATACGAGTCAAAATTTAGGATTGGAAACACAGAACATAACATAACATAATCTTACATGAAAAAATATTAAACTATCGTTCCTGCGTATCATCAAACAAACATATGAATGACCTCAGTACCCTAGCCTATGCCTACGCTTCCTATGACTCCTGACTCCTACGACTTCGACTATGTGTCTAAGCTGTGAATAGCAATGTATGAATCCGTGATTCGTTACATAAAAACAAAGGTCAATGGCAATGGCAATGTCACTGTCACTTGTTAGCGGCAAATTGAATCCTACTTGGGACTTGGCCTGTTTTTCCTCGAACTCTGCCGCCCGTCCTCTGGAAACTCAATGGCAGCAGTCTTGCAGATCTGGATTTCGAAGACCACTTGGTCTGAGTAGCCTGTTCCAAGCTGTTCTGGCGTGCTGTTGGGATCAAAGTCCGACGGCAGGGTTGCCAAGTCCAAGGTCGGAACAGGAAGCCTCGCACAACCGAGAGAGGAGTGGAGCAGTTCCCGATCATTGCCAGTGACTGTGGCATCACTTTTGTTTGAACTGAACGTCCAATACACTGGTACCTTCACAAAAGGCGCCAACTAACCAGGCCTTTGACTAAAACTATGACTATCATTGAATGTATCATGAATCATCATTTTCAGGACGATAATTTACAAACAATGACTCTTGTAACTTGTAACTTGTAGCTTGCAAAGAGTCCGGTCAGGTCTATCATGGTCTGCCTATTTTTTGGATACAGCTTGCCTGGAAAGGGTTGACTTCATTTTGGATTCTAGACCCATGGCGTCAGGACCCTAAGCCGGGCTTTCTCAGCAAGGTGATTTTTGGAATTAAATTAAATCATCACAGCCCCGAGTCCTGAATCCTAAATTTCAGATCCACCCAGGCTTGTAGCTGACGGTATCAAGTAACCATCAATCTTCAATGGTTGCCTCTAGCATACCTAATACCAACCTATAATGCCGCAATGTCAATAAATTAAAAAAACATATCTATATTATATAATATATAAATATGTTATAACTTATATTTAAATTGTATAATATATATATCAAGAAAAACATATTGAATCATCAATCAATTCATATCATTGCATACTACTATCAAACCATATCAGGAGAAACAACTACCTAGCCTAGACTGCGCAAAAAACTAGCTGTTGTCTATGTAGCTGCCTACACTGCCTACACTGCCAAGAAACGCTGCCAAGCACGACCGAATCTTTGCCTCTGATTTGGATTTCAAAGCTTTATCAATCCACAAGGTCAGAAGCTGGAGTTGGAAGTTTGCAGCAGCCATGAGCTTTGGTTTCTCGTCAGTGAGATCAAGGTTGTCGACATCACATCCGAGAGCACGTAGGTAGACATTAAGGCTGACTGTGCTGTCAATTGGCAAAAAGCTCATGATGTTGAAGTACAACTGGGAAACTGACGGATCCTGCAAGCACGGGACCATGTCAAATCATCAGTAGTTAAGTAGCTATTACAATTCGATACTGTATGTATACTATAAGAAGAATAACTCTAGACTAGACTATGCTTTACTAATCACTAATACTGTACTAATCACGACTAATAATAAACTTATACTTGTACTTATTACTTATTTATCTATTAATATTATATGTTTTAATTCAAACTAGACTAAGACTATACCACTACTACAATACTCCAGTACTACAACAACAGCAGCAACAACAACTACTACTACATTAATCATTGATAATGATTATGAATGATTGATATTATATTATATTATTGATATTAAATTATATTCTAAATTGTAACTTAAATCATAGTTGAATTATGATGATTGATAAATGGTAAATAATATATTATATGATTAATACAGAATAAATTAAAAATTAAATAACATACAGTCACAATAGGGCGCTACTTATCATCAACACAGAACTGACTTACTCACTCACATGACATGACATGACATGACATAACTTGACTTGACATAACAACTTAACTCGACTTGCCTTAACACAATGACTGATTCAATGACTCAACGACTCGATGACAAAAATCGAACATCGGAAAGGGCCGACCGCTTCCCAGGACTGTCCTCGAACTCCTTCAACAAATTCCCAGCTATGTGCATAATGATTTTGGACACTAGGGACGGCTTCAATGACCCCAGCATAGTCAACTCGTCCACTGTCAATGTGGTCACCGACGTCTGTGGGGCCTTCTTGATCTTGCTGAATGTGTCAAACTTGAGTTGGGCCTGGGGGGTGAAATCCAACATGTCCTGGGAAAGAAGATCATCCTCTGAGATAACTTTGGCAGCGGACTCTTCCAGGGTCTTCGACAACTGTGCAAAAGCGCGGGCTCTCACCTTTCCCTCCCACAGCGTGTCGTCCGAAAAAGCCTGCTTCTTGGCTTCGAACTGGGACACAATCTTCTGCAATTTCGCGTTGCCTTTGCCACCTTTGCCACCTTTGCCACTACCTTTAGTAGGGGCTGGTGGAAGTCCATCGCCACTGGCCTCTGAAATAGGAACGTCGGGACGGAGAGGAGCAGGATGCTCGGTCGTGTCCTCAGGTAGTGAGGCCCGGCGCCGCTTGTCAGTGGGGGCAGGCAGTGAATGCGGCGTGGTGCCGCGGGTTCTCTTCGAAGGCAGCGCCGTCGTTGCCGAAGGTACAATGCCAAATGAGGAGAACTTCAAGTCCATGTCATCCCCCTCCGAGTCAACATCTTCCACCGACCCAGGGCCAAGGCTGGAAGTATCCTCCCTACCAGAAGCGGCTTCTTGGAAATCGGCCACTTTCTTCTTCACCTCATTCTTTGACTGAATCTGCTCACCAATCTCAACGATGTCTGCCTTCATCTTGTTGAAGGAGGATGCCGCTGCTGATCCTGTGTCATGCCCACTAGCCTGATCCAAAGCAGTGGGAGCAGCTGACTTGGTAGGATTGTAATTGAGGAGGTGGTGGTGGCAGTGATAGCAGCAGCAGTAGCAGTAGCAGTCATTGAGTCATATAAATATGTCAAAATCTATAGTCTATAACTATAGACTGTATAGACTGACTATAACTATAGACTATACTACTACTAATACTAATAACTATGACTATAACTATAGTCTATAGTCTATAGTCTATAGTCTATAGTCTATAGTGTACAAGTGATTTTTGATGATTGATTCAGATTGATATTGATTGAATTGATATGTGTTAATGAAGTTAATGATCTCATATCATAGAGATCAGATCTATCGATAGTCTATCTATCGTCTATCGACATCATCTCTGATGATGAATGACCACATCATACCCGACTAGTAAAAGAATTACTACCAGTAGCAATAGCTTTTTATTTTTGATAGAATTCAGAATTACCTGCAATCATAGCAGCAATAGTAAGTGGCTAATTAGTAGTTCGTAGTAAGTGAGTAGTTGAATAGTAATCAGTGGTAGAGTAGAGTCGTAGTAGTCTAGTCTAGTCTAGTAATAGTGGACCATATGATACAGTAATGATACATATAGTTGTGGCGGTGGTAATACTTTTTTTGCTAAATAATGATTCAATAAGTCAAACAGTTGTTCATACCGTCATACAGAGTCATACATTGTAAGTTACCGAGTCACAATGTCAGAGTCAGAGTCACATAGTCCAGTCATAGAGACAGTGACATAGAGTTGTTCAGGTCACTGGTCACTATGATTGATTGATTTACCGATTTACCGCCTATTTACTGAATCCAACAAACCCAAACAAATGATTCAGAAATCAAGGGTTTGGTCCAGTTGGTCACAATCTGTCGCGGAAAATTTTCCCTCCAGTTTGCCAAACATGCGCTGACGCACTAGCACCCCAACACCCAGCCATCTGGCCTTTTCCTTTGAAGCAGAATGCCGCGTTCCAAGACGCACCTTCCTCGAACCCTCCATGATCGCAACGACCAATTTGCCCTTGTCCGTCAGGACTTTCATCTTCAACTCCTGCGCTCAAATGAATTGACCTGACTATGATTATGTTTCAAAATAGATTAAAATAAGTAGTCCATTTGGACGCTTCATACCTTATAATTTTAGTTGAATTAACTAACAGTTAACAGGAAGTATGAAAACAACTTACTCCCATTCAATAATGAAAGAAAGTATAGTATCATTCAATTCATATCTTTTTATCTCAGCCACGTATTGAAAGAAAGAAATGCAGAAAATAAATTGAAATAGCAAATTGTAGTTTTTACCCCCTAAGTAGTGAATTCTAATTTGACATAGTGAGTTTTACCCCAAAATGAGTTTACCCTCCCTCGTTAAGTGTGATGGACGAGGTTGTTCCTTGCGCTGCCCCTCCGCCCACACCCAGTGCCTCTTCCACGAAGCGGCGCTGCTTAGCTTCTCCACCGATCAAGGCAAGAGAAAATCCCTGCTCTTCCAGAAACTGGGCGATGGGCTTGACAGCAGCTTCGTCGTAGAACTCACAAAATTCCTCCTCCTTTCTGAACGTGGCTAGGTCTATTTGCTCTTTGCGGGAGTTCCTTCGGCCGCTCTGGGTGTCGCAAGCCTCAATCCGTTTTTCCTCCCACTTCGCAAAAGCGTCCTGAGACGTGCAGGAAAACACATTGGAGCTTCACAGTACTAATACCTTGCCCAATTCGTCAGCAAACCGTATACCGTATACCGTATACCGTATGCCTTATATTATATACCATGACCATACCTTTCAAATATTCTGAAAATCCTACATCCTGCATACCTACAGCCTACATCCTACATCTGCTACTTTCAAACTGCAGGGCTCCAGGACCCTAGATGGTGTCATTGCATGTTTGCCTGACTGACTGATTGATTGATGTCCAAACTCACATCTCATCTACTGTGACTTTCTGTCCGGGCCCAGCCTCAGAATTATCAATCAGCGTGTTCACCTCCGACTGCTTGATGTTGTTGAAGTTGTAGCGACGGCATGACTCAGCGAAATCGCATTCAGCACTCACTCACTCACTGCCCATCTTTGTCTCTCACTCACTCACTGCCCATCTTTGTCTCTAATTTCATCATCAAACCCACTCTGTTTTTTCCAGCCAGCTCAGAATCAGAATTTTATCACAGTTCACAGTTCCATTATCTTACGTCACATCATCTACCGTGTATATCCTTCACCCATCATCAGTCAGTCAGACCATCTATCATCAGTCAGCCAACCAGTCTATAACTTTGTGCATTCTCAAAAAAACTGCTGAACTGCAAACTGTATACTTGTAAACTTGAAACTGCCTTACTTTCAACCACTGTACTTGTGACTTGTGACTAAATATTTTTACTTACTTACTACTTACTTCACTTTCAACTTGTAACTTTGTTGACTTACTACTACTACATTCTTACAACTTACAACTTACAACTTACATAACTTACCATTGAACCAGAGCCGAGTTGGAGCTTTGAACTGCAGCTGGGGAGCATTGCAAGAGCCACATTCGTTGCCTCTCTCAATAGTCCGATTGCCGTCCTGCACAAAGAATGGAAAGCTGCACGCTAAGCAGCAAAGGACTACGGACAAATGATTTTAAATAGACTAAATAGACTAGACGAAAACACGTTGGGAATGGTAAATAAAGGGAGGTTCTTTGATTGAGTTGACTATAGACTGAGACTATTGACTATGAACAATTGCTAGATCAATGACCATGACTTCTGACTACAATATAAATTGTAAGTTGTAGTTGTATTGTAACTTATAACTTATGACTTATGACTTATGACTCACGACCTATAACTCATGACTCATGACCCATGACTCTGATTCATGCTGACTCATACTATGACTCTGACTCTGACTGTGACCATGAGATAATGAGATATGATGAGCGTCCCAACCCTCCTTTCCTCCCTTTCCTCCTCCCCTCCTTTCCCCACCTCCTGGGCCCAGACGATGGTTCCAAAGCACGGAGTCTTCCAAAGCACGGAGTCCAAACATCAAGAGGGGACCAAAGATGATAGATGCCCATTGGGGTCACCAACCATGATAACCATGGTTAGATCATGGATCAAATATAGGTTTCAGGTTGATAATGGATTGGTTCTCAGGACAATACTTGGATGGTTAATAGATGGCTAGTAGATACATGATCATAATTCAAAATTGATGAATATAACCACGGATAAACATCAATAATCATAAATGTTGATTAAATTTTAAACACCAATGATTATGATAAGTAATTATAAACCCTTGCCTTCTCCCCAAAGACCTGCCACGGAGGACACGACCTCCCAAGACCCCCTCCGCCGACCTCCTCGGAGCCTCCCATTTATGATGGGATGTGTTGGGTCCATGTCCGGGAACATGTTGGGGTTTATGATGGGTTTATGTTGGGAACATGTTGGGGTTTATAAACATCATTGATCAATGATGATTTTAACATATTCTAAGTATACTAAATCACATTAAGATGTATAAACTTCCACCTTTTCTCCTTCTCCTCCCCTCCTTCCTGTCCTGTCCCCCAGGAAGTGGTCCAAGGTGAAGTCCTGGCCCCAGCTCCACGGCCGACCTCCTCGGCGCTCCCCTCCTTCCTGTCCTCTCCTCCCTCCTCCCCTCGCCGTCGCGGCAGCGCCCGGGCTTCCCCAGGCGGAAGCCCAGCGCCGTCTTGGACTCCTTTCTTCTATGGCACCCCAGCGACGGCCGAGGCCCACGAGGCCTCCCCCCCTCCGAGATCAGCGTCTCGGCGTCTCCGGTTTATCATGGGTTTATGTTAAGCTTATGGTGGGAAAAGGGGTGTCTTAGGCACAGGAACATGTTGGGTCCATGTTGGGGTTATAGTGGGTTTATGTTGGGAAAAGATGGGATTTAGGAACATGACATGGGATGTTCCTCCCATTTATGATGGGAACATGTTGGGTCCATGTTGGGGTTATAGTGGGTTTATGTTGGGAAAAGATGGGATTTAGGAACATGACATGGGATGTTCCTCCCATTTATGATGGGAACATGTTGGGTCCATGTTGGGGTTATAGTGGGTTTATGTTGGGAAAAGATGGGATTTAGGAACATGACATGGGATGTTCCTCCCATTTATGATGGGAACATGTTGGGTCCATGTTGGGAACATGTTGGGAACATGTTGGGGTTTATGATGGGTTTATGTTGGGAAAGGGGTGTCTTAGTCACAGGAAGGGTGAAAGGTGGGAGGGTGAAAGGTGTTGTGGGGCACAGGGCCTCCACCTGAGTTCAAGGCCACGACCTGAGTCTTCTCCCCCCTTGTTATGGTGGGGTTGTGGTGAGCCCCTTCCTCTCCCCACCTTTCCCGTCTCTAATCACCGGTCCTTGTCCAAATCGCACTTTGTCCACTTCAAGGTCAAGCGGCGGTCAAACGAGTATTTGTCCACCGACCGGGCTTTCTGTTTGCACGTGGTGCAAGTTGGCAAGCCACTGCACTCACTGGAATCCGTCACGTCCATCACAGCCACCGAGTGACTATTTATGGCGGGGGGGGAATCGAGGAATCAGTCCGACGACCCAAACTGAATGTATGGCTGCAGCAGCGAACAAGGCTCGGGCTTTAGCTTCACTGTGTGCTGGAAATGTTGAAATGGGGCAATGCCGAATTTGTTTTGGAATCCGAATCGGGAATGAAACGTCCATAGGAATCCGTAGGAAAGTTTAATGAGTGGTGAGAGACGTGAATGAAAACCAATGAAATCAACACTACCCAGGGCTGCTACCCAGGAATTTACCCAGGAAACCCTACCATTAAGGCAAAGTAACCGTCGAGGGTCTACCCGGTCTACCCAGGAGCTACCCAGGACCCACCCAGGAGCTACTACCCAGGAACTACCCAGAAAACCGTACCGTTAAGGCTAAGCATTACGGATTCGTAATGCTTAGCGTTAACGGTCTACCCAGGTCTACCCAGGAGCTACCCAGGACCTACCCAGGAGCTACTACCCAGGAACTACCCAGAAAACCGTACCGTTAAAGCTAAGCATTACGGATTCGTAATGCTTAGCGTTAACGGTCTACCCAGGTCTACCCAGGAGCTACCCAGGACCTACCCAGGAGCTACTACCCAGGAACTACCCAGAAAACCGTACCGTTAAAGCTAAGCATTACGGATTCGTAATGCTTAGCGTTAACGGTCTACCCAGGTCTACCCAGGAGCTACCCAGGAGCTACTACCCAGGAACTACCCAGAAAACCTCACCGTTAAGGCTAAGCATTACGGATTCGTAATGCTTAGCGTTAACGGTCTACCCAGGTCTACCCAGGAGCTACCCAGGAGCTACTACCCAGGAACTACCCAGAAAACCTCACCGTTAAGGCTAAGCATTACGGATTCGTAATGCTTAATGTTAACGGTCTACCCAGGTCTACCCAGGAGCTACTACCCAGGATGGACCACACCCCTGGAATTTACCTTGCTCGAGTTGGATCGTTTACAGGATTTTTTTGTGGTTCCGAGGGGGCCTAATTTGGAGGATTTTCCCAGCTTACTTGGAAGGTCAATTGCATCACAAGCACCGACCGTTCCCGTAGCCCAGAAACTTTCAGAGCACGTTCAGAAGCATGTGGCTCCCATCCATGCTCGCAACCATCCGCATACCGCATGGCTTGCCATACCGCACCTTCTGGCCCTGGATCTATGGCTTCCTTGAACTTCTCCAGCAACGACCCAATATGGTCCTAGTTGGCAAGGGCAATACTTGGAACTTGGAACTATAGAGTCTAGAGTCTAGAGTCTAGAGTTAGTAATTAATCATATCATTATATCATTATATCATTGTTCATTCATGATCATTAAAGAAACTATATACTATGAATGCGTTTCTGTCAGTCAGTAAAAGAAACAGCCGTAAATGCTGCAGAACATTTTTTATATTGTTATCCTCTGTATGCTAAAAACTTGATCATGATATAATCTGAAACCGAAATTCATCACATTAAAAAATATAAAATATTGATTCAATATTTGATATCAATAAAAAATTGAATACATCGATCGATCATTAAATCATTGACTACTAAAATGATATGATTGGATACTGGATACTTGATATTTATTTCTATTCAACCTTAACATCTATCTAAGTCTATCTTATCTATCTATCATCTATCATTGGCCTTGGTCGAACAAATGCATCACATGGTATCATAGTAGCCTTTGTGAAATTATACTGTCTACCGTCTACCGTAATACCGTAGTACCAGTAGCCATAGTATTAGTAGTCGTAGTAGTAGCATTGCATAGTAGCAGTAATCACAACAAGTCGTAACAAGTAAGCCTGGAAATAGTCAATAGTCATAGAGTCATATAGTCATATACTATAGTCTTCCAGCTTGTCCATAACAAACCATTTCAAACGTCATGCTGGAGCGGTCGCCGCACCTGTATTTGCTGCCCAGTATCCAAAGTGCCCGCGTCCCCAACACTGTTGTGCACCATGACAAAATAGAGACGGGCACGGTTTTGCCCGAGGCCGAAGCTTTTGGACCTCAGGATGTTGTTGTTGCAGGAACCAGGCAAATGATACATTACTCACACCGTTACACCCAAAATAGATAGTGAGGTGAGATCAGTGATCAGGGATCAGTGATCACCGATCAGTGATCGAGTCTTTCTTGTCACTGCATTGGCGTTTGTCTATGGTTTCTCTTTCCAAGGTTGGTTGGATTGCGCAGTTGTTGACAATTAATTAACAACATAACTTGACATAACACTGACACTAACTAGCTAACTATCAACTAACCAATGACCCGAAAATGTGACTTTCCCGAAGCACCCAAACCCTGAATGGCATGTGGATAGTTAGGCAATATAAATTCCTTCAAAACTAGTCAGAATCTGATGCTTAGGTAGGGTAAAAATGTTTTTCAATATATATAGATAATAGATAGATATAATTTAGATAATAGATATGATAAATTACTACTATATCATAGATAATAGTCATAGTCATAGTCTTAGTAGGAGATTCTAAAATTTGACAAAACTGAACTCAGCATGAATGCAGCTGAATGACGTGAGGTGGAACACTTTCACCACATACCCATCTATAAGTTCCAGCCCGATATTCTCATCATCTGCGCCATCATCATTTCGAAGAACTCCTCGAAGAACGAAATCCAGTGGAGCCTGGCACCAGAAGGATCAATATCAGAAATCAGAAATGTAGGAATTCCATTCATGGATTGTTGTGAGTGAATTGTTGACTTGTAGACTTATAGACTTGACAGTAGTAGTAGCAGTAGTAGTTAGTTGATATTAAAATCAGATAAGAAAATGAATAACAAGTAACAAGTAATTAGTCAATGACCAGATTCAGCTTAAGCTATCAATTTATCATTGATCAATCATTGACATTGATCATCATTCATCCAGATCGCATCTTCTCACCACGGTTCACAAATCTCTCACTCTCACTCTCACCCTCACCCAAACAACTGGCAAAAAACATTGTCAAGTGGGCAAGTCTAATCATTCACTGCCAACATTGCAAGGGGGACCCAATTCAAAGAGCGATCAAAATGATCGACCAAGGAGGGGTGAGGGAGAGACAGCGACAGAAATCAAAGATGCCAAGCGCACAAAAAAATGGAAGAACTTGCAAGATGCTTGGAAGTGACAGTGGGTACAACATGACCACTGGCTACCTTTCTGAAATGCTTTTCCCTTTCTCCCCTAAGCTCTGTCGTCAAGTCCTCAAATTCTCTCGAGTCTCTGCTGGATACGTGGCCTGGCTAAGTCCCATTAATTTCACAGTCAGCCGGGGAAATGGAAGCTTGCACGCCAACTTCCCGCAATGCAACTGCAATGAATTTGACATGTGCACTCGTTGTCGGCCTGGCTCTACCACGATGAAAACCATTCAAATGTAATGTAGTAGTAATTAATAATGCTGATATGATTTTTTACTACTACTACTACCACCACTACTACTTCTACTTCTACTACTTCTACTACTGCTCCTACTGCTACTACTTCTACTACTTCTACTTCTAGTCGTACTCATTAGAGTTTAGAATTGATAATAATAATTTACCGAGTCTTACAACAATTACACTACAAGAAAGATACAGGAAAGAATCTGATTGGAGAGCCAGAATCCTTACTCCAGGTCCAGGTGGATAATTTCGCATCCATTTGCATCAAGAAAACATATTGATTTTTGGTCAATTGATTTTATCAATTTTTGACCGACTGAATTCAAATTTGGTTCATGCTACCCAACACCCTCACAGCTTCTTGGCAAACTTGTTGCTCTTCTGCATCAAGAGGGGGCTGCTGCTGCACCAGCGTCTGCAAGAACTCCAAGGAATTCTGACAAGATAATTCGTCAAACTGAGCCAAACAATGAGGATGAATGGAACGCGGGGGCTTGTTCATGTGCCAAATAACCTCGAAACGAAGATCTCCTTTGGAAATTGATGTTGCACAATGCATACATTTCACTCCAGCCCTTTTAACCCTGGCTAGGCCACATATACCAAGACGAGTCCGATCCGGAACCGTGCGGTCTGCAATCGGTTCTTCCCTAGCACGCTTACGGGAAGTTGCTAGCTGGTCAGGATTCAGTGGTTCTTGAAGGAAATCAGCATCTTGAATGCCGGATTTATCTTCAGCCATTGCGTTTGCCAACTCATGTTTTGCAGAAGCATCAAGCTCCCCTGCAAAGAAATCTTCAGTGGCATCAGCATCGGTATTGGTATTGGCATTTGCGGCATTGGAATCGGAATCATCAAAGTTGGTCGGGTCACCCTGACCACTGCCCCCTGCATCCGAATGGCCAGCGCCGTGCCTCAGAACCAAGTGAACTGTGTTGGGGAATAAGTGGCTGAATATACGAGCAGCCTGCAAAAATGAAGCATGCATGGCCATGTGATGGGCCATGGCCCATGACCATAGCCACGGACCATAACTACTAGCTAACTAGCTAACTAGCTAACCATGAAAACTACTCGTGAACACCTCCCAAACCAGAAACTTGAATCAATTCAAATTAATCATGAGAATTTGGAAATCCTTAGGTGGTAAGGGCCGCAAAAACAAGGGTAAACGGTAAAACTGTAAAACCCTGCTCAAGCCTGTCATGGTGCTCTTTCTGGACTGGAATCACCACCCTGGAAAGCATGGCCCCAAAATCAGTTTTGTCAGAAGTATGAGAAGTCTTCGAGGATGAGGACTGGGCCAACCCTGTCGAAAACTGATCTTGATTGGGTACTGGTTTCGCCTTTTGCTTTCCAGTGGGTTTTCGCAACAAAGCTCCAAGACCAAAGGGCAATCCGAATCCTGTTCCAGAACTCTGCGCAACGGTAGCCTTTCTTGGTGCCCGATGGTCATCAATTAGGAAACCAAGACCCAAGCGAAAGGAACACGCTACCGGTTGAAGCGCACGAATGCCCATGGGAGATGTCCCATCAGGCGGGCAATAGGTCATCTTGTTGTAGATTGTCACCTTGGGAGGGGCAAGAGAAAAGGGATTGTCAAACGTGATGGATATGGAAATTCCTGCGATTAGCTGTTCATTATCAATCGAACCATAATCAATAATCATAAATCATAAATCATAAATCATAATAAAGTTTAAAGTTGTGTCAATTGTCAACAGTATGAATCCATCCTTACTAATTATGTAACATGATCTGTATCTAAATCTAGGACATCACATCAGAATCATAGCCCAGAGCAAAGAACAAACACACACGGACTGTTTGATTACAAACTGCAATCGAAATGGAAAACTGCAACAAATGCAAAACTTGCATGGCTCGAAACCATTTGGACTTTCAATTTCGAAGCTACCTCCAAAGAGAAATCATTTTCTGCCCCGTTTGAATGGTGAATATGCTTCCGAAGCAGATCTCTGAACAACATGTGCAAACTCGCTGCGCAAGGTATGTTGTTGGAAGTCTTGATTCCCAGCTTCAACCCATCAACCACAAACAGCTCAATGCCGCTGAATGATATTGGTTTGGCAGTCACACTTCCAATCACAATCCACCGAGACTGTTCTGTTTCCAACGCTGGCAGGTCCCTGCTACCACTGCTGCCACTGTCGCCCCCGCAGGGCTTCGGACACTGGAATCGGACAATGAATGGAGACACGCCCAACTTGCGAGATGTAAAGGCCACATGGAATTGACCCACCAATGTTTTGACTCTTTCGAAAACGGGGTCTTGTTCGCAAATCCCTGCATTGGACCATAAACAGCATCGATGAAAACTGGGAAGCTGGTCCGGGCTCTTCTGGATGCATGAATCAAACCGGAAATTCTTTCTGAAGAACTCTGCAACCTGTGATTCATTCCCAAACTGCTGCTCAACAAAGGAGGAGCGCAAAGGACATAAATGATCTGCCAATCCCAGGCCCTGCTTCCAAAGTGCATGACTGGTAACTTGTTGCATTGTGAGATCAATCCTTGGCTGGTTCAGCCGCGAAACCTGAGATGGCCTCAATCGTCCCTCAGCTGCTGCTTCTTGGGCCACGGTGGATTTGGCAAGGGGACGTTTCAATAAGGTTTGACGTGCCTGATTCATGGCGCAAGCTTCAATCTTCAACTCATTCAGCTCACATTCCGAAAGCAAATGATATGATTTTGCCATGGCTTTGAGGGCGTCTTTTGAATCATCGGTGCCAATCTTGCTTTTTGGATGTTCTGTCCTTGGAACACCACGAATCTGAACTTGTTGGTGATTAGTGATTTCAAGTATCCAGTATCCAGTATCTAATTTGGAAGTCCGAGTTATTCATAAGGGTCATTCGGGCTCTTGTTGTGCTCCATTTGTTTCAACCCATGATACAGGTCAGATCACTGACAACTGGTATATGACTACTATATGAATGGACTATATGTAATGAGTAATGATTGTAACTAACAAACTGATAATAGATAATAGCGACGAGCAACAATAGACAGAGACATAGACATAGACATAGAGTTAGTTAGTCTGTCTATCTATCTCATCTCTATCAATTATCGTTGAGATTAGAGAAATTCGATGAAGCTGAAGATGATGTTAGACTGGCTGGGCTGCTGTGAGCAAACTTTCAGTCCTGAACTTCTGCGCAAAGAGATTGTAAGTGGAGACTCTCCGTGTCTTCGTCCGATGTTTCATCACTTTGCCACTGTGCGTGTTCCTCAGAGAAACCGGGTATTGGCTCCGGGAGGGAGGAAACGCAAACACTGATCATAGACATAGAGATAGAGCAATTAGATACGCTGCTCACATCACACGCAGCATAATTCCAACACATAATCTAACTATGTTTCAGAGAGTGTAGTGTATAAAAAAGGAGCGTCAACCGATAAGATAAGATTCAAAAAAGATAACATATGGCAAATTCGGAATTCGAAGTTGATGAAAAGTAGTACCTAACTACTATTAGCTAACAGTAAAAACAAATTTCGGAGAATAAAATGATTGATAGAAGATAATAGATACGATACAATTGAATGATGTGATATGATATGATATGATAGAAACAAAGGATCCGAAAATAAGGTGAATATAGATAGATAGATGATGGATAGATAAACAAGTAATATGATTTTGATGAATATCATACCAAACACAAAAAACAATAGATGAACAATTGATAATAATCAATTACATATAGATATAATTTGAAATCATATAATATGATATTAGAATTTATGATAGAATGGCATGGAACTTTGATGGAATGATTCGGAATGATGGCACAATGATTTGAGTTGAACTGGACACAAATTCTAACCTTACTAATACAGATCCAAAGGACAGCAAACCTTTCAGCATGCTGTTGTTGCACTTCTTCACACACCCATTGCTGCCAATACCAGTACGAGCCTTGCCGGTCGCAAAACGAATGGATGAAACTCCAGAGCCTTCAGCAGCTCGATTAACCAGAAGCCTGTGAACACGGCCCTTGGAATTTCCAAGGCAGCATTCTTCAACAGCATTTTTGCACTGGTTGTGTTCCATGGAAGCTGAAAGTATATAGGAATCGCGCTGGATGGAACTGGAATTTCTTGTCTTCTGAGAATCACGGTTGTTGATATCCACTTGAAGGTTCGCGTGAGACAGCTCAACTTCCACTGACGATGAGGGCATCTCAATGAGGATATCATGCAACAGTTGTTGCACACTTTCAAAACGTGATCTCATGTCTTCACTACTCCCGTTGAAGACGAAGTTGATCATGACCTGAGGTGACGGTGAACTTCTGATCTATGACCCAGCCTAGCCCATCCTAACAATGAAAGAACATGACATGATCCATCGCATGAAATCACATCATCCAGCACAAATTGAATGGATGATAAAACTAAACGAAGTGAAAATACAATTGAATAAAAAATAAAAAACATAATATATACCATGAAAAAACATGGTATGGTATGGAAGCTTAAACAATGAATTCATCCCACAAAGCAGATCTGAGAAACCATGCCAAAAAATTGGTCTTGGCATTTGGAGCAAGATCCCGCTTCCAAACCAGTTTTCTTCAGAAATTGGAGCCCATCTTCAGTAGTCATAGTAACCAAACGGAATAGCGTCCAAGGCATGCCCAAGAATGGCAATGAAAGTCTGCGCCAGCTGTCACACATGGCCGAAATGATATGTGGCAAACACTCATTGATATCAATGTCAAAGTCAGCAGACCAATGGATGTCCCCAGGTAACTGAAGTAAATTGAAATACTCGTGCAGAACATCCAGACCACGATCCCCAGTCAACACACGCAGGTTGGAAAGCGCAAGGTCATGCGCCGTCATCGTGCACTCGCTGTTTGGCAAAGAAAGACCCTTTTGGCGCAAACGGATTCTCAACCGAACTGACTCAAGGAGCGAGAGGTGATCAACCAGATTCGAGATGGGCCGTGTCAGAATCAAGCACTTTGCCAGTTTCACCTGAGCTTTGGCTTCACCTAGACTACAACTTATAACTTATAACTATAACTATAACTATAACAATAACTTTTACTTTAACTATTTATAGCCGCTATAGTCTAGAGCCTGTAATTTACAATCACTAATTAAGTACTATAGACTATGGCTATGGCTATATATGAACTAAGTAGGACAAAGGACTAAGGACTATATAAAACTGACTACACGGTACCGTCCATCAACTCACCCGAATGAATCGATGCCCAGGTACCATGGTGTCATCGTCACAGAGCAGCTGCCACACCTTATTCATCCTAATTTTCTGCTTCATGGCGGGAGCAAGATCAGCTGCATCAGCATCAATGTATGCAGCCACATCGACTGACTCCTCATCAAAACCACTATGCATGGTGGCCCCCCAAACGTATACCAAAAGCTGATGGATTATAAGATTGCGCAATGTGAATTCGCAAGCCGGATCAAAATGTTTCCACCTGTAGAGAAGTGGGACATCGAAAAATGATCCCACTGTGGCGCGGAGGGCTGCCCTAGTCCGCTTTTGACACACTTTGTCGGACTTGCAACATCCAGGAACACAAAAGTGCATCAGTTTCCCACCCTTCTGTCGCAAAGAAGAATTCCAATCATCGTTCAAGATGGTAAGAATTTCGTTTGCATCCTCTTGTGACAAAGTTGAGCGACAAAGCTCTAACTTGTGGGCATTCTTAGACTTCCACTGGAGAACTTTCAGAGGCAATTCCACAACAGGGTGTCTGACCACTGCATTTGCAATGCTGTCGATAGCGGCATCAAGCCTTTGCAAGAACAAAGATGATCTGCTTGCGTGCCCCATGCGGACCAGTCCTGCCATCATCATCATCATCATCATCATCATCATCATCATCGTTCATCATCATCATTCATCATCATCAATCATCATCATCAATCATCATCGTCATCGCCATCGTCATTACTCATATCAAAATCAATCATTCATCAAAATGAGAATTAAATCTATTTTGTAACATTATCTATCGTTGACATGAAATCATTGGTTTTCCCAGCTTTATCTCATCATCACTCAGTCATCATCATTTTTTTAGTTTAGTCTTGGCTCAAAAGCTCCTGTAGCCAGTCCGGTACACGACAGAACCAGAGGCTTTTTGCATAAGGCTGCTTGGTGATGTTGACAAAAGGTGTACAGCAAAGAAGTATTGGTTCGATTCACGCCATTCTGCAAATACGACTGCTGTTCAAGCGCCGCCACAGACACGTTTGTAGGGATCGAGTCAGTGCCTCAAGTGAGCCAGTAGCTGTGGGGCTAGGCTATGGCTGTACTATACCAGCTATACCCTAGTCACATCACAGAATAGTGTCAATATTCATGGTGAGATTCAAAGGAAGTTGATTGAAATTTAGAATTTAGAATTTAGAATCAATCATTCATCAACCAAAACAAACTCTGTATATGTATATCTCTGTATATTATTATATAAACTAAGTTATTTAAGTTATATATAATTATAAATGTATTAATATAATATACAATTTGCTAGTTTGACCGCTCATGACGTGACTCTATGATCTGGTTACTGGGTCCTGCTACCACTGCTTGTAACTGTGGCCAACACCAGTACCACAAGACAAGACATTATATGATTCATACGATGTCATATTTGATATGATAAAATTCATACAATATATGATATGATATGATATGATTCATACGATATATGATATGAAATGATGATATGATTCTGATAATCAATGGTCAATGAGATGATAATGATATAAATGAATATGAATATGAATATGATTCATAGTATGGCATGCAAACCCTTCACGGATTGCGAAGATTGTTGTATGTTCTGGAGACCTTCACTTCTTCAACATGGGGTTGCAAGAGAGCTACAGGTGATAATTGTCTTTAAAGGTATCTTCTCCCTGAAGATGCCACTCACGGTATCACTCACGCTGTCGACTGTTTCCTCATCGAAAACGCCAGATGTCCCCTCTGGCGAAAAGACAGACCACCGGGATATGCGAGAATGCAAAGTCCCTGCATTTGCCTGCATTTGCCACTGCACTGAGCAGGTATGTAACGCAAATGCTCAAATGTAAATGTAAATGTAACTGTATGTAATGCTGTCTGACTGTCTGACTCATCTTACAGAACTAGAACTTAGTAGTAGAAAAATACAATGTGTTTGTGAGTTGGATGATGCAGCGAAAAATAACAATAAAATTTACATTTAGTAATATTTGAACATCTAAACTTTTTGTAAACAATAAACCGACCATGTTTGTGAATAGACCAACCTCAACTTACGTGAGCCGAAAAACAAAATCACACATTGTCCCGCTGCCAGTTCCAACCTTGGGCAGAATTTGAGCTGGCACATGGACTTGAACAGTTTGGAGGTCCTGCTTTCCATGAAATCGCGCGCATATTCTCTGAACAAAGCCCATTGCTGGACTGACCTTTCTCTTAAGTTTCCCTTTCGCCCGGGTGGATTGTTCCTCGTGTTCCTTGTCAGAGTCATCATTGGGGTCGAGATCTTCTGGAACATCGGCTACATTCGATTTGGGCAACACCCACACATTGGTGTCATCAATGATTCTGGATATGAGAACATGATTTGTTTCATTCTCCAGCAGCCAGCGTTTCATTTGCGTTCTCTGCGCCCAGAAATGGCAACCAACCACAAAGTCTTTGCCTTTGCCAACTGTCTTGCCACGGTTGACGTTCTGGTTGTACCATGATAGTTTACCATCTGAAGTCTGGATGAAGCTCCACCTTTCCCTCAGTCAACTTTCAGCCGGGCGGTCGTGCATGAAGAATTGATGAGTGATCATTCATTGAAAATAGTAATAATAATAAAATACATAATAGATAAATAATGAACTATAATTTGACAAATCAGATCAACCAACAAAAATGTTGGGGGAGGACCGGGAGGACTCAGGAGGACTATTATGATGACATTGCGACACGTCAGTGTCAGTCTATATTCGTCTTTGACAACAAGAAGGTCAATGATTCAATGATGATTCAATGATCATCGTCATCGTCATTGTCAAGTACAAGGTTGAGGCCAGTGTGAATGGGAATAAATGAATAAGTAATGATTGAATGAACACCAAATACCTGCACTGTGCTACCAGACATCTGCAAACAGAAACACCCCGTATCCGTATAAGTATAAGTCATTCATTCATCCATAAATCCATAAAGCATGCAACATGTTGCTAAATAACCTCCCAGTCACGCAATCCTAGCACCGCCCCTTCGCAACTCCGAGCTGAAAACTGATTTGACCAGGTTTTGGGCTTGGTCGTTAGAAAGCGCCACCATCTTTCGAGCCTGTTCTACTTCCCTTGAGGCCCACCAGTTTCGCATAATGGCACTGTGCTTGATCCCCCGCGAATAGTTCTTGCGCGGTGCGTCGACACTGATTGCCGGCTCCTGAACAGTGTGCACATTTGCGTCCAACTGCAACTATGAGAAGCTAACCGGACATGAGTCAGAGATTAGTTTTTATCTGATTGTTATTCTGATTCTACTTGCAAGGGAATCCATGCATTTGAGAATTGGGAGACCAGAACATGTCTATTTTCAATTTCTTCAAAAACAAATTTCAGGCCGCTACAACAATTGTAATGATCTGTTTTTTCTATCAAAAAATGTTCATAAAATAAAATGATCATCTACATAATTCCAAACTCCAAATGGAAAATTTATGATTTGGTACATTAACAAATAATTTCACTGATATCTATATTTTAATTGAATCAGGCTGTGCTGTAGGATTTTTTATTTTGAAATCATGTCATCATAAAAAGGTTCCATTCATATCATGAAACATTGCCCATCCAAATCATATTACCCCTATTTACCCTCACTTCTGGCTAATCCTCGCGAATTGAATCTTTGACGCAGATGTAATATTAATAATTAATAGTAATAAATAATAGCCATAGCGGTAAAACAAATCAAAATAGTAGTAGTAGTAGTAGTAGTAGTAATAGTAGTAGTAGTAGTAGTAGTAGTAGTAGTAGTAGTAGCAGTAGTAGTAGTAGTAGTAGTAGTACTAGTAGTAGTAGTAGTAGTAGTAGTAGTAGTAGTAGTAGTAGTAGTAGTAGTGGTAGTAGTAGTAGTAGTAGTAGTAATGATAATAACTAATAACTACAATAATAATAATAGTAATAGTGTTAGTGGTAGTGGTAGTGGAAGTGGTGGTGGCAGTAGTAATAGTAGTAGTAGCAGTAGTAGTAGTAGTAGTAGTAGTAAAAATAGTAGTAGTAGTAGTAGTCGTAGTATAGTAATAGTAGTAGTAGTAGTAATGGTGGTGGTGGTAAGAGTAGGAGTCGTGATTTGAATATGAATCTGAAAATGATTTTTTAATTATAGTTTAGTCGATAATGAAAATAATAATAATTCAAAAATGTATCAATAATGAAAAATATTGATGGCGGCAATAATTCAAAAATGAGCATCGTGTTATTCAGACTAAAAACAAACACCAATAGCAATAACATTTTCAAAAATAACAAAGCAATACAATAACCCGAAAATATTGCTACTGGTGATAATCAAAACATAAATCATAATATTAAAAATGATTCCTAAAAATAGTACGGGTAGTGACGGTAAAAAAAATTCAAAAAAATAATGATCAGGAAATAATAAGCAAAAAATGAAAACACACATCAAAAAATGCATAATTATTTTTTGAAAAGCAATAGGGCAATAATTGAATGAAATATCAGTAAAAATGAAAATTTCAAAATATACATAAACATTGAGCAACGGATCCACGAGACTTTCCAAGCCACTTGCCGTCCCCTTTTGAAAATGCTGAGCCACTTCCAAGGAAAAAAAATGACAATGATAAGTTATGGTAAGTAATTAATAGCAAACCATCGCATTCTCAATTTTGCAATGCAGCGCCAGCGCTTTCCTTCGCAAACACTCACGGGTTCCAATCGCTTGGCCCCTTGCATTCCATTTCATTCTTGCCCAGCCCTCCTTTCAAGATGGATTCTGGGGCTGTCTTCACCAATTCCCTCAGTCAAGGGTGTGCATTGGTGGGAAAACAGTTTTGAAGACGCATGCACCCCCACCCTACAAGCTTATCCTGTGGAGACAGCAGTCCGTGGAACACCACCACTCCTTCAGCTCCCAGCAACATCCGGCAACAACAGCAGTTCAGCAAATAGCATCGCAGCTGGAGAAGAGAATCCGAAACCATTTGTGAATCAAACAAAGTCCACCACCCCTAAAAAAAACCTAGCAAGAGCCAAGCATCTGGGTTCAGGGCCGCCGCGCCCCTAGCGTCCGACTTCCAGACCAACTACCAAAGTAGTTGTCTAACGGTCGGAGCTGCCCGGCAGTCGCAAGCCCTTTTTGCATCAAGCGTGGTTTAATGTGATGCGGCGGGGGAATATGACATGTGATGATTTGCTGACTTGCTGATCAAATTTGATCTTTTCGATTCTGAATTCTGGCTTCTGAGTGTCAATGTCAGTGTCATTGATTTCTTCTGACTTCTGACTTCTGACTCTGATAAATGAGATGCGCTGATCCAGTTGCATCCTTGGGGTCGGCGGAGCAGGTTGTAAAGACTGTGAGGTCTTTAGGGCAGCTGTCATGGCGTGCAGCTGGTACCCTGAGTCTGTCAGGTTCATCAGGTACCGCAGGCAAGAGCCATTCACAGCTTGCGGGAGCACGGTGCAGAATCACGCACCGTTCGGAAACCATTGTCGCAACGCGTGCTGGCCTTATCATTTTTCCACAAGGACTTCAGGCATTCAAAGCTGAAGCAATCCGCAATGGCAATGACATTTTGGGAAAATGGAACTTCTTTGGTCGAGTTCAGCCAGGGCAGCCTTCCTGGCGCCAAAGAAACTTTCCAGCATGTCCCTTGGCCATGCTCAAGTCCTCCATCACCTCCTTCACGGGTGCGCTTGGATTCGTCCTAAGAAAGTGGCCGGGTCTTGTCTTGACCTTGCGAACGCGCTGCCCAACTTGGCACCCATCCCCTGCAACCCATCTTCCATCAGTTCTTATCAACAGATTAGATTAGAATTAGCGCGCGCGAACAAACCACCATGAGACCATGAGTCCATGAGCTCTACGCGTCGCTGTGCCAGGGAGGGGGCCGTGGTAGGAAGTCAGGTGACCTTCCAAAGACCGGTCATCCCTCTTCCCCCTTTGCAGCCCCATGAACTGAAGCTCCCTGGCATCCCAACTCGGCACGGTAAGTTCGCATTCCCCGTGGCAAATCTATGGCCACATCATTCACGAAAAAAATGTAGCCGCCCAGGACCTCCTTCTCCACTGCAGCGGCCCCTGCCAGCTGTGCTCGGCTGGGCACGGGCCTCTGCCAGCCCCGCTTGGCTGGGCGCGGCCAGGCCCGACTCCAGGGAACGCATCATCATCAGAATCAGAGTCATCATACATAACATATATATAATTATATAATACAATATTTTATAATATGTTAGCATTACCGCGTGGACAACACAAAAGCTATCGCGCGTATAGAAGCGTTCGCACAAGACTTAGGCGAATAATGAATCAGATCGTTTCTAAAGCGATTGATTTAGTCAAAGCCGGGTGTGGTGCATCCCTGGGCCCGCACAGAGCGTTTAGCTCCCCCGAAATGACCCATCAATTCCCAAAAATAAAATGGCATGCGCTATATGTCAATTAGGATATTGTATCAAAAATTATGATTGTTTTTTTCGATTTCATAATTCATGGTTTATATATGTTTAGAAGTTAGAAGCTAGAAGTAAAAATACATACATATATTATCATATATATATATATATATATTAGATGATGATATATAAAGTCTTATATTATATTATCCTATAATCTAATAATTAATAATCTATAATAATCTATATTTAAATGGTTTCTCCATCAAACATGAACACAGTTAAATTATGCGAGCAAAACATTGTTACAGAACTTACAACCTATGCCTATACGGTAACAATGAGATGAGATGATATTATAACCAATGAGATGAGATGAGATGAGATGAGATGAGATGATATTATATCAAATTAAATAAAAATAAAAAGATCTGTGTTGCACATTTCCAAGTCATGGTATTTGAATTATATTTTTATTCAACTCAAATCTCATGATTCGTCTCAATGGGTTACTTTAATGTTTTTTCTTAGGGGTTGGATGATCATAGCAATTCGCGAAAAAGAATTTGAGTTTGTCTAGCAATTGTGGTTTTCCCATCATGAGTCATAAGTGCATGCAGTTTGCTCACATATTTCCATTCCTAATTTTATTCTCAATTCTGACATATCAAGTTATCTTGTAAATGCTTCGGCAAAAACCATGTCTGGAAGCAATCTAGATAATTAGAGAATTATTAATTATCTTTTGATTATTTCAACCTAAATTACAAATAACTTAGAGACTTAGAACTTAGAACTTATAACTGACTGTATTCAATAAATCAGTACTAGACTGACTATTCAGTACCACGACTTGAACACCTCACTCAGCCACTTGATGCGCACAAGACCCGACTGACTGCCTGTGAATCCTCTCGAGCCCCTGCAACTGGAGCTGGAGCGACGTCTGCAGAAGAGCCCCTGCAACTTCTGTAAAGCGCCCGCATTGCTCCAGCAGTGCGATGGCTGAATCTCCAAAAAACCTAAGGAAATAATAAAAGTATATTTTTTTGCCCGGAACAGGGGATGTTTTTACATGTGGCATGCGAATGTGTGCATGACCATGAGCTGACCATGTTTTTTGATCTGGATATGAACCAAACATGGAAATGAAATAAAGTATTCGGCGGGGGGCCCAAAATAATTTGACAGGAATGTGATTGTGAATGGGACATGAACATGTGTTTATTATTGTTTAAATTTAAAATCAAAAATACAACAACAACAACAACAACAACAACAACAACAACAACAACAACAACAACAACAACAACAACAACAACAACAACAACACGGTTTAATTTAGAATGTACCCCAGATGATCTGATTTGATATCTCATATCTCTCGTACCTGTGATGCCTGTGCGCTGCATGCACCGAGTGTAGCCAGGAGATCCAAATGCTACGGGGTTCGTGCAAGTTTATGATGAGTCAACTGATTGTTTGGTGTCTATCCGCTGGTTGCCAATGGCCACTGCTTCTGCTACCCATCGCCTGGAACTCCGCAGCAGGCGAGGTTTTCGTTGACTTCTTCCCCAAGCCAGTCACGTTCTCCAATATCGCGATCCTAAGCGGAAGAGCTGATGGGCCATGACTCAGTGTGCTGCAGTGTAGTGGTTTGTATTGGGCTCTTTACTAATATCATGTCACATGTCATATCATTACACAAAAAATAAAATGGGCCAAAAGTCATGAGTCAATAAATCATTTATGATAAATCATAAATAAAACACTTAACTGACTATTATTCGGAATAAGGAATCACATATTCTATCATTCTATTCTCTATCATATCATCCCTTGACATTTTTTGGACAATGGACAAGCACCACCAATGCGGACAGTGTTCCGCGGAGAGTTTTGACGGATCCATCGTGAGGATTCAAGAAAGGGCAATGCTTTGGCAACCTCGAGTCGTGGCTACCAGTTATACTACTAGACTACTAGATAATCAGCAGTAGCAGTGGGTAGCAGCAGAATGGTATGGTCCAGGTATGGTATGGTCCGTCTGTAGTCTATGGTCCATAGGCCATGGGCCATAGGCCATAGGGCGCCATAGGGTCATATCATATGATTCATATGATTGCATGCTGATGCTGCAATTTGCTCTCTCTCTCTCTCTCTCCCTCCCTCTTTGTGGTCGGTCTTTCGTCCTCTTGTGTTGCATGATTTCAAATGTGGAAGGAAAAGGAATGGACATTGGTGGAAACAACCGGCAATCAACAGCGTAAAGTGATCGTAGCACTAGAGACTAGAGACAATTTTGGGGTCCTTGGAGCGGAAAAAATTGGAGACGTCCGCATCGGCATATCTTGTAGAGCTCTCTTGCGAAAATAATTTGCAGGTAAAGCCTGAAATAAAGATATCCACGCAGTCCTTCCAGGAAGACAGAGGCAATAAGCAGCCAGACGACGTCCACCAGAGAAACAATGACACACTGACTGTACTGTACCCCTTATTCAACGACAATACTGCGCAGTGCTACCCCAAAACAAATTACACAAAATTGAAATCAAATCAATAATAATTCAATGCTGTACTGACTGTACTCAATTGCACAATAATAGTAAGAATACTTATGTAATTTACTTAATTATTTAAACAATTATGATTGGATGCCTCGGACTATGATTTCAGGCTCCTACCGTCTCCTACTCCTGATAGACCAGCTGAATTTAGATTCAGAAGTCAGAAGTCAGAAGCCAACACTCCAACCCATCGAGTCCTCTACCAAAGAACTCACTCTTGGGCAGTGGCGGCCATGTACCGCGCATCGACCCCCGGTCCTCATGCTCGGGAAGAAAAACACGCAGAACATAGAGCAGGAATGCAAGCCCATACCCAGGTTAAGTGTTCCGCGGTTCCCACTAACAACCTGTAACCTCACCCAAAATTCAAAACCAGCCAACACAGAGGAAACAGGGTCAAAAAATCAGATTTTATTCAACATGTTTTTCTTCCTCAGATCTGGCTGCATCATATTGGTAGGTCAAAGATCGTTTACAGGTGTAATTTGTAATTTTCTGACTACTCCTAGTTTCTGGTCCCTGCACTGTTCTTGATTCCTGGATGCAAGATGCATGGACAGGTGCTATCAAGCTTCCGCGCAGATACCATGTTGTGGTACAAGTGCTCGACCTGGTAGTTCTCCAATAAGAAAGCCCGCGCGCCTGCCTAGAGCCCGGGTAGGCTTCATTCCACTGGCAAAAATCAGAACTACAAAAGAGCAATGCAACAAAGAACGCAGTATCAGTATGCGTCTGAATATGAGCCAACTATGGCAGTCATTTTACGCCTCCTTTTGTTTTCTGTAGTTAGTCGTGAGCTGCCAATGAAAACGGAAATCCCAATTGAATCATAAATCCTAAATTCAGAATCATATTATCATATCATATCAATATCATATTAGAATAATAATAATAATAGTCTAATTATGATGACTACTCTCGACTCTCGTCTATTATCAATACAGATTATCTTTCAAATTACGATTTAAAGGGCCGCCCTGCCCCCCCCCCCTCAACAACCCACCAACCGCCAACGTAACTATTTGAAAAATATTTGTGAAACCAAATTATTGGCCCATACGAGTTGCGTGCAGCTCGCTGGCAAAGAGCTCCTTGAAGTTATTGGCACCAATCAACTCCATCAAGGCATGACACGGTGCCCCTGAACCAGAGCAGGCTGTTCCAATCACCTTGGCAGAATTTGGCCGATGACGGGTGAGGACAAGCACCAAGACCAGGACCCGAACACAGGATTTGGCATGCGGTATGAAAAGCAACATCATTAAGTTTTTACACCCAGTCAGTTGTTTAGACGATCATTCCATTACACTGCATTTTGATGTGAAAACCAGCTAATTGTGTCAATTGATGCAATTTCCATGGCCATAGAAAATCATAAGTTGGCTGATCACCCAAATCAGGTTGGCTGCAAATGGAAGTGTCCCATCAGTCATATCATCTTTTCTTATCTCATCTAAGATCATCTAAGTAAGTATCTTAAGTAAGTAATAAATATAGCAGTAGTAGCAGTAGCAGTAGTAGTAGTAGTAGTAGTAGTAGTAGAAGTAGTAATTGTAGTAATATATAATTTATTAATAGTAGTAGTAGTAGCAGCAGCAGCTAGTAGCTATGTGATGACACTATCACACAATAAGTAGAAATAGAAAGTAGATTATCAAATAGATTAAGAATAGAAATAGAATAATTATAAAAGTAGAATGGGGAAAAATCAATATCTAATTAATCGATATATCATGATCATTGACATTGATCATCATTTTAATTGTAGATCTCAATATGAAAGTTTGTTGTGGAGGGACCGGTTGGTATTTGTTCGCAGGTTGAACACATGCACTTCCTGGTCAGAGTCACAGTCTATGTTTTTCTGCGGGAGTCGGGTGTGAAAAACTTTCGGCACACAAGCGTTATGCGGCGCAGAACTTGTGTGCACCATGTGAGTGGCTTGAATGGCTTCAACATATTCCAAAGCAAAGTGTGGAAGGCGCCACCAGCCTTTCATTCGATGCGCACATTGGAGTCCCAGTTTCGTTGCACGCTAGTCATCGGCGTACCATTCCTCAATCCAGGATCAAACTTGATGATCACCCTCATGTGATAATTGAATTCGACGCGAATCGTGGGACGCCGAAGTGGATTTGGGTCATACCATCCGCGTTCCCAAGATTCGTCGGTGTTGCTGTCATCCTGGCTGTTCTCGCTTCGATCATCAGAATCAACAGGACGATCACTATCACTATCATCAGCACGTTGCGGACCTTGCACCTCCGAGTTCCGGTTCCGAATTTGCTGCTCAAGCTGCAGCTGACTCAGTTGCTCGTCATCAAGGGATTCAGCATCAGAATCGTTCTCTTCGTTCTCCACAGGCGGCTTCACAAGCGATTCCGACTTTGGATCTCTGTCTTTTTTGTCAACATCTCCTGATTCTGCTGGGTCTTTTTCGTTGCCGTCATTTGCTTCAACATCTCCTGATTCTACTGGGTTTTCCTCGCAAACATCTTGTGACATAAGGACATCTGAGACATTTGAATCTGCATCAGCAGTGCATGCAGCCTCAGCATCCGGTTTATCGTCTGCTTCCGATTCCAGGTCTATAAGTTTCCGCTTTGTTCCCATTGCTGGTTCCACAATTTTCGGAGCTGGGCTGCCCTTTTGTCACGAACACAATTTAGTAATAGTAACAGTAATAGTCATAGTAATCATGAATTGAAAATTATCAATCAATCATCAATTATCAATCAATGACATTATTTTATTGATAAAAAATATAATCTTATCATATTCATTTCATTACTGTCGAGTCAGTGTGCTCTGTTTGTGCCCTTTTGCGTGTAGTTTTATTATGCTGTCATCTCTTGCTTAGAAAATGGTTCTTGCGTAGCCATGTCACTGTGCGGCATGGCAGCTTCTGCCCAACTCTTGAACCAAAAAGGAAGGATGGCTGTCCACTTGACAATGATTGCCTGGCATCCATCTCATGAGTCATGAGTGTGAATGCAGTATGTATGCAGCAGTATGTAGCGAGTGCAACCATCCTATGGCAACCATCACTGAAGAGAGTCATTTTATGCCCGTACCACAATACATCATCTCAAATCATCTCACAGCACATCAAATCGTATCATATCATCATCTCATATCATATCAAACAATGTAATATATATCCAGGATCCATATCACATGATTTTTCTTTTAATTTGCACTCATGACTCTTCAGTGAAAAATGAGAAAAAAGTATGCGATACGGCGATATCAATGCCAAATCAAAGAATCCATCAATGAACACCCCTCCACAACCCTCACAAATATCCAAACCAGTCACAAGCTTACGATTTCCCAGCGATCTGCGATAGCTTGCTGGGTCAACGGACACGGATTCCAGAAACCTGGTTGCCCACTGTAAGAATGGAAAACCATCACCATCAGAAACCGATCTGCAACGCGATCTCGATCTTGATCGACATGTTGGCGAGCCCGATTTCCTTGGAGTTGCAGTGAGGGCGATATAGTGATATGATATGTGAGTGATAGTGAGATATGACGATATGATTATGAAAAGACATGACATAATTTAATTATGATTCTGATTTCTGATAAGTTAATGATAAGTAATGATTCTATTAAGTGAAAAGTGATCAGTGATAAGATAAATGACAGGCAAAGGACCAGGTCAAGAAGCATGTCGCAAACTACACAGGCTCTCAAAAAATAGTGGGGATTCAAAAAAATGTTGCGGCCCTGCTACTGTCCATCCACTTGCGCAGCAATGGCATCGGCAGCGGCATCAGCATAAAGTGCCCTCAGCCCACTCTGTGACCATGAAGTAGAGGAGTCCCTTGGGGTGGCGCTGACAAGTAAAGGAAGGAATCGGAAGGAATCGGAATAAAGTAAAAAAAACATGTTGTACTGTAGACTGTAGACCCTGATTTACCAACCAAACCTGAAAGACACTGGCAGTTCAAAGCAAACATTACTGGGTTGCGACCCTGCTACCGACTGTCCAATGGCACATCAGCATAGAGTGCCCTCAACCCGCTTGGGGCACTGCTTGGGGCATCTGCGGTTGCAGAACGGTAGAGGCTTGCCATTGACATGGCTGTGTGGCCGCCAAAGGCCAGTGCAATCACGACCGACAAAGTCGGTGATTGATTGGATGATCAATGATAATTCAATGATAATAATTTATCATGATCATGCAGCATGCCGTGCCATATCATATTCACATGTCAGTCATTGAGTCGCTGCTACAAAATCTTATTCAAATGTAAGTGTTGGTTCTTGATGCATGCATTGGATGTGCACACTACGGTGCGCTGGGCAACGGCTTCGGCATGTTGAGCCCCATTGTGACACAAACTATCAACATTTTTCCATGTTGAAACATGATTCCGCTGGCTATATTCCGAATAAAACAAGTGTAATACATAGAAATGTTTTACTATACATATGATAATGTCTCATATTCCCATCTTCTCGACTGTTTGTTGTTGAAACCAAAGGAAATCACACTGAATACTAACAAATGAAATACATATAATGCTTTACTATACATATGATAATATCTCATATTTCCATTTTCTCCGCTGTTTGTTGCTGAAACCCAAAAATAACACAAAGACCCACATTTAGCGCTGAGGCCCAAAATTTAACGCCCAGGCCCAAAATTTAACGCCCAGGACCGCATGTTAACGCCCAGAAACCCTGAAAAGTGATTTTGACTCCATAAGCATTACGGGCAACAGCCAAGTCATCATTAACATTACTGCTGTTAATCCTTAACTATTGCTGGTCATTTAGCCATCAATCACCATCCTGCATCGGTATCACTGCCATCACTAACCTTCAAGCATCATTTAACCAACATTTAACCAGCAGTCATCATTTAACCATCAGCACCATCATTACTGTTGCCTGTACCATCAGCCATCCTTCATCCAGCACGACTACGACCATCTCTCAGCCATTCCCAGCTCACCTGGCGGAAGACGGCCGGTGCCGCATCCCTTCGGTCACTGCACTGCTGGGCCTTGCGCGACCATCCGGCGCCCATGATCATGTGAAACTGCAAATATACCAAACATATTTCATAAATATGCGTATCTTACATTTATCTAAATGATGGTCATCTTTCATTTGTTGAAGATCATCTGGACGATCATCTTATGTCATCTTTGTATATTTCATATTATTTCATACTGGAACAGCGGCGGATATGACCCAACAACTGTCGCCCTGGCCTGGAGATCGGAAGATGTCTAGGCCTGGCGCCCCCAAGCGAAGTGATGTGGTTAATGATGGTTGATATTGATATTGCTCAATATAGTAATGATTGATGATGGTTTCATCATGGTTGATAATTCAGTATGCTTCATTGTGCTTGACAACGGCTGATGATGGCGGATGTTCGTCGTTCATGAGAGTTGGTTATTGACCAAAGAAAGGCGGACGATTTTCTTGATCCAAGACATTGCCACCTGTAGTTTCAATTCAATGCAGTTGACCGCAATCATCCAACCCAGTGTGAAAGCAGTGTAAAAATGCGATGAGGACCACAGCCAAACAAAGGGCAGGCAGAGAGAGCTTGAGATGAGTGTCGTGGCTTTACCCGCAAGAATTGATCGCAAGTCAGATACTGTATGTCGTTGATCATTTTCACAGCATTTCCAAGGCTGTTGCACTTATCATAGGGGATATTCCAACTGCATAAGAGGCTATAGTGCCGGACACCTACTTAGAACATCGAAAATTTCTTCAAATGTGGTTTTGCTGTTTCGTTTGAACCACGCTTAGAACATCAGACGTTCTAACTATGTATTTTAGAGCACCATGTTCTAAGTGTGGATGCTTCACCAACCATTACGATCATCTGTGGACCCGGTAAACAACATAACAACAGCAAACAATACAAATTCAATATGTTTTTTATATCTCATTATGTTTGTCCATGTTCTAAGCGTGAAGGCTTCACCAACCACTAGAGTCACCTGTGGAGCCAGTATACCATCCAGAATCAACATATTGATAACAAACAGAACAAGTTCAGTACCGTTTAATCATGACTCATCAAATTCATCATATATTGTTTGTAAAACAAGCAAACCAAACAAAAAAAACACAGGAGTTGCTTTCGGAAATATATGTTCATATTCATGTTTGTATCAAGGTGTGTATATTATATACATTTGTATATATTTGTTTAGAAAGCCGTTAGGGTCTTCCCAAACGAAGAGGTACGCAAAGGTCAAAACGACATCAATATTGGATGTGGGCTCACCTCTTGTTGAGAAAAACAATAGCCTGTTATTTACCGCCGAAACATTTCTATTCCGCAAATTTCGGGGAGACGATATGTTCCTCACATTTTGGGAGGGAGGTCCCGTGGTTGTCGGCCTGTCAGTGATGACACCGCTCAATCCTGGGATGTTCTCACTGTGAATGCTTTTCCAGCCATTAGGGTCTTCGAAAGAAAGGGTAGGGAACGGTGAACGCAGCATCAGTGTTTAAGAGTAGCTCCTTTTAGATCCTTTGAGCACCAACACATTTGTGTTCCGTATCTTTTGGGCAAACGATGCGTGCCGCACATTTTTGGACCCGTTTTTGTCGCGTTGTCAGTGGTGACACCGGTGAGTTCTGGGATGTTCTAAGCGTACATTCTTTTCCAGCTATTGGGGTCTTTGCGAAGGAAGCGTTAACGCAACATCAGTAGTTAAGGGAAACGTTTTGTATCAACAGAACATTTGTGTTCCGCATATTTTGGGGAAACGATATGTTCCGCACATTTTGGGGAAACGATATGTTCCACACGTTTTGGGAGGGAGGTCCCGTCGTTTTCGGGTTGTCAGTGATGACACCACTGAGTTCTGGGATGTTCTAAGTGTGAATGTTTTCCCAGCCATTGGGGTCTTCGCGAAGGAAAAAGGTACACACATGTTAACCTAACATCAATGTTTGAGAGTAGCTTCTTTTAGCACCAAAACATCTGTGTTCTGCAAATTTTGGGGAAACGATATGTCCCGCACATTTTTGGAGGAAGGTCCACTTGTGTGGGGTCGTCGGTGATGACACTGGTGAGTTCTGGGACGTTCTAAGGGTGCATGCTTTTCCAGCCATTAGGGTCTTCGCGAAGGAAAAAGGTACGCAAAGGTTAACCCAACATCAGTGTTGAAAAGAAACATTTTGTCGCAACAGAACAGTTGTGTTCGCCCGCATATTTTGGGGGAGCAGGATATGTTCCACACATTTTGGGAGGGAGGTCGGTTGTTGGGCTGTCAGTGATGACACCACTGAGTTCTGGGATGTTCTAAGTGTGAATGTTTTCCCAGCCATTAGGGTCTTCGCGAAGGAAAAGGTACGCAAAGGTTAAGGCAACATCAATGTTTAAGAGTAGCTTACTGGCTCCGAAACATTTCTGTTTGGCATATTTTGGGGAAACCACAGGTTCTGCACATTTTGGGAGGGAGGTCCCGTCGTTGTGGGGTTGTCAGTGATGACACCGGTGAGTTCTGGGATGTTCTAAGTGTGAATGTTTTCCCAGCCACTAGGGTCTTCGCGAAGGAAAAGGTACGCAAAGGTTAAGGCAACATCAGTGTTTGAGACTAGGCTTTTTTAGCGCCAAAACATTTGTGTTCGGCATATTTTAGAAACGATATGTTCCGCACATTTTGGGAGGCGGGTTGTCAGTGATGACACGGGTGAGTTCTGGGATGTTCTAAGTGTGAATGTTTTCCCAGCCATTAGGGTCTTCGCGAAGGAAAAGGTACGCAAAGGTGAACGCAACATCAGTGTTTAAGAGTAGCTTACTGGCTCCGAAACATTTCTGTTTGGCATATTTTGGGAAACGATCTGTTCCGCACATTTTGGGAGGGAGGTCCCGTCGTTGTGGGGTTGTCAGTGATGACACCACTGAGTTCTGGGATGTTCTAAGTGTGAATGTTTTCCCAGCCACTAGGGTCTTCGCGAAGGAAAAGGTACGCAAAGGTTAAGGCAACATCAGTGTTTGAGACTAGGCTTTTTTAGCGCCAAAACATTTGTGTTCGGCATATTTTAGAAACGATATGTTCCGCACATTTTGGGAGGCGGGTTGTCAGTGATGACACGGGTGAGTTCTGGGATGTTCTAAGTGTGAATGTTTTCCCAGCCATTAGGGTCTTCGCGAAGGAAAAGGTACGCAAAGGTGAACGCAACATCAGTGTTTAAGAGTAGCTTACTGGCTCCGAAACATTTCTGTTTGGCATATTTTGGGAAACGATCTGTTCCGCACATTTTGGGAGGGAGGTCCCGTCGTTGTGGGGTTGTCAGTGATGACACCACTGAGTTCTGGGATGTTCTAAGTGTGAATGTTTTCCCAGCCATTGGGGTCTTCGCGAAGGAAAAGGTACGCAAAGGTTAAGGCAACATCGGTGTTGAAGACTAGGTTTTGTTAGCGCCAAAACATTTGTGTTCGGCATATTTTAAAAACGATATGTTCCGCACATTTTGGGAGGCGGGTTGTCAGTGATGACACGGGTGAGTTCTGGGATGTTCTAAGTGTGAATGTTTTCCCAGCCATTAGGGTCTTCGCGAAGGAAAAGGTACGCAAAGGTTGACGCAACATCAGTGTTTTAGAGTAGCTCCTTTTAGATCCTTTTAGCATCAAAATATTTTTGTGGAAACGATATGTTCCGCACATTTTGGGAGGGAGGTCCCGTGGTTGTCGGGTTCAGTGATGACACCGGTGAGTTCTGGGATGTTCTAAGTGTGAATGTTTTCCCAGCCATTAGGGTCTTCGCGAAGGAAAAGGTACGCAAAGGTTGACGCAACATCTGTGTTTAAGAGATTTTAAGAGTAGGTTCTTTTAGTGCCAGACAGATTTTGTTCCTTATATTTTGAGGAAAAGGATATGTTCCACACACTTTGGGAGGGAGGTCCCGTGGTTGTCGGGTTGTCAGTGATGACACCGGTCAGTTCTGGGATGTTCCAAGCGTGCATGTTTTCCCAGTCATTAGGGTCTTCGCGAAGAAAAAGGTACTGTACGCAAAGGTTAACGCAACATCAGTGTTTAAGAGTAGGTTCTTTTAGTCCCAAACCAATTGTGTTCCGCATATTTTGGGAAACTGATATGTTCCGCACACTTTGAGAGGGAGGTCCAGTAGTTGTCTGGCTGTCAGTGATGACACCGGTGAGTTCTGGGATGTTCTAAGCGTGCATGTTTTTCCAGCCATGAGGGTCTTCGCAAAGGAAAAGGCACGCAAAGGTTGACGCAACGTCAGTGTTTAAGAGTATAGTTCTTTTAGTGCCAAACAAATTGTGTTCCGCATATATTTTGGGGAAAGGATATGTTCAACACGCTTTGGGAGGGAGGTCCCGTGGTTGTCGGGTTGTCAGTGATGACACCACTGAGTTCTGGGATGTTCTAAGTGTGAATGTTTTCCCAGGCATGAGGGTCTTCGCGAAGGAAAAGGTACGCAAAGGTTAAGGCAACATCAGTGTTTAAGAGTAGGTTCTTTTTGTGCCAAACAATTTGTGTTCCGTACATTTTGGAGAAACGACAGGTTCTGCACATCTTGGGAGGGAGGTCCCGTCGTTGTCGGGTTGTCAGTGATGACACCGGTGAGTTCTGGGATGTTCTAAGTGTTAATGTTTTCCCAGCCATTGGGGTCTTCGCGAAGGAAAAGGTACGCAAAGGTGAACGCAACATCAGGTTTAAGAGTAGGTTCTTTTAGTGCCAAACAAATTGTGTTTCCCCACCTGTCAGGTGAGGGTTGTTAGATTTTATCAGAGTTGACTGCTCCTCCTCGTCCTCCTCCTCGTCCTCCTCCTCGTCCTTGTCCTCCTCCTTGTCCTCCTCCTCCTCCACGACCAAGCGCGACTAGTGGTTGCTTCCGGACCTCAACCACGATCATGTATGCCTGCTGGTGGCTGCCGGAACCACGACCATGCGCGGCCAGTGGTGGCTGCCGGACCTCAACCGCGACCAAGCGCGACCAGTGGTGGCTGCCGGACCTCAACCGCGACCATGCGCGGCCAGTGGTGGCTGCCGGACCTCAACCGCGACCATCTGCGGCCAGTGGTGGCTGCCGGACCTCAAAGATGTGAGAAAAGATCACAGAAAGATTGTCAAAAGATATGTCAGAAAGAAGAATGTCAGAAGAGATGTCAGACAGAGTGTCAGAAGGTATGGCAGATAGAATGCCAAAAGCTATGTCAAATAGAATGTCGGGAATGCTAGAAAGAATGTCAGAGAGAATGTCAGAAGATATGTCAGAAAAATGTCAGAAGACATGCCAGCAAGAATGTCAAAAGATATGCCAGAAAGAATGTCAGAAGAGATGTCAAGAAGAATGTCAGAGAGAATTTCAAAAGATATGTCAGAAAGAATGTCAGAAGAGATGTCAGACAGAGTGTCAGAAGGTATGGCAGATAGAATGCCAAAAGCTATGCCAAATAGAATGTCGTGAAGCCACACCAAAAGGCATGTCAGAAGCTCGGCAGAGAGTGGCAGTTAGAGTATGGCAAAACCTTGCACAAAGCAGTGTAACCATGTTCATCATCACAATTAGATGTCTTTTGCATAGCATCAGTTGAGTATGTGTTGGTTGCGGGCAGTGTG
>VSDK01016772.1:0-16051 GCA_009767595.1 Symbiodinium kawagutii
GTAGTAGTAAGTAATAATAATAATAATTAGTAATAGTAATAGGAGTAGTAGAAGTAGTAGTAATAGTAGTAGTGGTAGTAATAGTAGTAGTAGTAGTAGCAATAATAGGAGTAGTAGTAGTAGTAGTAGTAATAATAGTAGTAGTAGTAGTAATAGTAGTAATAGTAGTAATAATAGTAATAATAGTAATAATAGCAATAAAAGGGGCTAACCTCTAAGAGGTTCTTAGAACCTCTTTTAGGGGGGTTGACAGAAATGGTGACCCCCAATTTTTTTTCCTGAAAATTGAAAGGTGCTCAAGCATGAGCGCAAGTTGACCGTTGGCTTGTCCGTGTTCCCAAATAGCCTGCCTGGTCGAACTCCTTGGGGCTCTGGGCAGCTTTGCTTGGCGCCAGGGCTAAGCCCTCGAAGAAAAGAGGCTTCAGACGCAGAACTGCCCGCCCACGGCGTCGCCGGTCTGCTCGTTTGGCCCCCTCGGCCGCGGCATGTTGGTGGCCGAATCTTAGCTGGCTGGTGCATTTTCTCTGCATTTTTCTGATGGTCCTGATCATGATCATCATGATGATGATGATGCTGATGATGTTAATGACAACGATGCTTTTGTTATGAGAATGGTAATGACGATGACAATGATGCTGATGATCATCTTGCTCTGTACGTTTGCTAGCGCCAACATCCAACATGTTGCAAAAAACATTTTTTGGGGAGATATTCTTGACTTCCAAATGCGTCTCTCAAGTTCTCAATTTTCTGTCCCAAATGCGCATTTCACCCTCGACCAAATGTGCCACAAGCGACCCAGGTATAGACGGAGACCCGGCACAAGGGCAGCAGGACAAAAGAAAGAATTGCAAAAAGACAGCGCAAACCGCAGCGTAAATGCAACGAAGGCGCCATGGAAGCCAACAAGCGCGCAGCAAAGGCCAAAGCGAACCACAAGACAGAAAAACACGACAAAGACAACATAAAGAATAAACAAGAAACACACAAGCCACCCGCAAATCTTTGCACGTAACGGGCAAAGAAAAACAAAAACAAAGGCAAACATTTGCGCGCTTGTCCAGTACTAGCCCGAACGCTGCTGCAACCGCAGAAGAATAATTTGAGAACGCGCCAGCACGCATGGGCAAGTCGAACAAAATATGGGCCGGGCGAATAAAACATTCCCAAGCGGTCCAAGTGAGCAGGGCTGAGAGCAAAGCAACAATATCCTCACAGTGGGCAAGTACAGCAACAAACATGCAGCGACAAACATGCAAGTAAAGTAGTTTCCCAAGAAACCATGCTCATGTCATGAAACCTGTGCGACATGCCTCGTTAGGCAGAAAAACCTGCAAAGCAGTAATCTCAGCAACTCACCGGCTGCTCTACATGTGCGATTGGTAGATTTCATGCCCGCGCACATTGCTCGTGCGAATGCGGCAAGCAAGAAACAAAGACATGTAAACAATCTTGGAAAGAAGTAACATGGACATACATAAACATGTTATGTATGTATTTGGAATTAAAAGACCACCTAAAGTAACAAGACAGCAGTCATGAAAAAATGCATGGAAATACGACGCTCCTGCGCGGCCAGGGACATGGACCTGTCAAAAGATGGTCTCACGAAGGCCTACTGCACGCCTCTGCGCGCCGAAAAAGCCCGGCGTCCGCCATGGTCGAACACGAGCGCTTAAGCTGACAGCCCCAATGTCAAAGAGCATCATGACGCTGACGATGATACTGCTGAGGCTCATGAGGCGAAGCGTGGCGGTGATGATGATGATGATGATGATGGTGATGATGATGATGATGGCCATGGTGATGGTGATGGTGATGATGACGATGATAATAATAGTAATGATGACGGTGCTGCTGATAATGTTGATGATGATGATGATGCTGATGATGATGATGATGATGATGATGATGATGTTGCTGATGCTCATGATGATGGTGATGACGATGCTGATGATGATGCTGCTGATGATGATCTGTTGATGATGATTATGCTGATGATGACGCTGATGATGGTGCTGATGATGATGCTCATGATGTTGGTGATGATGATGATGACAATGGTGATGATGACAACGGCAATGATGATGATGATAATGATGGTGATGACGGTGATGATGACGACGATGACGATGATGATGACTATGACGATGATGATGATGATGATGATGATGATGATGGCGATGACGATGACGATCACTATGCACTAACGATCACGATGACGATGACGATGACGACCGCGATGACTATGACGATGACGATGGTGATGATGATGATGGTGATGATCATGATGATGATGATGGTGATGATGATGATGATGATGATGATGACGATGACGATGACGATCACTATGCACTAACGATCACGATGACGATGACGATGACGACCGCGATGACTATGACGATGACGATGGGGATGATGATGATGGTGATGATCATGATGATGATGATGGTGATGATGATGATGATGATGGCGATGACAATGACGATCACGATGCACTAACGATTACGATGACGATGACGATGACGATGACGATGACGATGGCGATGACGATGACGATGACGATGACAATGGTGATGATGATGATGATGATGATGATGATGATGGTGATGATGATGATGGTGATGATGATGATGATGGCGATGGTGCTGGCGATGGTGATGCTGATGCTCCATACATTCCCCTATGCTGGCGAAAAGCATTTGCTGCAAATACGCTTTTTGAATTGCTGATGCTTGGGTTGAGCCTAAGCACGACACATCCGGTGGAAAAGCGAGACGCAGCAAATCTTAATTCAAACATAGACAAAACACGTCTGCTTTTGCTCGGGGCCCGCGCGGTAGGTAGCATTAAAAGCAGATGCAATAGACGCAAGCGCAATCAAATCCGCAATGCTCGCACAAGACGTGATCCAAGTGGATAAAAAAGCAAAAGCCAAACATGGGTCAAAGCACAAATCACATCGGGGGTCAGGCGAGAACAAGGTTCAAACAAGTTCGGGCAAGTTCCGGTAGAGTTGGCAGATCAAGGTTGCAGAAAATTCTGGCAAGTTCTGATCAAGTTTCCGGCAAGTTCCGGCAAGCTCCGGCGCAATTGGCAGATCAAGGTTTATTACTGGTAACGGTCAAACTTGCCGGAATTTTGATTGGAACTTGCTCATGCCACCCAGAACCGTGATGTGACAATTGCACCGAAACTTGCCGCGGAACTTTCTGGAGTCTCGATCTGACAACTGCACCGGAACCTGTTGGAACTTTCTAAAAAACTTGACCTGGCAACTGTGCCGGAACATGACTAAACTTTCGGGAACCTTGATCTGCCAACTGCGCTGGAGCATGTCGGAATTTTCCGGGAAGTGGAGTTGAAACCCGCGCTGGAGTGCACAAAAGCCTGCCTAGGCTGTAGTTTGTTCACTGCTCCGGGGGGGCGTTTGTATCACATGTCCACATGTCCGCGCCCGTCTGCCAGCAAGTTCGCGTTTCTCCTCGGGCGACAAATTTCAAAAGGGCGTGAAGCAGTTGAGGCCTGGGTCCTTTGCCTGTTTGGGGTTTTGAACTGCAGCAGCGCTGTCAGTTTTGGACCTCCCCGGTGGCCTACCTAAAACTCCTCTTACGCCGGTTTTTTAGCCCACAGACGCCTCGGCCTCGGCAAGCCAAAAAATTTCTTGGAAAGGTGACCAGGGTCTTTGTTTGCCTGCTGGCTGCTTCTTCGCGTCAAAAATGTTGACCTTCACCATTTCGTCCTTTTCGGCTGCTGCTGGCTATGTCTACAAACTTATCTTGTGGCAACAAAGGGTCGCGGGTTCAACCTGGGAGGGCTCAGCCTGCCAAACTAATTTTTCACTGGCATCTCACGCGGCTTGCTGCGGAAGGATGCAGATCATCAGGCCACAGTGGAATATTCGGGGCTTTGGTGTCTCTGTGCACCACATTGAGCGCATGGATGTAGCTCACCGCACATCTCACCCATTGACGCGCCCCTGTAGCTGGTTCCTGGCCACTCGGCCTTTCGCGCGCCGATGAGCTCCTCCTTGTCTTGCTCCGAGAATTTGGTCGCTGGCATGTCCAAGTTCTGATTGAAGTGGTGCCTTGGCCTTCGAGGGTTCTGGTTTGGGTTTATGGTTTTAAGGTTTTGCGGGGTATGGTTTTAGGCCTTTAGGGTTTGGGTTTTTGTTTCAATGTTTTTGGTTTGAGGGGTGATTAGTGGATGGGTTTAAGGTCTAGGGTTTACTTGTTCGTTTAGGGTTGGTGGTTTTAGGGGTTAGTTGTGGTGAAGCTGACTAGGTTGCTTGCTTGCCTGCCCGCTCGGGTTGAATGGGTTTGTGGTTTAAAGGTTTTTGCTCAATGATTTTAGGGCTTATGCTTTCAGGGTGTGTGTGGTTTTAGGGCTTATGGTTTTAAGGTTGATGGGTTCAGAATTGATTGGTCTATAGTGTTAAGGCTCATGGTTTGCGTTGTTAGCTTTATGGTTTCAAGGCTTCTGGTTTCAGGGTGCATGGTTTGAAGCTTTCTTGTTCGAGGGTTCATTGATTTAGGGTTTGAGTTTCGTATTTTAGGGTTTCTGGTTTTAGGGGTGATGGGTGTGGGTTTTTAAGGTTTAGGGTTCATGCATTGAGGTGTATGGTTTGAGGGTTGATGGCCTTAGGCTTAATGGCTTTAGGGGTAGTGCTGTTGAAGTTGACTTGACTTGACTTGACTTGGCTGGACTTGACTTGACTTGGCTTGGCTGGGCTTGGCTTGCTTGCTTTTTGATTTGGGGACCGAAAAAAAAACGGAGGAAAAGAAATCCCGGAAAAATATCGGACTCATGTGTGGAAGAATGTTGGCCAAACAAATCAACTCGACAGCTAATGTAACACTGGCGCCTGCAATTGTCGGGTGATCACTTTCGTAAAAAGTAGTTTATCCACTAGCAACTTACTCGGTGTTTGTTTAGTAAGTTGGTAATTGGTACAGTAGGCATTGTTGCTTACGTACCATTGCTAGTACTTTCAACCACCCCTCAACCAACCCAGCGCTCTTTCGCCATAACTGGCCACCTCCAAAGACCATCTGCCCTTGAGAAAATTGAAAATTGTTGCAAGCAAACCAGAAGAGTTCTTCAAGTCCAAAATACATCAGAGTGATGGAGCCCATGAAAGGCTTTTGCCCAATCACGTTCAGAGACTTTATGGAGGTTACATCGTTAGTATATGCTGGATACAACCTGCTTAAACCCTGTTCTAGTTGTTTGAGCCAATTACCACCCATGACATCCTCAATTGGAACTATTAACATCTATCAACCACCTATTGACATCTCTTAACCCTGGATGAAACTATGAATTCATCGTTGGTCCATGGTATGTCAATGGTTAAGCCCAACTCTCCTGGTCACCCTGTTCAGACAAGACACACCTTGCCAGCCTGGCCAACAGTTGGAGTTCCCCCGGGTTGTTGGGGATTCAGGAGCCATCAATACGACGTTGTGAACCCAGCCACTTGGCTGATGAGTGGTTTAGGATGGTTAATGGGAGTACAGTAATGATTGATTAAGGGTCTGTGATTTGTGTTTGTTGCTAGTTGTTCTTGTTGTAGGTGGTTATTGCTGTTGATGCTTGTTGCTGTTAATGGTTGCTGTCTCTGTGATTGAAAAGTTCTTGTTGATGATCATTATTGCAAACATCGATAGCCGTGAACAAGCATCAAGAACCATGTCGATTGATAAAGGAAATTGTTAAATGGTCGTTAACCAGCTTTCTAGCCAGCTCGTTGAACAGCTTACTTACCTTGTCAACCAGCTTTTTGCCGAACTTGAAGTATCAGACCAGTTGGTGGTTTCAACCCTGCGTAAAATAGTAGTCAACCAAACAACCATCCCTTTTCTCTTTAGCGGGAGGCTCACACTTGCCGGCCTCTGGTGGACAAGCAGCCTATAAACAGGACCACACGTGTCGGTGCCAGAAGGCAACACATGCAACTATCTCAGCTTTCGAACTCGTTGAACAAGTCGCTTCACACGTTCCTGCTTCAATCCAAACAACCATCCCGAATATTTGGTGGTTTCTCCAAATTGGAGACTCCAAAAATAGTGGTTTGTCGCTACAAATGGTTTACAAAGGATGATTTGGGTGAACACCCATGTGGGAAAATGAAAAATGTTCAAAGCATTTTAAAACCACCAACCCACCATCAATTAACCATTGACACCACACGGAGAGCCAACTCATCTCAGCCCCAGTCTTGTTTTCTGCGATCTGCGGAAGAGTCGCGCACGGCGAGGACACGGAAACGGGCGGTGGGCAACGATGGTGGGAAGTCATGGGTGGCTGGGGATGTAGTTACCTATGGTGAATTGTGGTGGGTAGCCTCACTCCTGGTTAACCCCAATCATGGTTAACCCCAATCATGCTTGGATGTGGTTGATCATACTCAATTTTGGTGGATTGTTGCTAGTTGTGGCACATCAGGGTCAATCATGAATCTCACAAAATATGAATCCTTCTTTTGAATGGCTAGTACTTATTCTGCATAACAACCAAGGCAATCATGATCATAGTTGTTGGTCAATACTGGTCATTTCTAGCAAACCATTTGACTATTACCACTATCAACAGGGGTGGACCAGTCAGAGTGTCCCCTCGAAGGGATTGCTACGTAGATGTTTCATCATATGTACGCATATAAATACGCCTAGGATGACAACACGTGCAGGTTCTGTTTCAAACATAACTTTTTACGAACAAGATCGAACAAGTCTTAGTAGGTGGCACTGCTAATCGACACTGTCTTGCTGAGGAAGGCTTCGCAGGTGGCAGGAGGGAGCACTTCGTAGCTGCTCAAGCTCCAAGCTCCACGAAATCATCCAACCGTGGGTCTCACCCGGCCACTTCCAGACCAATCATGACCAATCTCCAGAGAAATACAGCTGCGAAAGATCAACAGAAAAAGGTAATCTGAAAACCGGTCGATATTCTGCCAGGTCTAGCAGGTTGTATCACTGTGTGGCCAGCAGGAACACAGTGCTGAAACACTGGGAAGATCTCCACAAAAAACGCAAGCTGCTGACCTTCAATGGCAAGAGTGGCATCGGATACCTCCGATTCTTTGACCTCCGGGAGGACCCGACCGCCATGATTCCGGTCCACTGATAACTTCACGCCACTGCTGGATGACGGTCATGCTTAGCCATGGTTCATGATGGCAATGATGGTTTATCAAGATTGAATATGTTTTGAATTGATGCTGAGTATTGCTGAGTGATGGTTGATAGATTGATACACTTTGACTGTAGTTCATGATGATGATGGCTAAGAACAACCATCCGCGGTGTGTCAACTTTGGACAACCTTCTCGCGCGGCACGGCTCGCCCATCCCCGGGTTCGGAAAACGATGGACCAAGGCTCTCGGCGAGATGCCAAGCCACGGGCTCTTAAAGGATGCGGAGTCGAGCTGGGATCCACCGTGCTCAAAATGCAGCTCTTGGTTGCTTGCTTGGTTGGTTGGTTGGTTGGTTGGTTGTGTTGGTCGGTTGGTTGGTTGGTTGGTTACTTACTTGGTTGGTTGGTTGGGTGGTTACTTAGTTGGTTGGTTGGTTACTTAGTTGAGTGATGATGGTTCGGCAGCAACCACAATCACTAAGCGCGAGGATACAAGCCTGCTTGGTTCGTTGCTTGCTTGGCAGCTTGGTGTTTTGGTGAGTTTCTGTAGGCACCGCAGTCAATCCCATGCGCCAGCCATTAGCGAAGCGGCATCCCAGTGGGAAAGTGGGCTTCCTTTCCAATGGGTAGCTCTCTTGCTAGCTGAAAGGTATCTCCGAGCGCCTTGGGATAGTGCTGTTTATTACCACCATGAATCACGAGCAACTCCTTCATCAATGATTGGTATTCAAGTATCGTATGAACGGTCACTATGGTTAACATTGATAAGATGTTTGTTGAGGATGTTTATTTCTGATGTATCATGAAATATGTTGAGGATCGTCAACCACAATTCATCTATCAACTATACTTGACCATTGTTGCATGTTGCAGCAATGACATCGATAAATCCATGAACCATGGCCACACAAATCTGCCAATGCTCCATTAGTTCAGGGTCAATCATGATTGACGGTCGCAATTATTGCGGCTAGCGATCATTCTGTAATCATCAGCAAATATGGACCTTTGTTTATGACCAATAGTCTTGTTTAATCCACGGACGCAAAGTCCGTAATCCATTGCGATGTGATTGCCCGTACTGCCTACTATTCTTGTCAGCTAACCCTTACTGACCAGAAATGCTTATCACTATCAACCATCACTATTCACCATGAAATTTACCCTGGTTGTACGCCATGCTTCACCATCACGGATAATCATCATTATAGTCGTTTATATCCATGATCAACAACGATTCAACATTACAAATTTCAATGACCATCCATTTACCATTCATTAACCATTCATTGACCATTCATTAAACCTCCATTGACCATTCATCTGACCTATATTAACCATTCATTGACCTTTCATCAATCATCCAGTCATTCCTCGCAACGGATGGATCTCCGCTCTTGATCTCCAACAGCGAATTCGCAGCGTCACGAGTGCAGTCAGGATCCATCAGTGGCCTTTCTTATGCTGCCTCAGGACAGGGCAATGGGAATGCGGTTGGTGACGCATGTACTATGAATGGTAATGATGGTTCTGTCTAGTGATTGATGGTGATGAACTATTGCAATGGTGATTAACGATCATATTGGTGAATGGTCCATGAAGTAAGAGTGGTGGTGAATAACATAGTAGTCAAATAATGCTTAATTAATGGTGAATGAAACGTTAGTTTCATTAGTGATGGTGAATGGTTAATGATAGCAACAGCCGGATGACCCGTATTTGGGATAAACCCAACTGGTAAACCGACGGCCGTCGACTGTGTCTCAAGAATGGCTCAATGATTTCGACGGGAAAGGCCGTGCAAAAACGTCAAAGATAGGTCCTGCTCCAAACCTCAACAAATACCTCAGCAGGGTGAAGTACATCATTTCAATGAACCCATGCCTTCAGCCACGAAGAGGGAATTTCATCTTCAACCAGAAGAGTTTGCCAATCTCCACCATGGATTGTATGAAACACCGCCCGCCGCATCCGATTAAACAGAAACCCCCAAATCAAACGTAAAAGACAAACGCTTTCGTAATTGTATCTTCAGCTTCGAGAGTTGACCCCCATATGTTTTCATCCAACAGTCCGTGAGCTTTCCAGGTTCATTGTTAGCAAAGCCTCGGAATTCGTGGGGGTACCGGGTACTGGTCAACCAACATGGAGCTTTGGTCAAGAGTGGTCAATCATGAAGTGTAGGCTATGCCATTCTCAACCAAGAAGTCTAGGTGTCGCTACTTGGAGCAGTATGCGTGCCATGTTTTGGATGCTATGTTTTTGGCATGGGACAGTCCACGTATTGCATCGTATTGCAACTTAAAGGTACCATGTCTGGATGGTTGAAGAGTACCACCATTTGTGGATAATTACGGGAATATCTCTACGGAGATGGGTCATAACCAACCATCCCAAAAAAGGCTGGATGAACATTTCGTTTCCAAGACATTCATGTGCATCCAGCCCGCAGCCGCCCGAATTGAGACCAGCAACACACCCAACTGCTGCACTACCCTTGGTTGCGCTGGCCGTTTCTCCCCCCTGAGAATCCCTTGACGGGCCAACAATGATTGACAGCAATCACCAGTCATAGAGACAGAAGTGTGACATGACCATCCATAACCAATAAACAATTGCCAAACGATAACAATAGCAGTGGGGTTAAGGTGGCTCAAGGATGCTGATAGCCAACATCGTCCATCCGCGTTCATACTGAGATAGCGTGAACCGACAGACGTGAGATCGGTGGCTTGTCCCATCAGGGGAACTCCGTTCGGTTCGGGGGTGGCGCAACGGGGGTTCCATTGCCAGCAACGGAATAAGAGTCACTTACTTACGGAGATGGGTGTTTTTCAAAACAGGGGTACCCCCAAATCATCTAATATTGAATTATTGACCATTTGTCGTAATAAACCATCCATTTTTGGGGTTCCCAATTTCGAGAAACCCCCATACAAACGAACGCAACGTTGAGCAAACAAAATGTGTTGTGGGCGAGTCAACCAAATGGTTTGGTTGTGACGTGTGCATTGTTCGGGGAAAGGGATCTAACGCATTGGATCGGAAACCCAAGTACTTCTCTACTTGATGACAAGTTATGGGCTCCAGAGCGAAAAAAGGAAATACTTCAAGGCAAAAACCCGAGCTAAATGATTAGAATAGTGAAGAGGCCCAAATAAAGAGATCCAAATAAAATGTTGCATAGGTTATGTTAGGTCCGCTGTTAAATCCTTGAACCTCTTTGCCGGATTCCTATTAAGCACTGTCGCACGTTCGTCTCAAGTCACTCGGAAGCCTGAGACTGGTCTCAGTGCCGACCGGGTTTCGTATTGAGCCTTAAAGTATCGATTCAAATGTTGAACTGTATAGCGAGCTCCTGATTTGTGAATTCGTGATGGGTATTGACTCTAGACACGTTGGGAAGACTTTCTGTAGCATGCAACTCGTTCTCGGGTCAGCAACAGAGTCGCGGCTTCGAGCCCCACATCTCCATCTGAAGGCGAAATAAGCACGACTAGTTCATCACCTGGCTACACCTGGTTGATGAGGACAGTGAAGCATCAAAAAAAACTGTGTCAAATTTGATAATTTGTTCCTCCCACAGATGCTTGACCAACTGCAAATTGGTGTTTTCAACTAGGTCCGACTCAAATTCAAGCAAAATCGCCTCCATCTCCACCCATCAAGCAGCAACAAGACCATATTCCGTGCTGGCTACTATTCCCATCTGTTCAGATAGAAGGTGGCTACAAAAATGCTGGCTAATAATGCTGGCTACTGGTGGCTTACTATGAATAGAAGAATAGTAATTCAGCTTACTAATTATTCATAGTAAGCTCTCAGTAAGTCTTCACCACCCAGCAGCACCCCGGGCCCCACCGGTGCAGTGCCGCCAATTAGCAGGTCCTGCGTACCGCTGGACTCGCTGTCCAGCAGCCGCTTGATCCACTTGGCGCCTTCGCCCGGCGTGAGCTCCGCCTGGGTGCCGTCCTGGTGCGCCGCGTGGCACGTGGGGATGGAGGTCGGACGGGTGGAAAAAGCTGGGGGATTTTTGGGGATGGAGTGAGTGCTTGGTTGGTTCGTTGGTTGCTTGGTTGGTTGATTGAATGTGATTCATTGATTGATTGACTTATTTATTAGTTTATTTACTGATTCATTGACTGATTGAGTGACTGATTGATCGGTTGATTGATTGCTTGCTTGATTGATTGTTTGATTGGTGATGATGGTGATTGGCTAACGTTGGATCACAACCGCCAATGCGTAATTAATGCTTGTCCATGATGTATCGTGGTTGAAAGTTGTGGCTGATGACACCTGGTCACAGTGCACGTAGTTTTGCGTGGGGATAGAGGTTGAGGATGGGCAGTGAAAGTGGTGATGAACCGACCACGACCATGGCATGGCCCCCAGCTCCACAGCTCCGCTATGCTCCGCTATGCTCCGGTCCTTGAAGGGCCCCTTCTCCACATCTGCCCACATGTCGGCCCTGGAGTTGGTCCCTCCGAAGCCAAAGGACGACACTCCGGCGCACATCTCGCGCCGCGCCGTGCAGGTCAGTTCCTCACATGCGGAAGGGCAGAGTTGACCCTATGCACGTCTACAGGTGTTATGGATGGGTAGATGAGCAATCACACACAGTTATGGACATTTATATATTTAATGACTAATCTATGTAGCATAGGTCTATATATATGTATATATATATATATCTCTGTATGTATATGTAATATATATATATACTGATGTATATAGTGTACATACCGATGCATCGACATAAGGAGATTAAGAAGTTAAAAGGGTCTATGTACATACAAACAAATTGTACAGTTCAATGCGAGAGGTGATGGACGATGTTGGACAAGCAAAAACACAGGATGAGTCCCTGATGCGAATGGATATCGGTCAGAACCGATCCGACTGTGCCACCCCTGCTGAAGGGTAGCCTGTGGAATTCAAGGCAGTCATTGATGGTTTCAATGATCGTGGAAGGACCCCAATCAGCTGGAACAGCGCTGGTGCCATTGCTGAAGCTGTGGTACCGACCAGAAACCATCTACCCTTTGCTTAAACCGTAACTGGTTGCCATTTCATCGTGTTTGCTTTGGTACTCTTGGTTGGGAGGGATTTGCTAATTGTTGGTGTGGTCGATGTCAATAGCAGAGGGATAAACATTCAATATCAATAAACAACATTAATCACTCAATAATCAACAACCTTCACCAACAGCCTTACCAATATCACCTTCACCAAAAGGTTTCTGAGGTTCATCCTCCAGCATTGGGTGATCCTGAAGCAGAAACGAGAGTACCTTCACTCATCCACTGCAGCATCGAAGCACCAACGCAGCGCTGGTTGCCTCCCAACACATCTGGATCAACCACCATTCACCATTCACCATCACTTGATCATCCATTGACCGTCAATTGACCAACAAGTCACCAACCCGACCCCTAAAATCAACCACTATCAACCAGCAACAAGCCCTGTAATCACTAACCAAGCATCCTTGGCTGACCCCCAGCACCACTCCCCAGCCACTCCCCAGCCCCCTACATGTCCCAAGCGCCGCGTCCACCAGGACACGTTGGTGAACATCACTGGGTACCCTGTGATGTCCAGGTGCGGGTTCAGCGCAGTGAGGTGCGGGTTGGGTGTGGAAACACCGCCGTTCAGCAGCAGACACACCTGCAAACCCACCGGCCAAGCAACCCCAAGCGACCAACCCAAGCAACCAAACAACCAAGCAACCACCACCAACCATGTGAGAGGTTTGAAAGGATGTGTTGCTTCACTTGTTGCTTAGTGGCGACCTGCCGATCACCAACTGCGATTTCAAACCATGATCGATTCAGGGGATGTACCAGAAGATTGAACCCGTAATCGCAGGGATATAACCATTACGTAAGGACCAATTACCTCTGCATCGTGAGCTCATGCGAGCTCACACCCGTCACACCCATGAAGTGCATCTGACTGCGTTTATGGGACCTAAGGCAGTGGGAGGTCTAACAACAAGCAACCAGCCAACCAAAGTCATGTTGTTCAAAGGGGATATGTCAACCGTGTCAATGACAGCTGGCTAGTTCAAGTCCTATTTCGTTCATGATGATCATCATGATCAGAAACAGCAGCATCCCGGTTCCATACCAGGTTACACAAAAATTTAAGCTTGATATTTTCAAGACAGTATCTATCGATGAACACTCAAAATCATTTTGGCGCACACCGAGAAACAGGGAAAATTATAAACGAAAGACTGCGTGAGAAAGTGCTGGTAATGTAGAACAACTCTAAAGGCCAGTTGTAGGGCAAAGCGCCAGATTTATCATAAATCTACAGTTTTTCCTTGCAGCCAAGGCTGCAATCGTTTGCGATCCGCCAGTAACGAGGTGGATTGTCTCGCGGAAAACCGAAAAATGTCAGTCGGATTACCGGTGCAACGTCACCAGGAGTGCAAGTTGTGTTCATGTTTCCTTTTCCCAAACATCGAAGTGATGCAGAAGAATTGGAGACATGAAAGAATCAGCTGAGTCCAATCTGCTCCCTCCTGAATCCCTTTGCCTTGATGAAACCACAAATTCCGGCATTGGCTTCTTCATGACCCACATTGCTCTTGGCCGATGCATGCAGCAAAGGATTATCGCGCTTGCCAAACCTTGGCAGCAACGACAACCCTTGGGTGCCAAGTTGTCAAAAATTTTTATCAATGAGCACTAACTAGCCATCAATGCCAAAATAGGGTAACCAATAACCCACCGATGAAACATCATTTTACAACATTATTTTGGCACATACCGAACAATGATTGTTATGATTTGCCATCGTCAACTATGAATGATTGCCACCGAGTTTTTTACGATCGATATTCATTAGCTCTGGCGCGCACATAGTTTCCGACTCAGGGATGGTTCAATCATTAACCAGTCAGTATGCACCATTGATTTTCCAATGTCATTTTTTTCAACGATCGCTCATGATAAACTTATGGTGGTCACATCATGGTGGTCAATGATGCTTAATGATGCTTGAGTATGCCATTCGAACTTACTGATCGTGAGGATGCCCCATGCTGCTTCTATCATGACGCTAGACAATTTTGAATGGAGAAATTGCAACGTCCATTGATGTTCGTCCTGTCAAATTCTGGATGTCAGATGTAGGTGAACCTATTACTAAATCTGCTTGGGTGTTTCTCAAAAAAGGGCGCCCCCAGATCATCCTTTTTTAGCGCAGGAATAAAAAAAAGGATCGCGCCTTTTTTACTTGTGAGAAAGGACCATGCTGACGGGCAACAAGCCATTGGTATGAATGGTTTGCTATTTGCCATCTCAAGTTGTTTTGAAAATCCCCTCATCCAACATTTCGAAGCTTCTCTCACCTGGTTTCAACTAACCAGACAGAGTCGTATCTGCTGGCCATGTTCAAAAAAATGTTGGGGTCTTAAAAAATGATTGCGCAAGTGGCGTGGTCACTAAACTGGTGGCTACGCGCTTGTCAAACATTCGCAACTTCCAGACTGGCTAGTTCAGGGCGAAATGCCCGGCCTTGGAAGGCCATATGCTTCAGCACCACCATCATCATCATCATCATCATCGCCACCACCATCATCACCATCATCATAATCATCCATCATCCGTCACCCATCATCCGTCATCCATCATCCATCACCCATGATCCAGCATCAATTTTCACAATCAGGAGTCTAGCAAAGGTGAGCGACGCATGATGCTGCAACCCGGCGCTTTTGTCCCACGCACTTTGCTTATTTGCGGATAATTTGCTTTTTATGCGCGGAGAAGCCTGCAACATAAAAATATTACACCGGCATAGACCCCAGATAGAACATGTATGGACAACAAGGTTGGGGTAGGGAATCAAATAGGTTCTAATGTTTGATCAAAAATCGTTGTCAATGGTTTCGATGAAAATGTCAAATGCCATGCTCTCAAGTCTGAAGGCATCTTCTGAATCTTGACCTGAAATTTTCCAATTTCCATTTCTTTTTGAAATAGAACTCTTCTTTCTCCTTGGAATGGAACTCTTCTTTCTCCTTGGAATGGAACTCTTCTTTCTCCTTGCAATAGAACTCTTCTTTCTCCTTGGCATGGAATTCTTCTTTGACCTTGGAAAAAAACTCTTGCTTCTCTTGGAATAGAACTCTTCTTTCTCTTTGGAATAGAACTCTTCTTTCTCCTTGGAATGGAAGTCTTCTTTGACCTTGGAACAGAACTTTTCTTTCTCCTTGCAATAGAACTCTTCTTTCTCCTTGGAATAGAATTCGTCTTTGTCCTTGGAATGGACCTCTTCTGTCTCCTTGGAATAGAACTCTTCTTTTCCTTGGAATAGAATTCTTCTTTGACCTTGGAATGGAACTCTTCCTTCTCTTGGAATAGAACTCTTCCTTCTCTTTGGAATAGAACTCGTCTTTCTCCTTGCAATAGAATTCTTCCTGCTCTTGGAATAGAATTCTTCTTTCTCCTTGGAATAGAATTCTTCTTTGACCTTGGAAAAGAACTCCTCCTTCTCTTTGGAATAGAACTCTTCTGTCTCCTTGCAAAAGAACTCTTCTTTCTCCTTGGAATAGAATTCTTCTTTGACCTTGGAATGGAACTCTTCCTTCTCTGGGCATAGAACTTTTCTTTCTCCTTGGAATGGAACTCTTCTGTCCCCTTGGAATGGACCTCTTCTTTGACCTTGGAATGGAACTCTTCCTTCTCTTGGAATAGAACTCTTCCTTCCCTTTGGAATAGAACTTTTCTTTGACCTTGGAACAAAATTTTTCTTTCTCGTTGCAATAGAACTCTTCTTTCTCCTCGGAATAGAAGTCTTCTTTGACCTTGGGATGGAACTCTTCCTTCTCTTGGAATAGAACTTTTCTTATTCCTTGGAATGGAACTCTTCTGTCTCCTTGGAATGAAATTCTTCTTT
>VSDK01016776.1:0-90914 GCA_009767595.1 Symbiodinium kawagutii
AGGCAAAGGATGCCAGAAAGAAATCTCTTGATGAAGTTTCGGCTGAATAAATCACTTGTATTTTAACCGAACACTAGTCAGAGGAACTTTGTAAAGGAACAATGGCATGAACTGTTGCAGTGGCTTTTGCAAAGAACAAGCTTGAGTGGGATAAAGGATGGAACACAATACAACCCTACCTTTATCAACATGACCAATCCAGACCGATTTTAGCACACGAACCGCGCAAAGAAGAAACACATGAAAGGAACATATAGGGATGACAAGGCTGCTCATTCAACACTTGCTGTATTACTCAAAAGGTGAGATGTTGAGGTGGGAACAGTCAAATGGACGTGGCACAGGAACGGCGAAATATCATACAAAGTCTTTAGTCTAAATCCTTCCTATCAATCGCAGGAAGATTATTGGAACATGTTTAAACAAATTCTGATGAATGAAACACCCTGTAATCTTCCCCCTAAAGAGTCTTGAGCCGTGTCAAGAACATAAAATGACATGGTATTATTTTGCATAGCGGGCTTGCCCACAATCAGCATCGCGTGAACACCCTCAGCCTATATTGTGAACAACAAAAACTCAATCAAACCAATTCATTCCTTCTTTTTCACTTGCAGAAATTTTGAACTTGGGGTGGGGAGCATTCAGAATTGATTGTCCTAAACCGAAACGAGCGTTTACCAAAGAATCTCGGAAATCTGCCATTTAGAATGTTACTGCTTTGCACAACTATCCCACCATCATCGTTCAACTTCAACAGAGCAACGCAAACGAGCTAGCGCCAACTTTACTCAGGCGTGTGACAAGAAGAAATGGAATACACGGCGGAAAGAATGCAAACTTCTTTTTTCGAAAAAACAATTCGCAAATGCCTTCGGGTTGGAGAGTCGAAATGTTTTCGAAAACAACTTTCCTGGCAAAAACCCTCTGCAGTCCTTCTTCTGCAACCTTCTCACCCAAACAGCTTTGGTCTGCGGTGTTGCGGTCGTCTGGGTCGTCTGTGTGGTTGCGCCTTACATGGTGCAAGTGTACATTCTGTCCATATCAAGAGGTCTGAGTGAAGAACTGCAACACCAGAAGCACAATGAGCATCATGACATATACACAAGACAAGCTAGTTTGTCGTGTATCAACAAGAGCTGAAACAAGCGAATCATCCACGTTCATTCAGTGGGTGCAATGAGCTGTCCCAAGACAAACCAATACGAGGTTGATCATGGCTGTCTGTAAATGCACTGTTGCAAGAGCACCTGAAGGCTCTGCGGGTGCGTTAATCTGTGAAACCTTCTGGATGCAGCGGGTTCCCTTGACGTCCAGTGCACGTGCCACGAGGTCACAGTCGACATCGTACTCCACTAAATCTGCACCCTTTGCAGCTTGGGCGCCTGCAGGGGAGTGATGAGGGTGGGGAGAGATTACAAGAATTATAAGAAACTTTGAAGCCTCGGGGGGTAACAACTTTGAAGCCTCGGCCGCAGGAGGTGCAACAACTTCGGCAACCCACACCTCGGTAGTAAATTCGATAGCGTGTGTGCGCGACATTGGGAACCAAACCGATGATCTCAACACCATCTGCCCTCGTGCTCAGAACTCGTGAACGCACGTCATCTTCCCTTCCAATCGTGAAAAGCGCCTTGTGGTCAGCATTGCTATATGCACGCAGCTTTTGATTGTCAAAGCGATCACGATGCTCTTTGTGGATTGACGGTGGACGCTCTGCCATAACGCCTTCCATACTGAATGTCATATCGTTGATGTTCACAAAGACGTCCACTTTCCCCACACCCGGGTCTTCAGACGAATCAGCTGTGTATCCGAACGATCGCAAAGCATTGATGATGGCTTGATTGTATTGGACTTCAAAAGGCAAGTTCGACGCGGACAGGGCTGAACTTGATGCTGTGCTCGGAGAGTATCCAACAACCTGCGCAAAGGTAAGATAGGGGATTGCACGTAGTAGCAAGTCCATGCAGCTCACAGGCAGGAAGGGATCAACTCTCACTTTCAAGCCCTGAAACTTCTCCAACTGATCCCGGTAGTAGGATGCCAGAATAGGGTTTGAAACAGCATACCGAGCATTTGTCCGGGTCCAGTCTACTTTTCGGAACTCTTTGTCAGTAGCTTCCGGCACGGGGACAACAAAGCCGTGGATAGTCAACTCCCGCCGCTGCTCGGCAGAGCGAAGCTGACGAGGCCCCTCGCAAAGTATTTCGATGAAATCCATTGGCACCATCTCGAGGTCGCTAAATCGTCCATTGACTTTGACACCTCGAGATTGAGCAAGTCCTTCCAAGATTGAACCAGGTGCCAACCAGTTGTTTGCATCCATGCTGTCCCGAACCTTGGTCACAGTCTCGTTATACTCCCACTCTGCTCCGTTCTGCGTTCCTTTGACCCATTTCATCGCTGCAATAAAGATGGATCTGTGACCTCCGCAGAATTTCAGGAAGAAGTCAACACTCTTCTTGCCCAAGCGCACCCCCGCGTCTTTCAACTGGTTGACGAAATCGTCACCAACTTCAGTAACGGGAGGAGTCCAAAAGAACTTTTTGCTGATCTCAGTGGGCGTGGTGAGACTACTTGCGTTTGCTTCACCAGATGCTGAAAATAGGAGCACCTTGGGGTGTATGTAACTCTTAAACAGCAACGTGCAAATGCGTGGCAAGTTGAAGATTGTATGGGCTTCATCCAATACCAATATCAGATTTTCAGCTTTTAGAAGGCGCAGTGCATCCTCAAGCTGTGTATCACTCTCCTCTACTTCCTTCCCGGTCGCAATCTCAATCGCTTCAATAATGTTCTTGCTCCAAGATGCATACTCATAGTCCCCAAAAGGAACACTCACAAACATCTTGGGATACTGCCGTCCCAAGTGGCACCCCAAAGTGCTTTTTCCAACTCCGACTCCCCCGCGGATGAACACAACGTCCTCGCCATCAAACAAAGCAGAGAGCTTGCCCGAATAGTTCTCCAAGGGGATAAACACATGCTCGTTAGGATCTGCTGGACGTGCCAGCGGAGGCAGAATCTTCTTCGGTTCTGCCCACGGAGTCTGTACTGACAGCACGAGAGGTGCACGTGGCATGAACACCATGAAACACAAGCCCAACACAAGCAACAGCAACTCCCGCTTCCGATTCTTTGACGCAGCCATTGCAAAAGTGACTCAAGAGTAACTCTGCTTCACAATTCCAATATGACCGACACAAAATTTCATGTGCTTTCTTGTAGTTTCCAGAGTGGTGTTCTGAATTCTGGTAGACAAGCTGAGGATTCGAGACTAACACAAGAACAAACCAAATGCTTAATCACGAACTCACACATGAGTTTGACCTGACACATCAGGCGGTCATTGTGGATATCAAAGAGTTCATGTCCGCCATTTGTCATCAAGCCTCCAACAACAGAAACAAGAAACTGAGTAATGAAATGGAATCTACTCTCAACGACTGCAGTCTGTGAGATCGGACCTAAAATCTCAGAAGCAACCTCAAACAATCTTGAACCAAATTTCCGGCGAAGATTCTGAAGTAGACCAAAACCGCTGAAGTAGAGTTCAAATCCTGGAGAAGGAAACAAGCATTACAACCCATCAACATCAGACTCTTGTCTGGAAATATGGACGCCAAATCTGCAAACACCATTGCAAGGCGTATCCTAAAACCTTTTGGTCACTTGTTGAAGCCATGTTCAAATCAATTTGCGGTTTCAGACAAAACTGTGTTCGAACGCATGAAACTAGCTTGGCATCACAGATCTTGCACCCTTCACGGGGGTATATAACGATAGCTATCCACGGTCTCCCAGCAACCACGATGGGCTTGTGACTTGTGGATCTTGTGGCTGCATAGTGATTGTGATTAACCATGGTATGCAGATGGCGGTCAATAATGGTTAACGATTAATAATATGTCTTTCGTTTGCCCAAGTGCCTGCTTTGGGGAACCATAGGGAGGGAAGGAAATGGAAGCAGCAACATCTGCTAAGGTTGAGTTGGTCACGCACCACACACCATCGCAACTAGCGCGAACATCCTCTACCCCCACATTCTTTCAGGGATTCGCTATTCACATAATATATTCACATCCCTTTCGTCAATTGATGACACTGCAGGCAAATGCAGGCAAGCAGCTCACAAAAATGATAAAAATCAGGAGAATCAAACTCCAAAACATGGCGGCCAAACATGCCCGAAAGCTCTCTAGCATCATGTTCAGCTCCTCAGCTCCAGTAACGATGGCTGGCAGCCCCCAGAAACACCACTGGGGTTGGGAGGGGCGAATCACAACGGGGCGCTTACAAATCTCAGCGATTTGCCAACCTGTCACATCGCAACACACACGTTTCATGTTTGACCAATATCGTTCGTGCCCAAAACATATCTATGACTTCCTCAGTCTCCGTTTCCAAACGCACTACTGCACCATCAGAAAACCCTCAGGCCACTTCAATGTAATCTGTATGCTGATGACAACATCTTCCCCATCAGGTGGCATGAGTCCTTCCAAGCTAGGCCAGTGACCCCGGCACAAAAACTTGCACCGGATGAATGAAATCTGCTGATGGATCACCCATGTGGATCAACCACGTCCGCGCGAACCAGGTCCGCCCGTCCCACAGCTGAGCAGCGCGAAATGCCGTGATCACCTTCAAGCTCCGAAGGATGCGGGCGAATTTGCAGAGGCGCAAGACTCTCCTGGGAGGATCAGTGGAAGGCTTCACCCCAGCGACTTGTTACCCCTGATGACTTTTGACTTCTGATGCCATTCTATCTTGTGGGTCCTTTAGCAACGGTACACCCAAAACCTGTCTTGTGTGGCTGGCAAGATGCTAAAAGGCTGCACTGAATTCTCAGCTCTAGCCCAACAGTCCCAATTGAGCAATGTGTGTTTCCTTAGTGTCAACAGAGAGACTGAGTTTAACTTTAACGCTACCCGTAGAATTTCTGGGACCCATGGGCGCTCAGCTTGCTAAGCCTTCCCTATCAACAAACGAATTTCCAATCATCCAATAATCATCCCAACTCAGCGCAGAATGCATCGCCTCCCTTCCCTGTCTCCCTGCATCTCCAAGTGTCAGGTAGGTCACCGTGCCGTTGCTGTCCCTTCCCGTGTTGAGATTCACCGCGATCTCCATCAGGCTGATCAACACCAGCACGAAGTCCAGCAGATTCCTTCGCTGGGAGAGCTGTGTAGCTGGTCCGCTGATGAGCTGATCGAGCAGGCTGAAGCTGGTCATGGCCAACCGTGGCTGGTGAATCATGGCATTGCGAAACGTGGCGAATGGTGAATAATGACCAAAAATTACCAGCAATGGTTTCATGCCGTTGCTACGAAACAAAGCACGATTGACACGATTGGTAACGGTTCTCAATATTGGATCACCAAAGGTTGATGATGCTTGCAACAATGATTAGGTAACGGTTCAGGATGGTCCATAGGTGTGAATTATGGTGACTGTGGGAAACTGTTTTTATTTTTTTTGCCCATCGCTGGTAGCTCTCCCAGAAATTTCAGGGGAGATGTTTTTTGGCTCTGTCTACTGGTTCTAGTGGATCTTACATGACCTGCCAATGAATTCTGGCCGAAATTTGCCATGAGATATGCTTGCTGCTCACAACAACCATAAGACATAGGTCATTCATCACCCCTTGGATCATTTGCGCTGGGCCTTCTGGATTGTTTTTGCTCCGGCTTCCAACTTCTTTGCCCAAAACACGCAGTCCCTGCTCCAGGTCTAGAAAGAAATCCGCGCGGACGCCCCCCCATCCGATCCCCCAAGCAACTCTCACCAAGAGTAGTGGTGAAAAAGACCCGTGAGAAGTGTTGGGATGTTTATCTACTCATTTTTGCAAAATCGTGGCAGTAGAGGCTTCTTTCTCATCTTGGGAATTATCCATCAACAAAATTAATGAAACTACGGGATAGTTATGTCAAGGCATCCCCACCTCAGTCGCTTCTGCAAACGGGTGTCCAGCCGGCATTGTCATTCACAAAGAAGAAAAGGCGATGCACAGCTAAACGGAGCACCGTCTCCGCGAAAAAGAAGACCTTGAGCATTCTGATGGCTTTGGATCATTTTGGATCACAGGGACTTCGGAGAGGCCCCCTATGGTCCCTTCAGTTTGGCATGCTCTTGCCCCCAGTTCCAGAACCGTACCTCGTTCTCCCATTGATGACACTGTTTCCATACGCGCAATCAGAACCGGGAACCTGGTGCAAATCCTGGCAAAGCACCACAGGGTTTTTTGGTTATGGCATGTTCTGGCCATCTGAGGATGGCTCTGTGCACTTCTTCTGATTTCCTTATCGTCCGGGCTTGTTTCAGTTGCTTCTCTGCCATCATTCTCTTATCCGACTTGATTACGCTGACTTGCAATTGGATCACCATCAATATCATCATCATCATCATCATCATCATCATCATCATCATCATCATCATCATCATCATCATCATCTTCTGGCATACTTTGTCATCATCTACTTGGGTTTCCCATTGTATAACTTCATCTTCTTCATCATCTTCAGCATCAGGTTTCGGGCACGTCGCAAACAAGAGCTGAGCAGCCGTCAGCAAGGAAATTTTGATAGAATGAAGCAACAAAGAAGTGACTCCAAGACTTTCGTAAAAGAATTGGTCTATTCACCTTCAGTGGATTGCTATCTAGCAAAGTGTAGGGAAGCACTATTGAATACTCTTGGCTCAAAGTAGGTCAGATTGCGACCTACTTGTTCCAAAGACATGCCATCCGAAGCATTCACGCAGATCCAAGTAGCTTCTAACCACAAAGCATTTGGCAGGTGATCGGTGATCAGAAACTCCATGGACTCTCAAATCGCTAGCTTTGCTGCTCGGTGGCAACATTGGTAGGGTGGAGATGTGACTCCGTCCTCAAAAAAAATCTTGGCTACCCAGCTTCCCCGAAACCATATACAGAGCCAAGTGTCGAGAAAGGCAATGTCCACGTACCAAAACTGGGGGGGATTGCCTTGGGCCAAGCTATGGCCAGGTTGGTCGATACAAAAAACATCAAAAAACTTGGTTAAAGAAAGCCGCTGAGCCATGCTGAGCCTTCGAAAAAGCTCTCACTAACCCAGCCCCAGCTGCTGTCCAAGGAATTCTTCAAGCTCCAATCCTTAGTTTGCTTACATGTTCCGCCGAGCGCCTATGATCCCGGCTTCGGAACGACATGGTGCGCTTCAGGGAGTCTAACCAGCACCCATCATTCAGCCCTACTATCAACATCCATTCGCCATCATTGACTCACCATTTCCTCCGGTGTGGCAACCCCCTGGTCGGTCGATCTTCCGGTGCGTGGGGATCCGCCAAGCTTCCGTGAGGTAAGTGATCCAAATCGCGTTGCCCAAAATGACCAGCATTGACATGTTCTGAAAGCACCGCGAATAAAGGAGCCGAACCTGGATCCGATCCCGGGATCATGCCATGGCAATCTTGTGATTCAAGCATCAAGCCTGAAAGTCATTGACTTTCGCATTGCCAAAGGGATCATGCCATGACAACTGCCAAACATTGCTAGACCATCAAGGCGGGCGCCTGAGAAAAGCCTAGCAAATCGTGCAAGTTTTGTGTCCAGGGCTTGCTACTCCCTGTGGAAAACTCATGGCATGCGCATTGAGATCCTGCGTCACTGCACAGCGATTTTCCCAAGGAGGCTTGTTGGCTTCCTGTTTAAGAGAGCGAGCAAAAATAAATACAATGAATGAAAAACCAAGAGAGAGAGAGAGAGAGGGGAGACTAAGGAAAGAGGGAGAGAGAGAGAGAGAGAGTGCCAGAGAGAGAGGGAGAGAGAGAGAGAAAGTGAAAATATATACAGTACACACGTATGTATATCTATCTATCTAAATATCCATCCATCTATGTATCTATGAATCTATGTATCTATCTATCTATCCATCCATCCTCTATGTATCTATTTTTTGACTGCGCCCTCCACCAGGACCTTCGGCGACGCCAGAATTGTTAAACCCTATTAGGCTCAACGGCGCATGCAATGCCAACAGCCTTCCTCAGGAGACTAGCGGCCAGCCTACTCCTTCACTTAAGGCCGAGCACGCAGGGGAACACATCCACGGGCTGAGAGACACTTCACAAATAATCTTTCGTTGCCATAGAACTATGTATCTATGTATCTATCTATTTATCTATCTATCCATCCATCCATCTATCGATCTATCTACACAGGTATGGTATATACACATAATTTGTACACAGCTGTTAGCCCGCACAACTTGTCCAGGTTTTGATATTTGTTACATCCCCACGCAGCCTGAGCTGCAATGCCACCGAAGAACAAGTGGCCCATTTCGCGGCGGTTCGGTGATCTGATGCCACCATTTCTGGTACTTCAGGAGGCTGTTTACCAAGCAGCTGTCATCACCAAAGTTGCCACCGAAAAGGGCGATACTCCTCAGCATTTTCATTGGTGCAGGGTTCGCGAGGAGGCTGAAGCGAATGGTTGCGGTTGCTCCGGTTGCTTTTTTGCTCCTCCCGCTTCTTCAGATTCTCCTTTCCTCTCCTTCTGGACTCTTCCTTTTGCTTTTTTCTTCTTGTTCTTCTTCTTCTTCTTCTTCTTCTTCTTCTTCTTCCTCTTCATCTTTCCATTCTTGATAGTGCTCCTCCTTTTGAATGTTCTTTGTCCGGAGGTTCAGCTAAAGCTGAGGGCGAGTTTGCAGCCCAAACAAACGGAGCCCCACAAAACATTCAGCGTTTTTGTTCAAACCTTGTAATTTTGCTGTTTGAAATGTTGTTGTCTCTCGCTGTTCTATTTTGTTCTTGCTGTCAGGGAAAAATAGGGACAGAACACAAATAAACGCCTGACAATATGAGAAAAGATCCTTAATTGCACCGGGACCCAAAATGGAGAGGCTTGAACTGACTAATTCATTCACAGCCGTGGAATCCTAAAGTTGGTCAGCCCATAGCCTAGCCAAGCATCGCACTTCCGAAGATGTCCATCTTGGGATGCCCCTCCTGTAGGACCCTCCTCAAGCCCATGCCGCTGCCCGTCTGCTGCATCGCTTGTGGCTGGGCCTGGGGCCTGAGATTCACTTTCCAATGCGCCCAACCAACAAGGAATGGCTATGACATGCTATGGCTCCCTCCAAACCATCCGACATCCCTGGCCATAGCCATAGTGGAAAAGCTATGGTTCAAGTAGGCTATCAGCTGCACTGTGCCAGTCGCAATGCAGGACTCCTTTCTGTGTTTTGAGGTCCCGGCTCACTCTTCCACAGCGAGGAGATTGACAAATACGACGGCTGAGCTTTGGCGTTTGCGAGGGCCTGGCTGGCTGTTCCACCATTGATCCCCACCGAAGCCACCAACCGAATTCTTCGTCGTTGCTGACCTACATCTGTCCCCGGCCTCTTCCTGGATTGGGATTGAATGATCTTTGCCTCAAACGCTGCGCGTCAAGGAGGCCAAAATTCTCCAAAAAACAACTGTATCCCTGATTTGTCCCTTAGCCCCCCCTCCCCTTCTCCAATTCCGCTTGTAACCAGGCATAGTCTATGGAACCTCCTGCTCTTTGTTGTCTTGTTGGCTCCATGTCGCTAGCATTATTGTTGGCTACATCATACATCATTGGCATGTACCAATGCTGGTCATTTGGTCGCCTGAACCAGTCGAGCTCCGATTCTTTTCTCCTCAACTTCGGAGGATCGGTCGCGGCCCCGTTGGCAGGCAAAGCACCACATTGGGTATGGGTCAAGCCCTTCGGTCTCCGAAAATTTCATGCTGCTCCAATCGATCAAGCCAGGATTTCAGGAGGCTTTCCAAAAACAAGAATCTAACAGCAAGAAGCCAAAAGTCTGACCCATAGCCTAGGAAGATGTTGAATCACTGACCAGAGCATCATCCTTTGTCAGCTCTGGGTGTGACCCGCTCACTGGTGAGCTACTCTCCGGCACGTTCTCCACATCCTGCGTTGCCATGAGGTCGGTGATGCCCATGATGTCGCGAAAGGCCAGTGACCACTTGGTAAAAGACCTGTCGCAAGCGACAGGTCACAAGTAACTGGTTGGTGAACTTGCGCATCTGGTTGGTGGCTATAAGTCCAATGAAAAATATGTGTCAACCAACCGTCCCAAAAACACTGGGTGCTATGGCAAGCATGTCGCAACAGTCAAACAAATTACAGGCTTGCATCACGACATAAGAAAGAAAAAAACAGTGCGAGAAAGCAAAGAAGTTGGCGCCCAGCTACGCTTGGTCTTGGCACTTCATGGCCAAAGATCCCTCACTTGTTTCGGCCATGCCACTGAAAATTCCAGAGATCATCAGACACAAATTCTTCTCATCCAAAGTCACGGGTGGATTTTTTTCATCACTTTTCAGCTCCACAGCCACCAGTTCCCAGTTGGAATCGGGTTCCTCAAAGACCTCCAGCAGCGCGGTGCCGGGGCGCGGGGTCAGCAGCACGAAGCGCGGCACCGAAGCTTCGCGGGCCGCCAGGGACACGCCCACCACGCCCGCAGTCAGCGCCTGGGTGACGCGGCCCACGCATCGAGCGAAGGCCTCCTCCAAGCCGTGCAAGCGACTCACCAGCTGCTGCTGCTCAGACTCCTTGGGAGAAGCCTATGAGGCAATTATCTTACCAATACCGATTACTATTATTATTGTTGTTATTATTATTGTTGTTATTATTATTATTAAAGAAATCAATTGTGAATCTCTTCTTATTATTCTGACACTCCTCTCTACTCTGAATATCTCTCTCCTCTCTTTCTTCTCCTCTCTTTCTTCTCCTCTCTTCTCCTTCGTTCTTGTTCCTTTTTCTTCTCACTCTCGGCTCTCTCCTTTTCATTATCTCCCGCCTCTCCTCTCCGTCTCGCTGTCCCTCTCTCATGCTCTCTCGTGCTCTCGCACTCTCACTCTCCCTCTCCGATCAGTGGGCAAGTCCATGAAAATACAAAAACTATATGCAAACATTATGCCCACCGCCCACGCGATGCTGTAGTTGTAGACGCTGGAAGGGGGCACAAGGTGTACATATCGCGTGTGCAGGTGCATCCGCCCTAGAATGCATACACAAAGGCGTACATGTTCTCAGCTCGTGTGCGCGTGTGCATGTGCACAGGCATGGAAATATGCAGGGCATATGCATACATAGGCTCACGATGGTTCATGTACGTATGTTCAGCCATGTGGGCATGCCAAATACAAATAGACTAAATAGACTTGCCCATGCATGCACACATGTACATGCTGCATACCGCCTACACTTACTCAAATGTGCGTATACATGTGCAAAATTGTGTAAGTAGATGTAGAAACGGACGTTGGCGGCACCTGCATGCATTATGTTGGGTAGAAACACCAACAAATGTGGGGAGCACCCCCAACAAATCGTGGGCCGCTCCTTGCAGTTCTGAGAAGTAGGTGGAAAAAATCAAGGCCCAAAAACTCAACAAAGGATCTGAGAACAAAAACCCCATGCCCCAAATCTCAATGTTAAGCTCGGCCACTGATCTGGACCCCAGGTTTGGTTTGTTTGTTCACTCGTGCCAACCCTCTTCAAGCATCTCACCTACGGTGCCAATGCATATTCCCATTCATGTAAGATCTGCCCTGTCCCCTGAGTGAATTCGCCCAGCTTCCGTTTGTTTGAACTTGCTCCTAGCAATGCTTGCATCAGTCAGCAGCCTTTCCCGCTGACCATCCCGGACCCGTGCTTCTTCTTCCAATTTCCGCACGTACTGACTCAGGAGTCTTACTTCCTTCTCCTTGATCTCCATTTTCAATTTCAATTCTTTCACCTGACATCAGTGACATCAAATGACATCAGCTTAAAAACATGGCTGGGAACCGAAAGAATGCCTATCATTAAATCGATGGAGATGGAGCATGTACAATGTGCCAAACCGGAACACCACCCCCAAAAAAAAATCGTCAAAGGATGTCAAACGTGGCGAAACACAAACCGAAGATATAGCACCTCGCGGCCACGGATCTCACTCTCCTTCTGCGCTGTTTGGTAGCGATCCTTCCACAGTCCACCCTCCGCGGGCGACAGCAAGGCCTTCCTTAGAAGAAGGCCACTGCCAAAGTACCAATCTTGCTACACTCAACTAACCTGGAAAATCCACCATCTTGAAGGGTTCTATATGGAGGTGTTGTATTTTAGTTTCCAGGTTACTTAGCCCAAGGTTGAATTGAATTGTTTTTAGTGGTCAAATTTACCCCTATTGGTTCTAATCCTAGTAGAACCATGGCTGCTGGTTGGTTACGATTGGGCTATGACTCTATCACTTGGTATACGGCCCTCCTTTACGCATCCCAAGATGATGAAGGAAAAGGCATCTCCACTGGGATGTGAGGTTGATATCGAGCCTATCCAATGAGGGGATTGTAAGGACAACCAGAAGAAGTGGAAACGGAAGTGAAAGGACAATGATTCATGAATGCTTGACTTTTTGGAACTCAGATCTCTGGGCTTGGGATCACTTACACACCCGGACAATTTACCTCGTCCCCACACTCGAAAGGGATGATGGACAAGGGACAGTCACCTTCGCTCGCACTTGCACGCTACCAAGGTTGGGGGACAATCAGGTTTTGGCACTCGCGCCCTGCTTGGCACTCCGGCTCAGTCAACACACGGCAAAACCACTCACTGCACATTGAACATCGAACGAGAACGGCTGGAAGTGGGGGGACTGGCTCTTCGTGCTATGGCTTCAGCACGGACAGCTGTCAGTATCTGTCAGTGGTTTAACGAGCTACAACACCACTGTCTATCTCGAGGCTTGCGTTGTGCTGTGCGCATGGCTCACATCGATTGGCGTTGCATTGACCATGACATGCACAGTGCACCAGCAATTCCAGTGTGCCTCCTTTCACGTTCAGCTACGTTCAGCAACAGGTGTGAATCGCTGGTAGTAAGGTAGTAAAGTAGTTGCACGATTCTTTGTGGCGTGGTGGCTTCCACATACTTTAAAAAAGAATGAAAGAGACCAGGAAATGACAAAAAAGCCCAGAAAATGAGAAAAAAAGTTGTTTTTCATAGCTTCTCTAATGCCTCTTGCACTTCTTTCAGCTTGGCCTGTAGATCCTCAATGGCGCAATCCCTTTGAACCAACTCATGATCCAATTCCGCCACATGCGCTCGCAAAGCCGACAGCTCCTCAGCAGGCATCCCCGGCATCCCCGGCAGTGTGGGAGAAGCGCCCTCCCACGCCGCAGGGCTGCTTGGGCTCGGCCGGGGGCTGGCGCCGGGGCCACCGGGGCTACCGGGGCTCAGTGAAGGGCTGTAGGGCGAGAAGCGATCGCCGCCGCCGTCGCTTTCGCCTTTCAGCGCCCTGAGCTGAGCTGCGATCAGGGCCTGCTCCGCCCGGGCTTCAGCCATGAGCTCCGGGACCGAGGCAGCCATGGCGAAGCGCAGGGCCCAAAGGCCGGAACGTGGTTCTTCGTGGTTCAACGTCGCATCTGAGTGTCCTATGGTGTCACGTGGTGTCCTGTGGTGCCCTATGGTGTCCTATGGTGTCCGAGTATCTTGGTGTCCTATGGTATCTTAGTGTCCTGGGAAAGGATTGATCTGTCAAACATTGTCCTGGCAGCCGGGAATTTGAGCCGCCTTCCTCACTACCTTCGTCACCTGCACAAGGTCAGAAACCTGTGCCAAACATTGAAGCTGGATAGGTGTTCTCCTAGTGGGTCATGATTCGGTTATGATTCAAATTGTGCAAAATCCAAAACCAAACGTGACACCCGGAGTCTGCGAACTCCTCTTGGTATGCCGAAGCCCTCATTGCAGCCACAGTGGCCACATACAGCAGCAAATTCCAGTGACGAAGTTTGGACCTGAGAGGCTGGTGGGATCTTGTGGGCAAGTGATCTCCCTTTACCATCCTTTACCTCTCAAGCTGGGCACCCATTTCTTCAAGGGCGCTTTGAAATTGCCAAGCAAGCATAACTTCAGCATAACTGTGAACGAATGAAATTCATTGCACCCTTTGCCGTTCAGTTTATTTTCTGGACAGGCCAGAAGTAAACTTCTTCGGCTGCAGCAGTCAGGAATCAGTTTCTTTCTGCTAACATCTTCCGCTGTTGCCAGTCCTGATTCTTTAAGCGTTCTAATCTCCAAGAAAACAACAACTTCGCGAACAAAAAAGAACTCTTTAAAAACTTTGAATAACTTTGCCAAAAAAAAGAACTCTTTAAAAAAGACTCAGAAATCCCATTCCTGGCGGCTTCAGACATCGGAGCGCCTGCGTTTCCAGCCGTCTCTCAGCTTCAAGGGCTCGGCAACGCCACTCGTGAACTTCGATCTCGTGCCTGGCCGGACAACTGCTGCCGGGTTTCGCCACCCTGCGATGCTCGCCACGGCCATACAAACCCTCCCATTTCGCCAGGAACCACGGAGGAAATCACATGGAAAGCACATGGTAATCACCTCTGAAATCACCACATCTACGCTCGGGAAACCGTGTTTTGCCAGTGCCTCGCGGCCAACTGAGACAGGAGCTGCTTGAAAGGCTCAGGTTCTTTCGCCATAGCACCCACCAAGCTTTGGGTGGGTTCGGAACAATGTGGTCCTTTGGGGGTCTTCGCAGTCATCCTGGATGGGCCTAAAGATTTTCAGGAAGTTCGTCCACAACTCGGATCTGAAACTATGTGTCAACGATACTGCAGGAAACCCACAGCTTGGCTTTCTGCAGCCTCTTCGAGACGGTCATCTTTCATATGGCCAAAGGAGTCAAAAGTGTACTCTGAGGTGGTATGTCGCTTGCAGTCCCTGTGTGTCTCTGATCATCTCCGATGACACTCCACAGCTGCAGGTACATGTTTCAGAGGCTGCCCAACTCAGATCTGCTCCTGCAAAATGCTGTCTTCCAGTCCAACCTTTTCGTCGTTGGGATCCGCAACTCAATCCCTTCGGGATTGTCTTGCCAGACTCTCTGGCCCTTAAAGCCAGCTAAGATTCCTGACTTTTCAGGACTGCGAAGCGACCCATGGTATTCACCAGGCTCGCAGCATGAGAAGCTGGCAGTTGCATAAGCGGTTTCAGCTCCTAATCAATAACTCCCAAGCTTTGGCATAATCGCTTGGCAGAACTCAACGTGTTTTGCGGAGATTTTCTCGGTGCAACTGCCAGCTCCTTCGCTCCTTCAGAGTTTCAACTGTGTAGCGTTCGGCACTGGCACGGGCTGGTGGGCAGACTTGGCACTGCCCTTTGGCACCTCAGGTCTCTGCGACCACTCGGGGGAGGATCGAGGATCCGCAATCGCTACCACTTGACAACCAAGGGCATGTGGGAAGGATTCTGATCTGGTTTTTTGATCAGGTATATTCATTTATGGCATCGAAGAATTGGTCTCCACACTAGTTCTCTCTCTGAAAGTCTATAGCAACTACAGTATTCGACAGCAGACCTTGACCTATGATGACCGATGGCCCATTGCAAGAACCTGAAAGCGGTACTGTAGGCTCATGGAGAGAAAATCTGCGCTGACCCTTAGAAGGCGAACAACCGTGTCCTTCGAACAGGATAAGACGGGCATCAGCCCTTGCATCCTCTGCCCCTTCAAACTCATCTGGCTCATTGACACCAATTGATCCCCCACTGGAATCCCCTAAAGGATTCCAGTGAGGCGATGTGTGAGGAGTCGCACCGAAAAAGTGCTTGAGAGGTCGCACAGAAGCAGCAACAACCAAAAACAATTCACCAACAAGAAGAGGAAGACACAGGGAGAGATGGGAAGAGATGGGAAGAGATGGGAAATTGCACCCAGAAATTTCCGCATTCGAACGAGGCACCTCTTGAGCATCCACCAGCAGAGGCCAATAGCTTTGCTCCCACCTCCTGAGAGTTTCGGCCACACGTTCGATCGACAGGAGCTGCTTCTGGATGTCCAAGGTGCCTCGGAAATCGCCACGCCACGTGGACGGAAAGCAACCATTCTCCATGCTGACCGCGCCTGTCACTCAAGAGAGGTTTATTTACACAGGCATTTCCCATGAAACAACGCGTAGATAGAATCTAGTCCAGCCAAGCAGTATTTTGCCCACATGAGTTAACTATGCAGTCTGCATTGCAAATGTGGAGCAATGTTTACATGTCTGAGAATCTTATTTCTTCAAGAGGGACACGGGAACTTCGCTTGTGGTCGCGTCTGCATTTGTTCGAACACACTTTGCGCAAAACTTTGTTCAGGTCAAGGAGCTCGCTTGACCCTTCACCGCCATGCACGTGTCCACAAAGTGGGAAATCTGCAGTTCTCCATCTTCACCTCCAGAGGTGCCCAACGGGCCACAGATCACCAGCCACCACCTGCCACCCTGCCTGCCACCAATCTCCATAGCAACTCCGCGTCGGTGACTTCGATCCCCAAACTTCTCATGAAGGTGACGATGTTGTAGTCCATCATGCCTTGAAAGGGAGGACCCGAGGGATGGTTCGCCAGGCCCCCAGACAGACCCCGTTTTTTACCTGCGGCTGCCGGGCTGCAGGACATGAACTCATCAAAGGAAATGGCGCCCGAATGATCCTGAAACGACAACGGCCATGCAACAGCCATCCAACAGCGATCCAGTTTTGTCAAGGATTTGGATGCAAGCAGCTGGGTGCTGCTAATAGGAATCATGCAATGATGTGCGATGATAAATGATCATAGTGTTCAATTCTTTCAATACCTTTTAGTTCATCGAAAGTTTCAGCCTGGCCTGGTCTAGCTAAAATGTATAATTCTGCATCATGATCCGTACAGCACGTGGTGGCTCCTTCGGCCAATGTGGTTGCCATGCCTATCATATACTGGGTAAGAAATGCATCAAACCGAATCAAAACCTGCCAAAAAAACAATTTGATTTCAATCATACCAGTGCAACATCATTTTGTCAGTACCACTGAAACGTAGAACAGCTGGCCAAGTTCCCATGGAAGGCAGCAGCTGTGTCTAGGTCCAAGCTTCCAAGTCGATCCTGTAGAACAGTTCTCGCAGTTCCTCTGCTTGTTGCACCAGTTTTTTCCGTTCATGAAGGATTCGATATTCCCGTTCAGGCTTAGCACCTTCGACCGCCTCGACTTGTGAGGGACAGGGTCTGAAATCAGGGCAATGAATGCCGCAGTGTTTCAATTCCTGGCAGCGCCTCTTGTCTCCTCTACCCAAGCTCCTCCTGTGCTAAGCTCAGCACCTTCTCTACAAAAAGTGCAGTCAATATATTCACCATTGCAAAGGTGAAGAGAAATGTATAACAAAGCCACAGCCAAGGGTATATGAAACCCGTTCCTCAGCACCAGCACGCTCAAATTTGGAAAAGCAAAGCCCTATTATGCACATATTTGGTAAGTATTCACACACACACACACACACACACACACACACACGCACACTCATGAAAATGAAAATATGAAAACATGTCCATTAGTAAGGATGCATGTGCATAGCATGCCTATACGTATTTTTTGATGCATGGGAAGAGCCTCAACACGGCGACAAATTCTAAACCACTCAGGACAGAAAAAACCAGGGTCCATCAGGAATTCCTTCCTTCGACTAGGATGAAAATAGGATGTGCCCCCATCACGCCCTGATCCATGGCATCCAAATACAGTAGGCTACCGAAGTGCAATACGATGTGGCTGATGCTTCATACTGCAATGACGAGGCTGTCATATGTATAGATATATACATGTATGTATATACACGCGGTACATGTGCCTGCATGTATGTGTTGATGCGCTGTATCCGACCTGATCCAACCATACCACTATGACCCACTATGTCAGTGCTTGCCACTTTGTTGTGGTAATAACCACATGTGCTTTCCCATTGCTTCCGCGAACCATGGGGAACCCTTCCCAACCAGTGTTGCCTCCATTCTTAGTCTTATAACCCTTTCGAAGTCTCACCATCAGAAACCATCTCTGACAGAACTCACCTAGCTGAATCACTACCATCATCAGCCTTCGCTACCATGAACGGTAACCCACTCGAAAACTGTGATCAGTATAAACTGTTGACCAGCATCATCGAGCAGCCATCATCGCAGTATGCATGGTAAGCATTTTCAGCCACACAAAGAACCGCTACGTGTTACATACCATTCTGTCAGTCTCAACCAAAGTCAAGATCATGAGAACCATGAGCAAAATGAACCCGGATTTACCTTCAGAGATGAAGCATCCAATTCACCATTCACTACAGTACCATTTGTTTTCACCGTTTCGCCACTCCTTGTAGCCCCAAATCGCTCAGCTTGGGATTTAGTGAGGGGTACCCCTGGCTTGCTCCCCTGCAGCCAGAATAACCATCCAAGGCCAGCGTCTCTCCACGATGGTGAAATACACGCTCCAGTCGGCGCCGCCTCACATCCAGTGAGGCCCAAACCCTTGGACGGTGCGAGCACCAACAACGGCCCCTACCTTCCGCCCTGCCCTGCCTGTAACACTCATGTACAGGGAGAGCATGGTTCGTGAGACAGAGCCGAAATGGGATTTCACCACCTGCGGGAGTGGCGAAATGATTCCTAGGCTGGAGATGGGAAATTGATCAGCTGGTTTGATTGCCGCAGTTGGAGACGGGAATGAATATATACCCCCAAGCACGTTCCATTCACTCGTCCCCATTCCCAATAGATTTTCCTAAAGATGGTAACATTAGTCACAGCAGGCGCTGGGCACTGTTGGGGCATGTCGGTGCGCGAAGCATTTTCCTGGAGTTCCCCTGGCCTCCTCTTCGCCCGGAAAATGACCAGAGTTCAGGCTTTCACTAACTCCTTGCGCAAAAACCAGCGCGCCTTGGTCTCTTGTTGATAGGCGCATGAGACAAAAGGGGAGGACCATGCTTTCACCTTCAATACCCATCGAGTAGATGAACTTTCTACGTCTGGCTGTCTGGCCGTCTGTCTTCCTAACTATGTGTGTGTAGGCACGTCACCCAGGGCAACAGGAACTCCATCGCTGTACCACGGTCTCAACCACTACGGTTGGCCTCACCCTTCCCAACGCAAAAGGTGACAAAAATGACACCGGTACACCAAGGTGCTTAAAAAGAGCAGGAGATAAAGCAGTAGGAAGCTCCAGAGCATGGCCCAAAGGCAGGAAGTAAAACTTCTCAGCATGCTTGCCAATTCCTGGGGGCACGAGTGGGGCCCCTTTCTCGATTTAGGGAAGGTCCCAAGCTTCAATTTGGAAGGCCATGGAAGGCGCCTGTAGATGACACTTTTACGGATACTTTTGCGCTGCTTGGGATGTCGGTATTTGTGCTAGCCAAATTGCAAATGCTTCAAACAACCGATCACACATGGCCAAGGGGCATGAAAGGACGACATCACTCGAAAAATGCGAAAAGCCTAAGCTCGCGCCGCGCTGCGATGAAATTAGATTCGAGGGGAACTCCGACCACAGAATCTCTGCTTGAAACCTGTCTGCTTGGAGGCAGCACTTTTTTGCTGCAAACAAACAGGGTCCAGGTATGTCGAAGTCCTTGGTCACCTCCGAAGCCTTCATGGTTCAGCATCTGCATCCATTGCAAGCATCACCCATTTTTCTTCAGTCTTCGGTGCCTACGCCTGCCATCCCATCCACAGGAGTCCTGCGAAAGGTCAGTTCGCTGACAGATCCCTCAAGGGCGTCGATGAGATCTTCGCCAGATTTCCCATCCACTTCGAACAGCAAATCCGAAATCGCCACCTTTCGCGCAGCTGACGCGCCTTCGTTCCAGCGGTGAAGCGGACCTCCTTCTTCCAAAGCGATCAGCGTAAGACCACCATCGGCATCTACGAAGTCTGCTCCGATTGGTTCCTCCAATGGGCCCAAAGGTACTGTATATTCCTCTACACCCGTGCTGGGCAGCTTCTCCAGCGGAATGGCGACAGTCGAGAGCACCAGCGGCCAATACGGATGCAAATACCGGTTCAGCGGCGTGAGGAGACTTGAAATATTGGCTGTCAAAGCACTGCCGAGACTGGACACGACATAGTCCCGAACGGATTCTTGGAAGAGATATCCCATGGTGTTGTAGAGCCAACTGAAGCTCGAGTCCTTGAAGCCCAGCACCAACTTGTCAATGACCACCTGGCTGCATGAAAGAGCAAGTCGGGGCACAAGTTCTCCATTCACCTTGGAGGAACGAAGCTCGAAGGCCATCATGATCTGAGTTCCATGGGCAACGGTCTCGGCCGTGCCATTTCCATTAAAATAAGGGAAAGTCTTTTGTGCATATTTCCATTTCAGTTCCGGGATGTGCACCTTGATGTCCCTCGCAGTCACCCGCAGAATCTCGCCGCTGGAGGGTGACGATGGAGACTCTGGTACTGCACGTAGCTCAGTGTCACCTGGGTCACCCGGTTTTTTGAGATCGATGAAGAAACTGTCCTTGGTGACCGAGCAGGATGACAGGTCAATGTTGTCAATGCAGTATTCGCTCGAATTCCCATCCCCGGGGCTCTCAATCTTTGGCACCTTGACGATGCGCAGTTGTTCACTGAGAAAGGCCGAGCATTGCTCAGACACTGTTCTCATCAGTTCGTCACGCTTTCCATCATCGTTGGCAACCACTTTGACTCCCCCCTCTTTCCACTCATTCGCTTGCGATGCCTCGATGGATCCAAGCCATTTCTGCAGTGCATCGGGATCTTCTTCTGCCAGTGCGAGTACGGAGCGCCCTTGCTCCAACAGCATTCTGCTAGAGCTGCTCTCTTCAGACTTCTCCAATTGCTCGATGTACCCGCTCGCCTGCTCAAACACGCTGGCCTTGGTCATGTGCAGTGCTTTTCTCTGGGCATTTCGCAGAAATTCCGTGCCTTTGTCGGATTTCACATATTTGTGCCCCTTTGCAATCAAAGCATCCAATTTCAGCTTGCCATCCTCGAAGACCAATCCCAATCCTTCTGCACCAGTGGCAAGTAGCTCTTGGCACTGCTCTGTCCACTCGCTTGTTTTAGAGAAATCCAGGGAGTCAATCAAACATAGTAGCGACCCCGGGTTTGTATGCGCTTCTTCCAAGGTCTTGCGGCCCCACGCTATCAACGCTCTGCCTTGCTCAGATTGCTCCAGCTCCTCCAGGAAGCCTTGAGCCGCACCAGTGCCGTCTTGCGCATTGAGTGCTGCCAGAAGACTCAGTGCCTGTGCCTGAGCAGTTCGCAGAACCTCGCGCCCCTCCTCGGTTTTCGCCAGATCCCGCGCCTTCTGAAGCACTTGCTCCAGCTTGACTCCTCCATCATCCAGTTGGATGCCAGCAGCACACAAATGCTGCTGGGTTGACTCACTGTATAGAATCTGCAGGCACTGCTCTTTGGCTTTTCGGAGCCCGGCTGCGTTGACCAGGAAAAGATCTGTGAGTTTGGGCATCTTGAAGGATGCCAGAACGCTACGCAGCATCTCTGGGTCACTTTCTGCTGCTTTCAGGTGTTTGCGGCTCCATGCCAGGAGTTTTGAAGCTGCGCCGCTCTTCTCCATCTGTGCCAAAATCTTCGATGGCGTCCCTTGTGACTCATCATTGGCTGCAATGGTGAGCATGGGAAGCATGGTCAAAAGCTGCTCTTGAGCGCGCCTGAGCAAAGCACGACCTTCTTCAGTGTGAAGAAGTTGTGGACTCGATCTTAGCACCTTCTCCAAAGGCACTTTCTCAAACCTGTCCGTCTCAACTCCCAGAGCTGCAAGCTGCTGCTTACTGTACCTTCCAACATCACCATTTAAATGTAAATCAATGAGAACTCGAGGACCGTGGCCCTTGAAAGCTTTGAGCAACGACCATCCATACTTAAGGAATTCCTGCGTCTCGGCGCTGACGTTATTGAAGAATTCGACTGCGGACGCATCTCGCTTCGGCGACTTGGGCGAAGTCTCGCCCTCGTCCGAGACTTCAGCCGGAAGTAGCAGCCAAGTGCCAACCGAAGGAAGCTTTGACCAATCACGCTCCATGCGGTGCTTTGCAAATTCAAATGCCAGTTTCAAGGAATCAGCATAGGAATTTATGCGATGTGGTCCCCAACAATGGTCAAACAAGCCAGTCTGCCCATCTTTCGCCCGAACTGCCATTTCCACGCCCGCAATCATGACATGCAATGTGGTGCTGGTATCCGGGTCCAGAACAGAACATGGACACACATGCTCCATGTCAGTTGCCTGCATCATTTTGAGAAAAGGTGAGGTTGCGCTGCTGAAGAGGGAACTCAAAGGATTGGGGTAATCGTAGGGATCTTTTGGATTGGATGGCAGGCAGGCAGGCATGTCCATCTTGTTGATGTACCGGGCACATTTGATGTTGGCTTCGCGGAAGGCTTTGGCAAATTCTGAATTTCCAAATCTGGGGCATCCGAAAGTTACACACTGACCTTCCCAGGATGGACATTTCGAACATAGATCGTACAAGCACAGGGCTGCCATTGCTCCGCCTGCGCTGTGACCAGAAGCCCTCACAAGTACAGGTTGGCCTTGCGGCCTCACCCCATGTGCCTCCAAGTCAGCATGGATGTTGTTAAGCATTGCCTCTCGTAAGGACAAATATGCTGCCTGGAATCCCCGATGGACCTTCCCAGCGCATGTGCCAACGCAGGTATTGACCAGGAAAGTCATGGCATTGGTCAGCCACATTGACATCCGATCTGTCCCACGGAAGCTGAGCTCAACAATTGCTGCAAACTGGCTTTCGCACGCCCTGCGTGGGAGCCGGACACGCCCAACCAGTCTGAAGGCTGCTGGGTCATTCATGATCTTAAGCACTTCAGGCGAAGTGCTTTCAAGTGCCCAGTATCCACGGGTGGTATCCACTCCCAAAACAATGTCAATGCTGTCAGGGTCAAAATATGCATGGCATCGCCGCTCCAACCCCTCATCTCCAATTTCTACATCAATGTATGAAAGGTAAGTTCTCCAGAAATCCTCTCTAAGATACCTGGGATCTGACAGGAGCTGGTCGCCAAAGTTTTGTTCCATTCAAGTGCTGTCTGTGGTGTCGCTGCAACTTTTTCAAGTAGCGCTCATCCTGCTCCGGATGAGTGTTTTGACAGCTCTGCGCAAAAAAAGGTACAGAAAAAGGAATGAGCATTCGCTCTACGACTTGAGCAGCGTGCTGCAAGCATCAGCGACATACAGATTTCTCATCTTCCCGACTAAAAAAATGCAAAAGATATAGATCCATCTATCTATATTTGTCTATTTATGCATCTATTTACTTATCTATTCATGTATGTGTTCATTCATCTACAAAAACCTTGCAGTTCATCAACCAGGACACCCTGACACCTTGCAGCCGTGGGATCTGGGCCTCCGAGCCTTAGAGACCCGGCAGAATCTCAGTGATCTCCTTGGGAGCCGATCAGCTGTCCATGGGAGGTCCATGGGAGGTCCATGGGAGGTCCATCACTGGCTGGTGCTGGTTAGCAACTGGATCATCATGGTTAGTACTTGGATGTACTTGGTGGTGGGTGGTTTGTCGAACTGATTATGATGATTAGTGATTAGTACTGGAATTGACCCATGGTTACTCCAGGATGGCCAACAAGTGTTGATGTGTAGCGATAGTCCAGTCGAGAAAAACAACTAACATCGTAATGATGACTGGTCATTTCATAGGTACTACCACGATGGAATAAGTGTGCGTGTGAGGGTCCCAAACTGGCCAATTGGCAGAAACGCTCCAAGTAGGAGGCCTTGCCACTGTGGGGGTTGATGTTAGAATCTGTGGATGGAGCCATGGCAGGGCCATCCCTGGCGACCAAGGGTCATGTACATCACGCTGCCAGTCTCGTCATTGCCCCCTCTGGCCACCAGATCCAGAATGCTAAAAACCACCAGGACCAAGTGCAGGATATTCCTCAGGATTCGAAAGCTGCTCCCCTCCTGAGAAAGATTTTTTGGAAGCTTCCGAATGGCCAACTGGCCGACAGTGGCCAAAAACTGATGATTCCTGGTATGCTGATCCCACCATGTTGCTGAGCAATGACCAGCGATGAAAACCCACTTTTCGATCAAAAAGAATCACGACCTTGTGAAGTTTAAGGCAGGTCTGAGCAGGTCTCCAGCCAGCATTCTCGTTCACGAAGAAGTACCAGCGATGAATCAGGAACATGAGCATCAACTCAACCAGGTAACAAACCTGCAGCAAGGAGCCTGTTCCCAGTTCGATCACCAGGTCATGATCAGCACAATCAAGCAATCATAGGTCTTGGGGTGTTGGTGATGGCACAATGCTGGCTTTATTGCTGAGTATGCTCCTCACATTGCCCGAATCCACGGGATAAACCAAACCAGTGAGATTTCCGGAGCAATGTGCGGGTGCCATCCTGGCCGATACCCCGGTAGCTCACCTCTTGCTTCGCCTGATGATTCTGATACCCTGGTGGAGCCTACGGCATTTCAAGGGCAGAGTCCTCAGCCACCAAGAAGCCAGGCATCCCACGTCCACTACAAGATAGGCCATGGGCATGGTCTGCTCTCCTGGGCCAAACTGACCGTTAGCAACCTGACACTCACACAAGAAAAGCATAGATTGTGGCACCCTCTTGTTGTATGAACATGGTGAAATGATGTGAAATGTGTTTCTTTTTAGTCATGCCGAACTTGGACCCACAAGCATCCATGGAGAATGAGAGTCCGAGTGAGGGAGAGGAAAAAAAAGGACGAGGCCTGGGCCACCTGCTGAGAAATGCTGGGTTTGGCTCGAAAGTTTGTAAAGGCACCAAGTCAAAAAATTTCAAAATTCCAGGCCCATGCAAATGTGGACACCCCGCTTGGGGATTCTTCATTCTGAATGAATCGGTGCGACTGGCCATGCCGGTCAAAAATTGAGCAGACCATAAAATCAGTCGCATTTTCTGCCAAAAACCTTGATAATCTCGCTACCATCCTGGGAGGTCATAGAAAATTGGCCCACTCTTCCTCAGGAAACCACTGCTCTCCTATTCCACCCCCTGCCTTCACTGCCGTTCTGGATGGTCCAATCCTGAGGGCTCATGCAGCTGAGAACGAGAACGGATCAAGCGAAGCCTTTGGGGAAATCATTTGGCGATGGGCCGATATTAACCACCAATAGTAGGGGCTAATAACCAACAATATAACGGGTAAAAGTCTGCACCAGGGGTACAGGGTTTTGACATGTTTTGACCCATTGCCATTCCTGACCTTTCAATCTTCGTTGATCTTCAAAGCTTCCGACATCTCGTCCCCATCCGGTTTGCCCTTCAAGTCCCCAGCATCGACCAGCGATTTGCCAAGCATCTGTCATCATGGTGACAACCGCAGTGTTCACAACGATTGCCAGCCAGGTCATGGCCCTGCGCAGTCACACTGGTTGGAAACTCAAGTGAGAGTTGGTGATTTGGTTGTTCCATGCTTTAACTGCCAGCCACCCGGAGGTCAGAGAGTGGGCATACAAAATTCAACCGCCATCATTCACCAACCAGTCTGAACCATCACTGACCACAGCAATAAACGGTCGAATGCCATGGGAGCCTCCAAGCCCGACTCTTTAAGGAACACACAGTGCAACGAAGTCCTCCCTGCCGTTCTCACATGAGATCTTTTGTGTCTACCTTTTAGCTCGGCGTCCACATACCAGGTTACCATCGCTACGCAGAAGGAAGTCAAGTCTTCATAGGTAAACTCAAGAATGCCAATGTATGCAGCTACGACGATCTTGGAAATGTTGGTCCAGCTCTATAAACTGGACCGGATGGTGGCTGCGGCACCGACTAGTAATCTCAAGGATTTGCCAGGGTCGCGGGGCGGGCCGCTAAGCAGATCCACACACAGTGCCAAACCCTGGTTTAACTGCAGAGGCCTGAAGGGTTTGGACTCCACGATGTCGTAGAGACATCCAGAGCGAGTCGGTTCCTTCAGGGAGCCCCACCACAGAATGAAGCGCATGTAGATGTTGCTGATGATGGAATCCACATCTCCACAGCTGTAAAGGACACCACTTATCCTGGCTGGTCTGGAGGTGTTTCGGCAGGTGTCATGGTCTTCGCAGGGCATAGTGCGGTGATGAATGAGTATAATGCTGTAACGGGCGCAGCGTATTCAGATGCTTTGGGGAGGAGCCTTTGTGGTTTTGGTCTTGGGGTTCAGGAGCTCTCCCTTCTTTTTCTTTAGCCCATGGAAATTGTATGTTCCCCATCGGCCCAGGAAGTTCTCTGCCTGCGCAGGAGGGTCTCCCAACCCACCACCCATCCCACCCACGTCCGACCGAGGCTTCACATCTCCTCGTGTCAGGTCTTCGTGGAAGGATCTCCGGCATGATGGAGGCCCATGGCACTGCACTCTTGGTCAAACTCATCTTACTGGGCCCTGCCAACATGGCACCATCACCGGGTTGCCGGCTCGCCTGGGAGCGGAATGTTTCCGAAAACTCGGAAAGCCCACATATCCACAGCCAGTCCAAAAGCTGGAGAAACTCATGGTAGATCCATTTGCAATAAGCCACCCCAAGTTTTACGGTGAATAGCTGGTGTTCTCCCATTAGAACTAGGGGGTCATCAATATGGATCTCTCATTTCACATATGCACATGCGCATTCATATGCAGCATAATATGCATATGCATATCGGAGTCCAAGTTCTCACAGTTCATTCCATTGTTGCGATCCCATGAAAGCAAGAGCTGTTGGATATGGTGTGATCGGCACCAAATCAGTCCAAGGCTGAGGAATTTCACACATATGACCATGTTCCAGCGGCACCTTGCACATAGATTGGCCTGAAAGAATTCAATGAAAAGTCGCTGACTTTTTGGTGAACCTTTGCCCCCAAAACAAGTCCAAAGACCGGATCACCCTGAGCTGCAAGCCCTTTGAATGGCCTGTGAGGACCTTTTGGGCTTGGGTTCACCCATCTCAATGGTCACATCCCTCAAGAGCACATCTTCGTTGATTTCGGTGGTGTGGCATCGAGCAAGGAGTCTTGCAATGTCTGCCTCATACCTGAGATTTGCAGGCTGTGCGCGGCCTTCCCAAAGATTTCCTGACCATCTTAGCCATCTGAAAGGGTACATGGCAAATCCCTGAACGTACACGCCGGCTGCACTTATGGTACTCGAATCCCTGAGCCCCTCGTGGTGGAACGCACGAATCAACTTCACATTGCCGTTGCAAGATCCGCCACGCATGTGCCCGCTAAACTGCTCTCTTATCAATCCTCCAAATATTGAGCAAATTTCCTTATCAGTGTCTCATGGCCTTGAATGATCCCTTGACATACGTAGATATTGAAGATGTGGACCAGGCATCTGCGTCCAAAAGGCTGGCTATGCACCAAAGGACCAAAAAGAGAAAAAAGAAAAAGCACATCCCGCTCGTTTCAAGGTGAGCAAGCTATATAACTCTCTCTATCACCACGGCCTAGACTTAGCTATGCCACTATAGACGTATGAAATTTGGAGCTGCTTGTGGGGTATGGAGACATCCCCATGTTCGTCCCAGCAGCTTAGCATTCACCTGCTCCAGCAACTCTGCGAACGTGCTCATGGCAGTGGTTCGCGAGGTGCCCCACTTGAGCCAAAGCAGCTGCTTTTGGATCGATGGGTCCCCCGAAGTGCGGACTCGGACGTTTTGAACCTCGCTGTTCCACCCTTCGCTAAACAGGCTGGAACCAAGCTTTCTTGTGGCACGCGTGAGCCCAACCCTAAGCATCCAAATCGAATAGCTAGCACTTGGAAGATATTCATCCAATAGCCCAACCCAAGCCCTTGGAAAAACTGCACTTGGAAGATCTTCCTCCCAGTCACCGCCAAGTCCTGCGCCTCACCCCACACCAACAGGTCGAAGATATTGAGCCCTTGCGTGATGTCCTCGGGGCCGAGACTCAGAAAGGGTGACATCAACGAATCTTAGATGTGAACAATTTGGACAAGTCATGGGAGATATGTTTTTTTCCATCGCCGTCTCAGGGAGTTCAGTCAATGTTTGCAGGGGGATAATGGTTTATGATATTTCCCGAGGGTTCCCTGAAATTCAGCACAAAAAACTCACAAGTCACCGCGGGCGTGGCAGATCACCGTTGCCCTCACCAACTGTTGTGGGCATCCCTCATCGCCAAAACATACCAAAACCCAGCAAAACGCGCCTCGTCATCTCGATCCAGCCAGAAGGAACACAAACGGTACTGAACGTCTTGTTTGTAGTACTTGCGCTTCACCTCAAGCTGCTTGTAACCAGCTTAGCATCACCAGCTGAGCATCACCCGCTGAGCATAACCAGTTTAGCATCAATGTTCTGAACCATCAGCCCCGCCGAAGACTCAGAAACATGAAGAATCTGGTTTACCAGAAAAAATGTGAAGACCCGTAACCCATAATAAATGATTGGCCACATGTTGTCACACCCGCATGAACATTTTCATGCACAGTTGCATGAGAGGACGAGAGCCAGCCCCTGAGCTAGCTAAGGAAGGTTTCTAGAAACAAGTTCAAACACCGCAGTTTTCCGCGTGGTTGCACCCCCGGTCAAAAACCGTGGGTGATATCTGCGTGCCTTTTTTTGTTGCAACTCATGTGCGAGAACATCTGTATCTACTTGTTTCTTTTTTGTTTTGGGTGCGCATGCCTGAAACATCAGCAAAGCGCATTGGACATTGCAAAACTCCCTGTGATTTGCAGTTTCGTGCCAACGTCCACTCCAAAAACGACAAAACTAAAACCACTGAACGAAGCAAAAGGTAGCAACCTCAAGTGCACAACACTGCATGTTTCAATGTGTTTGTTGCACCCTGTGTCGACAACCATGATATTTGCACGGTGTTTTGGCAGCTCGTACGCCAATCATCGGTATTTGATGATATTTGCAAGGTCTTTTGGTCATCCCGGAATATCAAAACAACTGTAATTAGTAATTATGGGTGCTTCGTGCAACACCCAAAAACGAATACAGCAACAAAGTGCCAGACCCCTAAACCCCCAAGAAAAGGTTTGGATGCGATTCCGCATCCTCTGGAAGGACCACTTTGCAACAGCCACCCCGAACCACCTCGAACTACCTTGAACTACCGTACCCTCAACACCGCGCTTATTATACTCAGGGCTGCGTCGTCTTTCGGGCTTTTATAACGTTTGAGCACACAGGACCGTAGAATGACTCGCTGAATCAAAAAAAAGTAGTGGCATTCCCACAAAGCTTCATGTTTGGCAACAACACTCGTAACTGCCATTGCATTCAGTAACTGCTCATACCATTAGCAACCATTGGTGAACCCTTTCACCACCAACAAGAAATGACACCTGAAGTCAGGAGCCGCGAATTCCACTTCAGCCAAGATACACCGATCTCACCTGGGTACTCAAACCACACCCCCGATATGCCAAATTCAGGGTGGCAGTCAGGGTGGCTTCATTGGGCTCCAACAAAATGCCAGATGCACATGTGGCATTTGATATCCGCAAATCCGAAAGCACAAGTAGTACGTATAGGATACAAACGTATGCACGTGTATGCAGAAATCGGCATGAATGTACTTATACAACCTTACACAGTTACCTTCCATGCTGCTTAATATTTAGCCGCCTTCTGTGCGTGCGTGTGCGTGCGTCCAAGCTGTGCCAGCCTGGTGAACAAAGCAAAAGATCCAAATTGAAACACCCAAATGTACAGAAACACTTCCCCCCACCAGCGGAGTTTCGAAATGAGGCATCCCCCAGATCTGGTGCCAGCCAAAAACCATGAGGGTTACCAAGGTGAGGTGAATGGGTATATTTTGGCGCGACCTGAGATTTCACAATATTCATTGTTTCACTGTTACAAATATTTTTTTGTACGACCTGGGTTCTAGACCTGATGCCTCACGGAGCAGCATACCCAACATGAACAAGAAAACAGTGGTTCACATGGTTCACCTCTGAGACTTGGACTACTCTGATTTCAGCATGCCAGGGCACTCTCGTATCTCGCTACCTCTTCCGGCTTCCGCTCTGCCAGGGCCAGGATCAGCCGTGCCAGTTTTAAGCGAAAATCCTGAGTTTTTCGCGGGAAGTGTGCCCAAAACAGCCAGGACAAATTGCATTTCTGCAGTAATAGAGAGGATAGATATTCATAAACGCGTCCAGACGCTGTATTTATGTTCCTTTATGTAGTACCATATGGTGCCAGCCCATTGAGACAAATGAGACTACGCCTTCACTCCGCTTCATTTTCAGCGTGGGTCGTAACCTCCTACCTAGGACATCACGTACCGATAGCAATGCAGAAAGGGATGCGATGTAAAACGATGCATGGGCCACTCCTATCCTTACAACAAGCACGGCATCCCGTTGCCCTGGCAGCCACGACACTTGCGGCAGGTACATGACCTGACCGAAATCGATGAGGCCCAAGGTATGGCCATCCTCCAGCAGCAAAATATTGCCCGGATGCGGATCAGCATTAAAGCACCCGTCCTCAGCTTGGGAAGATCGTTCGTGCAAACTGGTTTACACCATCATAACAGGAGGTTTGGCAAGCTGAATGACGTTGTAAGTCAGAGCATTTCTGGTTGCACAGGTTTTGCTCACAAAAAGGGATTTGTAGAACCCCATGCAATCCCAACGAAACCTGGCCAAAAGACTATGAAAATCTGTTGCCCATGGATGGCCATCAACATCTCAAAGATGCCACCCACCTCAAGAACTCAACGTCAGCTGTCCACACTTGGGACACCCCGCAAGAGAACCAGCTGAGAATCGGTGAAGAGAAGGGTAACTTGAGTTGGATAGGGGATATCTCGGAAAAAAAAATCACTGCATTAAGGCCTTCTCTGAATGAACTAAGTCACTCACACTGATATACACGAATAGCCACAATCAAATATTTGCACGCAAGCATTCTGCATTCATATTGACGTTTGCACTTAGGTGGTGTGACTATGTATTATGTAAATATATTTACATCGATATCATTCGATATCCATTGATATGTGGTGTGCGTGTGTGTGCGTGTGTATGTGTGTCTGTCTCTCTGTTTCTCTCCTGTGCCCTCTCCCTCTCCCTCTCTCTCTCTGGCTCCCCTCTCTGCATGCACGTGTGTGAGCGTGAATCTATGTGAAGGTGGACGAACGCGTATATGTCTGTGTATGTGCGAGTGCCATCGGAAGCTGGCAGAGATTCGACTCACCACACAATGTTTCACAAGTGGGCAGGGCTCAAAATTGAGCAGGCAAGTAGCTTGAGCACAGTCTTCCACATCAATTCTCAGTCACATCCCATTGTGCAATGCTGCGATTTATAACGCACCTCCATGAAAATGCAGCCTGGTCACATCCAAAGGCTCCAGTTCTTTGCTTCCAAAGCGGAAGATCCTGTGGTACCAGCGCCAGAACACCACCTTCCAATGAAGCCAGGAAGCCTCAGAGCAACACAACCGCGTCCATTTCCAAATTAAGAGCTGGGAATTAATAGTTCCAATGATCGTTAGGACCACAATCGCAGCAATATTAGGGCCAATGCCGGTAATACCTGCTCTACCAGCCTGTTGCAATCGGTCCTTGTATTTATATACTATATATACATATGTGTGGGGCGGGGGAAAGTATGTATGTATGTGTGTATGCGTGTATCTATCTATGGGTCTACGTTCTCACGCATCTATGCATCGATGTACATGCGCAGGTCCATCTGTGACAATTCCCCCGACCGGCACGAGATCACTGTTGAGTCAGCCCCGTTCTGAGGCACGGATCCCATCTGCCCGCTCCCCAAATGGGTAGCTGTTCGGGTACTATAGGAAACCACTGAACAACTGCTATCAAGATAGTGATTAGATACAGGTGTGTAAGGGAAAAAACGCTGCACAAGAACTCAAGGCTCTACCTTGCTAGCTGTAAAGGAAGACCATGCAGCGAAGCTTTGCTAACTCTGCGGGCTTTTTTGCTGCTCAGCATTGTCATGCGGAAGCTTAGGGCCTGTCAGCTCGAAGCTGGGCTGGAGGATGCCGTTGATTCAGCACCTCCATCTGCTCCCTTGGACTCCTCCTTGGCAGCTCCTTGGCTGCTGGAACGTCGCGAAAGGAGGAGCAACAGGTTCCATCACAGCTTCGACAGCAGAGGAGTTGCTTGCCATCAAGTATCAAGTCCTTTCACCCATGGCAACTTGTAATTGCTCCAGTTTCCAGGGATGCTGAAGCGTGACAAAGTCTGGCTGGAAGAGACCAAAGCTCTCTGAGACTCCGTTGTACTTCTCGCCGTTGATACTCCAGTAGGCAAAGTCGAGATCATTGTCAGCGATGTACCTCAAGATGTGCTTCCACCAGATAGATTGATGGTTGGTACCAAACTCTCCCAACCAAACAGGGGCGGGGTTTGATGCTTGGGACTGCAAGAACCCCCATCTGAATTCCAGCTCCTTGCGAAAGGTTTGATACGCACCACACTCAGACCAAAGCCACACCAATGCTGAAGCCATAACTGTCACCACAATAGCGAGCATGCAGCCCTTGCTCTGGCATCTTTTTGCATGTTTCCACATACCACCGCTCTGCGATTCCAACTGATGCCGAGTCTCATCTGGAGCTCTGGCTTGGGATGATCCAGGGAGAATCGGAAGTTCAAACTGTACCGTGGTGGCTCTGATCTCTTCCCGTCGGGCGAGCACAAGGAACACAGCTCTGGTCCAAAGACAGATGCTAACCAAAGCACATGCTGGCATGAAGCTGGCACAGAAGATCGCAGCATAGACGCCCCAAATGTCACATCGCTGAATGAATCGAGGAGCAATCTTCAAACACACGGCACAAAATGTAGCAAGCAAGGCAGCCACGGAGAACTCCATGCAAGGGTTGCATGCTCGACTGCTACAACTCCTGCACCCATGGCACCAGTCCCTTGATTCCTCCGGCTCATTCCATCTACAACGGATGGGACATGCTGGTAGGCGTCGACCAAGGCGTCGCTTGAGACACAACACCAACCAGCACACAGGAAAGGCGGCCAAAGCAAAGATCCCGTAGAACTCGATCGCCTTGCGGACAATCAGATGGAAGTTGAACCATTCGTACTCATGCACCGTGTAAACCAGTCGCCCTTCCAAAAAAGGCACCTCCTGCAGAGGAAAAGCGGGAACTTGACACAAAAAAATGCTGAAATATAGGCCCGAAATCACGATCAGCATGTTCTCATTCTTCTCCAAGACTCTTTGCGCAGCTTCGGTGGCAGCTTTGGCCCAATCCGTAGGCTGCTTGTTGGTACCCCATTCTGGCCACAGACCCTCTGCTGGGCGAATTTCGTTTCGCAGATCGAAGCCTATGACCCATGGATTGGCTTTGTAGCGATCAGCCATCAAAGTCAAGGCTTCCAACCATGCCGCTTCGGGGTATTTCTTGGTGTGCCACAGGCCTTCTCCGTCAGTGGTGCTGCAACACCACATGCTGCTGGAGACATGGTTGTTGAGAATGACCATCAACCCTTGCTTCGTGAGCTCGTCGACGGTGGCATCGAAGATTTCCAAAGGCGTGCGGTCCTGCAGGTCTGGGCATGCTGCCAAAGAAACCTTTGGGTCCGGCACCCGTGACAAGTTCCCAATCACACCATCCAGGCTAAAGGGCAATCTGACACAATTGAAGCCAGACTCAGAGATGGCCTTGGCAATCAATCCTGGCTTCACTTGGTCCAATCCGTTTGCGACCAGCTGTTCCAGATGTGCGCCATACCAATTCACACACTTCAGCCGAACACGCATCCCGTTCGCATCAACAATGAAGCGACCACTTGTCCGCAAAGGAAAGGCAGGCACTGCATGTGCTAAGTCAAGCATGCTGCTTGCTACAAACAGCACTTCCCACAATGCGATCATGCAGGGCCACTGGATCTTGTCCGTAGTTTGAGCCCAGGAAGACTCAAAAACACGGGCGAATTGGTAACCTTTCTCAGACACAAACGAACACCCCGCTGGCGTGGCCTTCTCCGCCTTCTTTTTGCCACTTTTCAAGGCTTCCACTTGCTCCTAGGAGGTCTCGCGGCAGGAGACATGCAAATTCCTTCCACCCAGATACCCCGTTTGGACCCCTGAGATGCATTCTACCCCCACCCAAACCAGGGAAGGTAAGGCACATAGCTCTCGCTCAGAGCTTTGCAGCACTGAGGCCCGTTTGCCCACGTGATCGCCAACTCCCATGGCCCCTATGACAACCAAATCAACACAAAGAACATCTTTCCATCATGGATAGAGTTGTAAAAATCCTGCGCCATTCAGAGCGGCCTTCCCCGTGGCACGCTGAGCAACCTTTCCCCGGAGGTCCAATGGGTGAGGCCAGGATAAGCGACCGTGCAGATGCCAAGCCAGGTGCCTCTTCGTACTCTTCCACGGTTTTGCCCTCGCGATCAGCCAATGGCTTCAGCCGGCGACGTACAGCAGAGATGAACCTCAGCCATAGCCATGGAAATCGGGATAACACCGCAACCCAACTGCGCTCCGCGCAATGAAGAAGAATGAAACACAACCTCTGCGAGAAATCATGGATTCATTTTTGGAGTTTGTCACCATCAATGCCACCCCGGTGGAACATCCGAGAAATATGAGAATTCACGCTTGAACACCGTCCCACTTGGTGCCCGTGAAACACCTGGTGGATAGTGGTGGCCCAAACCAAAGTGCCCCAGGCCCTCCTTTGAGGAGTTGCGAATCGAGCAGCTTTTCGCCCTTGAGCAGCTCCATACCCAAAACATGGCGGGTGCTCAGTTCGGAGATCGGCCTGGGCAGGTCTAAACCCGAGCTGCCCACAACACCCACCATCTTCTGCGCCTGGGGATGTAAATCCGATGGCCCCAGGTGGGGAGCAGGTTGGACCGCATCGCCTCCAAATTGCCTCGCGCTCAGCACGGAAAGCACGGCTGCATCAATCGAGAAGGATCTTCAGTCAAGAAATGAGTAAGTGCTGAACGCTGCAAATCAAACCCACTCTCCTGGGATGATGACATGTGGGAGCAACCCAGTTTATGCCGATCCTGCATTGAATGAGCATGATGGATGATGAACCTGCTGATGATGATGATGATGATGATGATGATGATGATGATGATGATGATGATGATGATGATGAGGCGCGCTGGTGCTGGTGCTGATGCTTGATGTTGGTGCTGGTGCTGCTCATGCAAGTGCTGGTGCTGGTGCTAGTGCTGCTTCTGGTGCTGCTTCTGGTGCTGGTGCTCGAATGGTGGTGATGATTCTCTCCAGCCTGGCGACCCGCAAATTCAACCAATAGGTATATAGCTTGATAAGATTCTCGATACTGTTGTTGGACTGGTTTTGCGGGATGGGAGGCTGAGTTCAACAATCCTTTGCCACCAGTGGCACGGAATTCTTCCACGTAGTCAAACTCCGTCTGGAACAGTTTCTCAATTTCCTTCATGTGCTCCTGAGTCCAGTGCATTGAAGGCTGGAGACTCTGTAGAAAATCAAACGTTGCGTTGAAGCAAGCAGCCAACAACGAGAAGGAACATGCTGGCCACAACGCCGCTGCCAGTTGTGCAAGGTCGACAGTAGCACCAGCAGTCTCAAGTTGTTTGATTTCTGACTGGTTTTGGTCTTGTGGAAGCTAAGCAATAACCCCAGGGCATTGGGCAACGGGGGAGAAATTATAGATGACAAAGGTTATGGAGAAACATGTGTCTACACATTATTCGGTTGATACAAGTCATAACATGCATCGGAAATCCTATAAAACTATAAAATCATTGCAGTATGTAAGCATCAAATTGTATGAAAACGAAATCTGAAGATTTCAGCAAGATACAAAGGCCCACGGAATCGCCATGTAGGTAAACCTTGCTCGCTTGACACGTGGGACTTGGAAGGCTGTCCATGTGGCCCTGGCAGGGTGGTTTTTCTTGGGGGGTCGTAGAAAACTGAGGGCCTGGCATCTTCAAGCAGGAGATGTCAGCACCTGGCGTTATCCGACTCACCAAGCTGGGCTATCAGGTTCTGTAGTCAACCATCAAGGAGAAGCTATAAACTGCCTTGGGAGGCAAATGTATCTGCAAACTGTGGCATACCACCATGCCGACCCCTGATATCTACACAGAATGACGGGAATGATCTAAACCAACAATCAGCTGCGGTTTATTTCCTGGAAAATCAAGCAAAAGAAATGCCACTGCATTTTGAAAATGCTCGGCAAACCAAAGAAGCCACAAGAAAACCCATTCCAACAGCGCTACAGCGCCACACAATGAGTGTATGCGCTATGCCCCCGGATGCACACAGATGTTCACAGCATTGATTCAATATACGTATTTCACATGTTTGTTAGTCTTCGTTGGACTGCTCACGCTAGAGATGTGACCACAATCATATGCAAGTGAGCATGTGAAAAAACACGTGTCTCACGACGCCAAAGTGGCACTTCTGTTCCTTTTGATCATTTGGAATTTTAGCACAAATTGCACTCTTTGCACTTTCAGGGCACTTCTATGCGGTGCTCTATGAACTTCTACATCTTTCGTATCAATACAGCTGCTCCTCGCACCAGATTCCCTGCTTGCCGAGCTGCGAAACATCCTCTCAGCGTTGGGCACCTGAACCTTGATGGCCACCTCTTCCCCCGTGGACTTCAGCTTGGCCTCGTTGCATCACTGTGGATGTCAGGGATTCCATTTGAAGAGATCAACCTCCATATCGGTGCAGCGTTTTTTTGGGTCCAATACAGGCCAGCTATTGCCCTGACAACAACCAATCAACCAATATCAACCGACCACCGACCAGGCCTACCAAAATACCAAGACCACCAAGGCCACCCACCGATGTCCATCCAGCCTTGTAGACCTGTCCGATGGAGGCCGTTCCTATGGGCTCGTCCACCCAATCGGTCAGCAGGTCGTCGATGGGACGGTTCAACTCCTGGGCTCCCATGCACAGTGCAGTTTCTCACTGAAATTACCTTGCTGCATCTGGGGGTGCATCTGGCTGGATCTGGGTGGATCTGGGTGGAGCCGGGTGGACTTGGGTGGAGCCGGGTGGATTTGGGTGGAGCTGGGTGGATCTACGTCCCACCTGTTGGGACTCGCTTTTTGCCATCTTTCTTCTCGGCTTCAAGCTGCACAGTCGAGCCCAGGGTGCTACTGGTTTTTTTCTTTCTGCTTGCAAGTCAATTTTATGACCGAAACTGAAGGACAACAACAGTTTCATCGGTGCATTTGCTTTTTCCAACCATCAATGTGCTGGGCTGATGTGAAGTTTTTCCATCAGATCATTATTGTCATATTTCAGGCTGCCATCATACCAGACACAACCTCAGCGGTACACAGATCTAGCATCTACTGTCATCTACTCTTCTCCTCAAATCAACCTACATAGCAGCTTGTCAACCACTCGTCTCTTCACAGTCACACTTTCAGCTGGCACTGGGTCTGCTCAAGCGGTCTTACGCAAAGCTCGGGCAGAGCATGTTACCGCTCATGTTTTATGTGTACTTCCAAGACTGTCCCCTTGGCGTACCATTCGTTACAAGCAAAAAAACGCCCTGCACATCCTCAGAGTTCAGCTAACATAGCTAACGTCAAAGCTTGAGATCCAGCTATCCCAAGGCTCATGCCCCCCCCCCGAAATGCTTACGTTTCATCCCCTCGTTGGGATGGCCGTCGCCGGCCGTCGCCTTGGCGATGACCTTCTTGGCTTCATCGGAGCTGAGAGACATGGGCACCTCGCGGCCAGGCCGCGGGCGAACTGCTGGGGACCAAGCTGACCACAGGAAGGAAAGAGCTCCATGGGTTTGTTAAATAGATGAGCTTAATGATGTTTAATGATTAGTTTAATGATGTTTGATGATGTTTGATGATGTTTAAATTTAACAACAACTTTGAATTTATAACAGGATGTTAAGATTTAAACCAAGACGATTGGATGTACAAGATACGAGTAGGTTCGGAATTGCTTTGAAAACCTGTCTTACAAATGCACGGGGCAACAAGCAAATTGTGCAGTTTGTGTCGCTAGCTAGGGTGTTCGATGAGGATGCATTGGAGGTGGCGTGGGAGCTCCAAAAGGGGCTCAGTGAGTTCAAATTATAGGAGTTCGGAAGTTGTGGGAAGCCTATGGAACTTGGGTCCGACATTGCATTGCTCAAGTTTGCACTATGTTCAAAAGAATGTGGAGGTGGAAACTTGCCAGAACATCTTCTGACGATCTACACATATGGAGACGCACAGTGATAAAAGGGCCTGACTACCATCTGCCAGGATGGCCCGAAACAAGGATAGAATGCTATGGTTCCGGCCCTAGCCTTCACTGGCCAAAAAACCCTCCACTTTTACGTTTTTCAAAAATGCCAAAAATGACCCCATGCTGATAGATTTGGAATGGGCCAACCTAGCATCTCTTAGCTCTGGATGAAAGTCGATGTTCTCTCTTGATCAGAGTGCATCGGTACTTTTTGGTTCCAGCTCCGGTGGCATTTCTCGCATGCGGAGAAGCGCACGGGCATTGAAAATGACAAATGCCAAGCATTTGAAAGTGCAGATTGGGTAAATCTTCAAGTTCCACATGCCAAGTGCACCAAGCACATCGCCTTGCTGACCCCTGAAAATGCCCTGTAAGGTTGGCATGATGTGACATGATGTGACATGATGTGACATGTTCGTCAGACCTCGTCCTGCAGTTTGCGGCACCATTCCAAATAAATTTCTGGCCTCGAGAGTTGCTGCCACGGCTTTGGGGGGGCCCTCTGTTCGATGGTAGACCTACGAAAAACTGGAGCTGTCCCGGGTAAAAAAAACACACGGTTTGAAATTGCACCACTACCACTTCCATCCACTACTACTATTAGTCTGAATATCTGTATATCATTCGCCGGTACCACTTGGCAGGTCCAAATGAACAGCAGCAATGACTGCGACGCACGAGCCACCAAATTCAATCTTCTCAAGCAGCTGAGGCGCAAAAAATCATCGCGAGTGGATACCAGCTGTGCAGCTTTTAAATAGAATCCACGCATGTACCTTGGCATAAGTTGGAACATTGGAAAAATAACTTCCACATCAAAACAAAAAATTGCCCCTCATGCTTGAAGAATCTGAACGCAAATGCCGATGCCCCCTCGTAGCTGCAGGTTTTCATGTTGCTGCTGGCCCTGCCGGCGACAATCATCAAGCGCTGTCAAGAAACAGAGTCGCGCGACAAATGATCGGGGAATATCCTGAGTTGCGGGAACTCTGACTCTCAGCAAACAGGACGAGGGAGGGAAACAGTTGAACTTGCTTGTCACCCTCGTCAATGCCCATCTTGTGACTCACTTCCTCCATAGTTCCTCTGCGACTCACTTGTGTGCGAATCCAAGCCGCTCGCATGCAATTTGCCTCAGCACATGTTCCACTCCGGGGAAGTTGAGTCCCAGACGTCGTCCCGACGTCGCTACGGTTGGGCTTGGGGATTCCCCCTGTCGCTGCAGCGAACCAAGGCCGCAGCTGAACTGCGCATCTCGTTCTCCGCCTCGTGGACCTTCCTTGCGGTGGCTCACCTCCGTCGTCGGTCCCAGGCATGGCTGGCTCAACGAGTACAGGATCACACCGCGGGACCCACGTGCTGTGGATGGCAATCTCAACCAATGGATCTTGATGGTGCCATGGTGAACCCCAAAGCTGACCTTGCTGACCTGGCTGACCTCATTGTGCGAATCTGTGGGTCTTAGATGGTCTTAGGGATTTCCTGCACACATTCCGGCGATTTCTGAAAGCCAAATGAAACTGGTGAACCTGTGAACCAGACCCTGCTTTCCATCCGAGCTCTGAGAGAAGCCGCCTTGTCGACCCACAGGTAGTGACACCTCAATCCATGTAGTGAAAGACAATTCAAATCTGAAAGTTCTCACCTGAAAACGCGAAGGCAAAAGAAAAGCTACAGGGTTTGAGCAGGCGATATTTTGCAATTGAATCCTTCTGTACATGCATTTATCCAAAAATGACAACTTTCAATATGCCCGTGGTAAAACCTCTCAACTCTTGAAAGAAACCGCTCCCCACATCTATGCAGTTTTCTGCGTGCCAAGGTGCCAGAGTGGGAAGACCACCACCTCAGGCGACCAAAAGATTCCACAAAAATGATCCTGATTTTTTTGGAGAGTATAGTCATGAGTCATAATTCAAAAAAGATCATAGTGGGATTGAGAAGTGATGTATAGATAGATAGATAGATAGATAGATAGATAGATAGATAGATAGATAGATAGATAGATAGATAGATAGATAGATAGATAGATAGATAGATAGATAGATAGATAGATAAGATTAGATTAAATTAGATTAGATTAGATTAAATTAGATTAGATTAGATTAGATTCGATTCGTTTCGATTCGATTAGATTCGATTCGATTAGACTAGATTAGATTAGAATAGAATAGAATAGGTTAAATCAGATTAGATTAGATTAGGTTAGGTTAGCTAAGATCAGATTAGATTAGCTTAGTTTAGCTCAAGTTAGCTCAGCTTAGCTTAGCTTAGATTAGATTACATTAGATTTGATTAGACTAAGATAAGACTAGACTAGACTAGACTAGACTAGATTGGATTAGATATTAGGTTAAGTTAGGTTAGGTTAGATAGATTAGTTTAGTTTGGCTTAGCTTAGCTGGGCATAGCTTAGTTTAGCTTAATTAAACTAGACTAGACTAGGTTAGATTATTGCATTGGATAAGATTAGATTGGACTAGATCAAATCAGATTCGATTTGACTAGATTGGATTGGATTGGATTGGATTAGATTAGATTAGTTTAGATTAGATTAGGTTAGGTTAGATTAGATTGGATTAGAGAGATAGATAGATAGATAGATAGATAGATAGATAGATAGATAGATAGATAGATCGATCGATAGATAGATAGATAGATACATAGATAGATAGATAGATAGATAGATCGATCGATCGATAGATAGATAGATAGATACATAGATAGATAGATAGATAGATAGATAGATAGATAGATGGATGGATAGATAAATAGATAGATAGATAGATGGATGGATAGATAGATATACATACGTATTCCCCTTTTGTCATCTTAAATTATATGTACAAGTTTTGAAAAAATATATGATATATGTGCATGTTGTCTTCCCTGGTCGTCACGTGGCCAACTCCCAGGGCCCCGGCCCAGAATTCCAGGCACCGGCGAAAGCCTTCATCGAGACACCCCACGGCCAACAGGCAGCCACTTCCAAAGATCAAGCGCCGCCGAAGGCTACGACCTCAGATCGGCAAGTTCCAGGTAGCGCACACGACCAACTCATGATCCATTTCACCGGGTTGCTACCCTCTCTGCCCTTGGCAAGTGCATCTCCAAAATGCCGCCTGTGGAACCACAACTGTTGATGATGGCTGAAGGGCTGAAGTTCATGATGGTTTTGGCAGATTCCAAGGTTCCCCTTTTCCAATCACTTTGACATGTAGCACATCCTGACCGCACTCGGTTTTTTCTTATAGTTTACTTTCCCGCATCTGGTACTGCAGACAAACATTCCCAAGATCATCATATCACCCCCGCATCGGGCCTGGCAATCTGAGGGTGGCACCAAGCCTTGCATCAAAGAATGTCAACCATGTTGCTTTGCACATCAGCCAACATCTTCCAGTGATAACTGTGATCGAATGTAGAACATGGTTAAGGAACCCCTATGGAGTTGCAACAACACGTGTCCAATTCGGTTTCAACTTTCAAAATGGCACTCCTGCCTCGGACGCTGCTCGGACTGCGTCTGGTTTTAAAACTGCACGGACGCCCCGTTCGCCACAAGTGCGCCAAGCATTTCTCCAGACAAATCGGTGAGACTGGCGTAACATCACCGACCATAGAACCAACAGCTGCACGGGAACAGCGAATCACCAGGGGCTGCTATTGGAAGTCGGGGTTTTCAAAAAAAAACACGACGGAAGCTTAGTCCAGGCAACCAATGCCACATTTGTTTTTTTCGTGTGCCTGTGGGGTGGAAATAGTTCAGAGCCCAGATCACCTCAAATCAGGATCAGATTTTTATATGCTTACGGGCCATAAATCAAACCCAGGTGAACGAAGGAAAATCAAAGAATAAACGAGACAACATGAGCAAATGCCACGGTTGCCATACAAACTTGGACTCACGTGATCACTGTTGAGAATGCCTTCCTCCAGGCAATGATGTGTATGATAATTGATCTGATGAACAATGGCAATGATCTGATGGCAACAATGCATGATGAGAATTAATTGCCAATGATGACAATGTCTTGTTCGAGGATGGGTTCTGACAACGATGTGTATGGTATGATAATAATCATATATCGTGAAACGAAAAAGGCAACCTGAAATTTGCAAACAATGAGTTTACGCTAAAAACATCATCACAACATTTTCTGGCAAGCGCCAACCCAAAAATCACTACTACCCCAGTAAAACCGAATCACGAACAACCAACCCAAAATCACCAGCCCAACAACCTGGTCCAAGAAATCCACGATTGGTTGTTCCAAATTATTGTAGGTTGCTACGAGAAAGCAGGACGTTGGGACATTTTCGCCGCTGAACATACAGTTTGGCGCACAGGTATCGTTTTGCATTTTTCTTGTCGCGTCTGTGAATGGCATGCCGGGTTTGGACTCGACTTGTTCGGCCGTGTCTACCCTACCACGAGGGCCTCCGGGCATGTTGGATCAAACCCCAGGAATGCACCATTTTGGGTCACGACCTTAACGGTCGATGACAACCGGTAGAAATTGTGGGTTCCACTTTTGCGGCGAAATATTTTGTGGGGGTTACTTTGGTTTGTGCAGTCCGGCTTTGAATTGGAGCACCGCATTCAAGAACAAGCCTTTGACGACACTGTTGACGCTTGAACGAAACAACGCATTCACCACCCACGCGAAAACAATACATGAACCCAAGTCTTGTATCGACAATTTTTGCCTTGGCGCGCTTTGGCAATGACAAGAACAATGGTCGCATTTTATTTGATATGGTACGGTACTGGTTTTGTCCACGCTGCGTTTGTAATTTGAGACCTGTTGGCCGCCACGCGCCCCACTGACAAAACAATGACGCCTGGTTTTACATGGTCACCATGGTTTCCGCCATTCATGGGTGAAGGAAATTCACCAATACATAATTTCAATTTGGATTTTGCATGTTGACACGCGACCCCGCTTTTGTGATGAAAACAAACGGTCGAACGTTTCTGCTTCTGCTTCGCCCGTCCGAATCAAAATGACACACTCTGCCTACGGTCGTCCAAGGACACGGGGAAAGTGCCAAAAAATGGCGCTCAAAAGTCCATGAATTTTTGAACAAATTTTTGTCGATGAATGTGCCAGTTTGTAAGGTTACTCGCTTGGCCCCACCATTGCCTACATATGTTCGCACACATGAATGAAATTTGTCATCCCATCTTTTAAGCGGCCTCCGTGGTTTCCTCTTCTGGCAAGATGTGAAATGACTCAAATGACTGTCCCAATTGTGCAATGGATGCCATTGAATTGTTTTTTGCCGTCCAGAAATGCCTTGTGGCTAAACGATGGGCCCAATCAAATTGTTTTCCAGCGACTTGACGCGACCAATCGTGATTTTTGCAGGTGGCCGTAAATGTGCACAAACGCTGGTTCATGCGACTCATTGTTTGCTCCCGCGATTCATCCAAATGCCGTACCCAACCCACAATGGATCGAAGCATGCGCCGTTGAGTGCGATCCAATTTCAACAACTGTTTTTGCGTCAAAGGCAAGATTGCAAGGCCAAACCAAACGGCGGGGGAAATGACAGCCTCAAATAATTTACCGCGCATCCACTGTTCACATGTCTGCTTGTGAGAATCCACCGGTATTGCCGAAATTCACCCAACCAAGTTGCAGCCTGTGGTTGACTTCCATGTCACTGCGTTTCCGTAAATCCTCGGGAATTTTTCGGCCCAAGTATCTGTGACAGGCGTCTCCATCAGTAAATTCAATTGCACAGTGATCAGCTTGAATGCGCGAAAGCCTTGCCAAAGAAGAAGTGGTGAACACTTTCGTTTTGGCAACATTCATGTCGAGGCCCACATCTTTCAACTGCGCGATCAGCGTTTCCATCATGAACTCCAGCTCGACTTGCAAACGCGCGTATATCATCAAACCAACCGCGAACCGGATATTTGTCAGTCGTCAACTTCCTCCCACGCATAGTCCTTCAATTGCCAAACCCGATTTCCATTTCAGCAAAACGAATTCCAGTGCAGCATTGAAAAGCACCGGGCTCAATACATCACCTTGTTTCACACCACATGCAATATTGAATTGTCGACTGCCTTGCACCGATCCCGTTCGGTGATAGTAAACATTTTGCGGCAATCGAATGGATGAAAACGGTATATCTTGCTGTTGTAGCGAAGCGAACAAAGAGCTGTGTTTGATGCGGTCAAAAGCCTTCGTCAAATCCAAACTAGCAAACCACACGTCGACTCCCCATTCCAAATTTTTCCGAGAAACATGCTCAATACCGGCGCCAAGACGGAACCCAACTTGATCAGGAGACTAGTGAGTATCCAGGATGTCTAACAAGCGTCCATGTATCAATTTTTTGCACAAAAAATTTGTAAGTAACCTTTAGCCGCTTTAGCCTTGCAATCGGTCTCCAATTTTTCGCTGATGATGGGTCACCACTTTGTGGTGACATGTGGAAGGGGGTGTGATTCCAAGTTGGTTCCAGGCAACCTGCTGTGACCACGTTGTTGTAAATATCCAATAGACATAGGTGCAATTCGATTGGCCCGTAGGCGAACATTTCTAACACGAACCCATCGACATCGCTCCCACGACCCATCCGCACATTCTCGAAAACAGCCTTCAGCTCAGTCAAGTTGAAGGGAGGGTCATCGCGAGCAGGTTGGTTCTTCACAATTGGTCTTGCAGAATCACCTGCAAGAATTTCAGCCAATGATCTTCACTTGTTGGTGCTGTCTGCGCCCGTCCTGCTTCTTGCTGAGGTTCATGACGAACGGCATGCAAACGGCGCAAGTTGCGAAACTCCGAGAAAATTTGAGTGACCCTGTGGCTTTTGTGATTTCGGGTGTCCTTCATTATTTTTTTACGATTTTTTTTCGACAGTTCACCCCTGAATGTTGGATGTTTGCATTGCCGACGTCTCTCCAACAAATTTTTGAAACATGGGGGTTTCCACACAGGAAGGTGTTTTGGAAGGGCACCTGCACGAAATCCAGCTGTCCGACACGAAGCCACCATTTGCTCCAGCGATTGAATACTGGTAGGTTCGATTGGTGCCAACTTGTGCCTAACGAGCGCATGGTACTCTTCCACAAGCACAGGTTTCCAGCCTTTTGCATTTGGTTTCTGATTCCTGTTTCGGTCCCCAGTTTTGACGTTAGAGCGAAACCCTCACAGCACGATGGTCCGAACCAATATCCAAATCATTTACTGCCTGTGCGGTGGAACAAACGACGTTCTTGGAGTGCAGGATGAAGTCAATGCGACAATGTACCCTGGTTGAACTGCAAAATGTCCAATTGTCTGAACCCACCTGGACTTGGCAATGTTGAAACCAAAACTTCCACAAAACTCTGTCAGCAAACGGCCCCTTCCTCCAACGCCAAGTGGTGGATTGAAATCACCTCCCAAAATCACTCCAGCGCCGGCTTGAAAAGCTTCATCACATAAAACGCGCAATTGGTCATTAACGGATTCCAAGTCATTGATTGGGTACCCACCATGGGGCATGTAGACGGCAATCAACTGCAAAAAATCAAATATGTCCAACACTTTCATCCAAGTATATCAATCGGTCACTGACACTTTTGTGTTTCACCGCCTTGTTGACATGGCGTTCATGCACCAACATTGCGAACCCTGCGGCTTTGCACACCCTGGGTGGGACAGAACAACCAATGGCCTCCGTCCAAACGACAATTTCCTTACTCCCGCCACGTCTCCGAAAACAAAATGAAACCCCATTGCGACTCAGACACCTCGCCCAAAAGTTCAGTCGCTCTAATGTCCGTGTGTGCTCTCGCATTTTTTGCGCGAACATTCATGCCTGCAAACGTTGCCGGCTGGCCATGTCATGCATGCCTAAAGTATTGTCATGTCATCTTGGAAGTTGGCTGGCGGTATCGAATGGAAAATTTCGGGTGCAATTTGACTCGAACGGAGCTGTCCTTAGGAAGCGGCCACGGCCGCCTAGCTCTTCCCGCCTCCTTTCCCCAATGTCTGTAACATACTCGTGTTTCTTGAACAAAGTGTTGCCTACCCTGGGCTGTCCTGAAGGTCTGGCCCCTGGGGCCAAGCATCGTCCCATTTCAATTGCACATCTTGGTTCACACTTTCAAGTTGTACTATCATTTTGTTGTTGATGAATAATTTTTCATAGAAATCATCCATTGATATCTCCTTCCTCACAAACCCCCACTGGCCCAGCTGCCAACGCAGACCGAGGAAGAACAGTTTACCAGCACGGATTGGAAGCGGTAGATTTTCCGTTGCCCACACACGACGGGTCACCAAGCTTCATGTCTCCACTTCGGAGCAGGGCTACGGCAGTGTCACGATCATACATGGTGCGAAATTTGGCAAACAACAAGCCCTCAAACACCGTGGGTTTCATGTATGTGCCCCTGTGGGGTGGCCCGTTCATTTCTCGCAATTTTTCACTAAGCCATCGCGTTGCCTCGTGGGGGGATTGTAGGCATTGCAAACCACCAACCCCAAGCGTTTTCTGGACGTCAGACTGTTGCTCCGGACCGCCTTGCCAAGAATCAAGTCGTTTTGTCAAATCGGCCAACTCCTTGTGGCGTGCTTGTGTTGGAAATGCAATTTTCCCGAAGGTGTTCAAGCTAGGCAATTTTGATGCTGTGGTCGTCCAAGTTCACGTAAGCCCCCGAGAGCCCACTTGACCCCACTTGAGCCAAAAAAGGGTTTGAGTTTGGGCCAATTCTGCGTTTGCGTGTCTGAAGGCCCTGTGTCCATCGCAGCTTTGATCAACCACACATGAAGCATTTTGCAACAACAAATGTCACAACAACAACAACAACAACAACAACAACAACAACGACAACAAAGCAAGGTCTTGGCGAATGGAAAACTCGGAAATCGTCACGCAAAGCATTCGCACTTTGTGAACTTAATCGGCTGCCAACATCCGGAAAATGGAGGCTACGGGTCGAACGATATAGTGTTGGTTTTCATGTTAACGATGATTTCCCATTTTTTTTTCCCCCTCAAATTTGTCATTGCATGTCACAGTTCGGGCGTCAAAGCAGCTCCGTGTTGCAGCAACAGCACTTTGTTTTTTAATGGCCTGCCTCCAGATGCGCACGGGCGGATGCAAAGTCCAAAGTACGGGGGTACTTTGGACGCCGCCACAAAAGGTCTGGCAAACAAACCCAACAAATCGCTGAGGAGGGGGTTCAGTCCAGAGCGGATGTCAAAGCAGGGTCTTCGAAGAAGAGACTCCTTGCGAAAACCATTTGGGCCGCGTGCGTGCGCAACCCCAGCGACTGGGCTATGTATGTTCGCACTGTTGCTTCCCGCAATGGTGCTGGCACGGCTCTGCTGCGGGCATGGGCCAGTGATCGCGTGAAATTTGCGGTTTCTGTGAGAGTTCCCAGGATGCATCGACATGTCAGCCAGAAGCCCTTTGCTTGCAGGTGCTGGCCCAAAACAGCATGGCATGAGTCAACACGACATGACAGCCAGCACGTTGATCGGTCCGCCCATGCACAAGGATGACACGCACAATCGAGAAGCACATGCATGATAGTTTCACTCATTTCATTTCACTTCGTGTTTTGCCGAGAAAAGGTTTGCACTCGCTTTGCGCTGCTTCGCACTGGTAGCGCGGAGCTGGTTGGATCCAGTTCTGCTGCCAGTCATGTCGGATGCTGCTGGCCGCCCCTTTTACCGGGACGATGAGATAGTGGTGGACAAGGATGGGATTCCACACTATACAGGGGCATCTCCAGAGCTGATGAGGGAGTACCGCCGTAGGGTTCTCTTTGCCTTCAGCAACCTGGAGGGAGAAGGTGATTCAGCTGAGAAAGAGGCCAGGGATCTTGCCAAGAAACAGGGCCGTTTTGCAAAGCGGCTGATCGATGCCCTACATGGAGAAGCCTGGCGTGCATGCGAAGATCTGCTGACGGATGAATCCTTGAAGCAGAAAGAGGGCTACAAGAAGGTTTTTGCAGCGCTCCAGTCCATCGAGCGCGTCAATGTGATCAAGAAGACGGAGGCCTTTGACAAGTTCTTCGAGAAGTGTACCCGGCAGAAAGGACAGCCCATTGACGTCTTCCTTCGGAAGCGGAGTCGTGATTGGACTGAGCTGGTGGACACGGCCGAAGGATTGAACATGAGCGAAGACCTTCGAGCATACTTTTTGCTGAAGCACATCAACATCAGCAGGGATGAGCGACGTCAGATTCTTCTGGCCAATCAATCGGCCTACACCCTGGAGGGCATCGAGATGGCATTGAAGGTCACGTTCTATGACCTTCATGAACGTGAACGTCGCGATTGGCAAGCCACGTCGCAGAGGAGTTCCAAGGGCCGTGGACGAGGTCGACAGTATGCTCATGCTGCTTTCGATGGCTATGACAATGAGTATGACCCGGTCCCGGATGATGAAGAGTTCCCTGAAGAGGCCTTTGCCCTTGGCGATGAGGAGTTTCCGGAAGAGGAGTTCCCCGAAGATGATGCCGAGGAGCCGTCGGATCAGGGTGGTTCCGAGGATGAGGAGATCTTCCAAGCGTACTCAGCAATGGATCAGCAGAGGAGGTCCTACCAGGACAGCCGCCGCAGGAAGTTGAAGGAGATTCAGAAGAACCGTGGCTACTTCCGCAATGACAATGCCGAGTCCAAGAATGCTGCCTCCCAGGATGAACGCCAGAGGGCCATCCAGAAGGAGAAGAGCCGTACCCGTTGTGCAGCCTGCAACCGGCTTGGCCATTGGGCCGGAGACAGTTCGTGTCCCAAGTCGGGCAAATCGGGTCCTCGTCGTGGTGGCGGAAAAGGCAAGAAGGGAGGTGGAAAGGGATCGGCGAAGGGACGTGCGTATCTGGTTGGTGAACATCCCCTTTTCTTCTCCTTGACCGGCGGTGATGATGACATGGATGGTTACTGCAATATGGTTGGGGAGATTCAGAATGACATGGAGCAGGATTGCGGTCACACCGACACGGATGATCGTCGGAAGCGTCGCCAGAAGGCCGTGGAAGTGCAGTCTGCGCAGTCCGAGGTGTCAGATTGGGAGACCGTGGGTTTGCCGTCTGAGTCAGAAGTTCCAGCTCCATGGGTCAACGATGCATCCTCTTCGCACCAGGCCCAAGAGGTTGAAGCGGAGGTCTATGTGCACCAGAGGATCAAGTTGAACCAAATCACCACGTTGTCGGTGCCCAGTTTTGCTGAGGTGGCACCGGTTGGCATGAATGACATGAAGTTGCGTGAGCTGCAGGTGGAGTGTGACAACTGGGGCATCCAGACCTCGGGCAAGCGGGCCGATGTCCTTCGTCGCTTGCAGCAGCTCTTCAATGGCGAGTTGGTGGCCAAGAAGGGGTGCACCTCCAAGTTCGTGCGCCTTCAAGTGAGCTCTGAGTCCCGTGGTTATTCAAGTTCAACGGGGGCAACATCGCCACTGGTCCTGCCGAAGCCAAAGCCCAAGCCTCGTGTGCAGAAGGAGCCATTGCACAAGGCCAGTCCTCCTGATGAGTCTCCAAGCCGTACGTTTCGAAGGCTCACAGATGAAGACCTTTTTCGGAGGGAGCAACAGGCTCGATTGGCCCTTGCTGCCGTGGTGTCGCAGGAGACTCCCCAGAAAGATTCAAGGACAGGCTTGGCTGTACCAGCAGGTTTGGAAGTGGGCCAGTCTACAACTTTGGTTCGTTGTCCACTTTGCACTGCGGACATGGTGCTTCGCCGAAATCGCCGAGATGGAGGCTTGTTCTTTGGATGTAGCCGATTTGCTGTGGGCGCATGCCGTGGCACCAAGAAGTATGAGGAGTCCGCATTCAGCAGCAGCAGCAGCAGCCTTCCCGCATCTAGCGGGTTGGGAGGAAAGTGAAGGGTATGGCGAAACAGTTTCACCTGCCAGCCCCACTTTGGTTGGTAGCAAATTGCATGAGGTTGAGAATTCGTTCATGACAGCTGAGCCCAATGATGAGATGGAGGCAAACACGAATGAGAATTCAGTTCCAAAAGTTTCACAAGATGAGAGTCGAATGGCTTTGCTGGACACCGCATGTACTGCCTGCATGCACAGTCAAGCATGGCGTTTGCAGTATCAGAAGTCGTTGCCAACAGGTTCCAGCTGCACCCCAACACCCATGAGGAAACAGTTCCACTTCGCCAACGCTTCATCAGAAAGCGAGCTGACCGTGTGGAGGATTCCTATCTTTCTTGGCGGTTTCCAAGGTGAAGTCTTCAGTGCGGAAGTGGTTCAAGGTACAACTCCTTTGCTACTCAGCATTTCTGCGATGTCAGCTTTGGATATGGTGATTCAGCTGTGCAAGCAGGTTGTCGAGGTGCGCAAGCTGAAGATCGAGCTTCCGATGCATTACACCAAGACCAAGCACTTAGCCATTGAGGTAGCCTTCAACCCGAGTCAGAAGTTGAAGCCACAGCAGCTTGAGAGCCCAAGGGTGGTTGCAGAGAAGGAGGACTTGTTGGTTTACTACAACGAAGAATCGGGTTTCTCCTTACTTGCTGGTTTGTCTTTGCCGCCAGTGACCTTAGCCAAGCTGCCAGCCAATATGGCGCCCATGCTTCAGCCTAGAGGACCCAGGGCTGGAGATGTGATTGGACAGCTTTCTGAACGAAGGCAGCAGGAGTTAGCAGCTGTGGCGTCTGATATCCGACTTCAAGACAAACGTGCTTGGGCAGCTTTGCGCAGGTCCTACACCATGGCGGAGCAGACTATGACTGATGGTTTCCGCAACACGGTGATCTTTGAACCTTTTGGTGGCAACTTCGGGGTCACCAGATTGGCGGCCGCCGAGTTTGGTTGGACTTGTTCGCAGCCCCTAGACCTCATCGATGGCTATGACCTTTTGACACGATCTGGTGCAGAACTGCTTTGGCAAGTTTTGGTTAAGCACCGCCCCTTCCTGGTCGTCCTGGCCTTTGACTGCCGTATTTGGTCGCTGATGACAAACATGTCGCCAGGTGTGGATTGGGACGAGCTCAGGAAGACCATTGGACGGAAGACTTTGAAGTTGATCGTCCAGATTTGCAAGCACCAACATCGCGCCGGCCGTTATTTCCTCCTAGAGAATCCGGTTGGGTCATTAGCCTGGGTCTGGGATGGGTTGCTCAAAGTACTGCTGGATCTATGTGATGCAAAGTTCGTCATTGGAGATCAGTGTCGCTATGGTTTGGTGGATGCGGAATCAGGGAGACCCATCAAGAAGAGCACAGGGTGGTTGTCCAATTCTGAAGTTCTGTTGAATGCTCTTGGCAAGCGATGTCAATGTTCATGGGGGTCACATCAGCAGCTCTTGGGCAGCAATTCCAAGGGATTGCGCTCGAAGCAGGCAGCTTCTTATCCCAAGGAGTTGTGTCGAGCAATCTGCAGAGGGTTGCTTCGGACTATGCAGTTGGACTATGCTATCAGCTGCTCTCAGGAATCTTTTGCCTTTGCAGGGGATTTCAATGAAGATGAGGTTGACTATGACCCTGAAGATGAAGAAATGTTACCCGTGGAGCCAAGGGATGACATCGCAGGTGACTACTGGAAGATGGAAGGAGAAAGACTCTTTCGGATCCACGCGGTACCAAGGAAGTATCTTTTCACCCCACTTCCTAGCATGGACCTTCCGTGTGAGTTTGGACAGATCACTGAGGGTCGCCGCACTCAGATGGTGTTTTCGGATGGACGATCCCAAGTACATGATGGCAGTTGGCAAAGAGGTCACCCCAACAACCAGTTCGCCACGACTGAGAATTGGACTGGTCAAACTGAGTTCCGGCTAAAGCCTCCGGAGCCTGTGGCATTGGAACCCCGAGAGGAGGATCCTCGGGTAGGTGAACCTTTGTCACAGCTACGACAGGCTAGCCAGGAAGAGAGCGTCCCCAAAGCAAACGCTCCCAAAACGGAAGCACCGTCTCAGACCTTGAAGAGGCGGAGGACTCGAACCAGACAGCTGCAGCGTGGTTTCTGGACGTTGTTGAGTGACCCTGAGATCATGGCTTTGTTGCAGCGGACCGTGGAGTATTTGATTGAGGTTTCGGCGACAGAGTGGGCCCAGGTTCCTTTGGAGTCTGAGTTGGGGCGAGACTGGAGCTCTCACGAATCGGCTTCAGTGGAGATCAGTTTGATCTTGGCCTCGCGGACAGCTAGGCGGATGAAGAAGCCTCAACCATTCCTTGGTCCCACAGAAGCGCCTCTGAGACGGTCCTTTCTGTTGCTGGAAGACAACAAGGTTTTGTCCACCTATTGGGAAGAGTGGTCCAAGATGGCGCCTCCTGCTCAGATCAGACCTTTAGTGCAGCGAGGTCGTTTGATCTATGTGGCCGTCTTTGGGAAGGAGCTTGGAGAAACCGTTCAAGGCCAGGATGTCGTTCCTGAGGATGACGATCGGCTTCGCAGGCGGGAAGCTGAGAAGGAACGTCAGTGGCAAGCTCTTCCCCGAGAACTGAAGTTAGCCATCAAGAGGGTGCACATCAACTTGGGGCATGCCAACTTACCTTCAATGCTGCGAGCTTTGAGGATTTCAAGAGCTTCGGAAGTTGCAATCAAGGCATGCCGCTTGTTCAAGTGTATCGACTGCCCTCGTTTAGCAGAACCCAAAAGGCCTAGACCATCCAAGCTCCCTATGGTGGACAAGTTCAACGTTCAGATTGGTTTAGATGTTTTCTCAGAGAAGGACAGCTCTGGACACAGTTGGTCTTTCCTCAACATCTTCTGCCAGGGCACAACGTTTCAGGTGGTGGCTCTTTTGCCTTTGACGCACCAGAATCCGACTGGTCAAGATGCCCTGGAGGCCTTGCATTCCCATTGGTTGTCCTGGGCCGGCTACCCCGAACGTGGTCTCATCACTGACAGGGCCAAGTACTTTCTTGCAGAGCTAGCAGAGGACTTCGACAACCATGGATGCATCTTTGAGACGTCGGCAAGAGCAGCCCCCTGGCAGATTGGCCAAGTGGAAAGACATGGAGGCTTTTGGAAGGAGTGCTTTCGGAAGTTGGTTTGGTCAGAGCAGTTGAGTGGCCGAGAAGAAGTTCAGTGGGCCACCAGTTCCACCAACCAGGCCAAGAACTCATTGTCCAGGAAGCACGGTTTCTCCCCGACCCAATGGGTACTGGGAAGAGATATCAGGTTGCCAGCTAGTTTGGTTGATGATTCTGAGGTGGCTCGTATTGGCGCACAAGCTGCTGCAGATACTCCTGGCACCAAGTTCCATCGACGTCAGCAGCTTCGTATGGCAGCTCGGGAAGCCTTTGCCAAGACCTCAAACGATTCTGCACTTCGACGTGCTGAGCTGAGGCAGATCAGACCTTCGCGTGGGCCGTTTCGAGTGGGCAGCTATGTGTTCTACTATGATGCTCAAGACCGTCAGCCCGGGCCCAACTGCTGGAGAGGCATTGGCCGAGTCATCGGTCATGAAGGTCAAAGTACGGTGTGGGTTTCTCACCGCGGAATACTCATCGCGGTTTCGCCAGAGCACTTGAGTTTGGCTGATGCCGAGGAGGTGGAGTCATGGACTATTGTTGGCCAGGAGACGGAGCTCATCGATGCGATGCCAGCCGCCGGAGGCACAGGTTTCCTAGACCTTCGGAAATCACCAGTGCCACCCATGAATCCCGTTGAGAACAACGAAGCCTTGGAGGAACCTGAGAATATGAATGAGCCTACGGATGAATTGCCGTCGGCAGACCAGGTCCCTGCCATAGAGGATCAGAACATGCCAATGGCCCCTCAGACAGGTCCTGAAGATTTGAGTTCCTCATCGACATCAATGGCTCGAATTCGGCTGGAATCAGAAAGAGAACATCGACGAGCCCTTCGCTCCTCAGAGTTCTTCCAACAAAGGGAACGCCAGCGGAAAGAATCTCGGTTGAGATCCCAAGTCGAGCAGCAATCCCCATCAGAGGTACCAGTGCAGATGGATGCTGTCAACACTCCTGCTGGGGAAGAGTTTGACCCTGAGTTAGACGATTTTCACTCCAGGCCAACCAGGCAATTGAGCCCGGTGGTTGAGCAAGATGCTGAAGCTGGAGAGCGAGAAGCTAAGCGTTTGAGGATTATGTCAGGTGAAGGGTCCCAGTTGCAAGCATCAGTTCCAGGTGACAGTGGCATGTTTGCTTTCTATGCCACGGAGCAGCCACGTTTCCTCAGGGAGAAGGCACATGAGACTTTTTGGTCACAGCAGGAGTTCTTTGGTCAGCAGGGTGTTTGTGAAGATGAGTTCATGTTTGGAGTCAAGCGGAATGATTTCACCGAGAAGTACCAGTTGCTTCAGGATGCGAGCTTTGAGGCAACTGCCACGGCGTCCAACTTGAAGAAGAAGGGCCGCAAGGAGATCAAGTTGAGTGAGCTCACGAAGGAGCAGCAGAAGTTGTTCACTGATCCTGGCGGCTCTGATTCAGTGGAGTGGGATGCCTGGATGGAAAAGGGGGCATGTGAAGTTTTGCCATTGGCGGAAAGCCGCCGGATTCGCCAGGAGAAGGCAGACCTGGTGATACCTACTCGGTGGGTGAGGACAAACAAACATGATGGTTTGGCTGGGCGTCCCTTCAAACCCAAAAGCCGTCTCGTCGTTCAAGGGTTCAAAGACAAGTCTTTGGGCTTTTACCGGCGTGATGCACCAACAGCATCAGCAATGGCTGAAAGTATGTGCCTAGCCATTTGTGCCTACATGCACTTCGTGATGGTTGCGAAGGATGTGAAGAATGCCTATTTCTCCGGGAAGAATGTCAATCGAGAAATCTACCTGGATCAACCTCGAGGTGGACTCCCTGGTTTGATGCCAGGACAGTTGCTCAGGGCAAAGAAAGCCATTTATGGCTTTGCAGAGGCAGCTCGCCTCTTTTGGTTGGCACTTCGAGAACACCTACTTGCTGATGGATGGGTGGAGAGCAAACTAGAACCTGCGCTCTTCTACCTCCGTGTTGATGGCAAGTTGAAGGGCATCCTCGTGACCCACGTTGACGACATTGAAGGCGGCTTGCACCCCAGTTACCTCACCAAAGCCTTTCAGAAGTCCTCACAAGCTCTTGAGTTTGCAACGGATCACCTTCGGGATTTCATTTTTCGAGGCCGTGAGATTCACCAAGGTGAACAAGGTCACATCGATGTGAGCATGCGCAACTATGCCTTGGCCATGAAGCCCATCAAGATTGACTCAGTTCGGAAGAAGCAGTTGGAGTCAGACCTGCTGGAAGATGAGGTGGAAGTCCTAAACAGTTCAGCAGGAGAACTTGGATGGATCACACGGCAGTTGCGATGTGACTTGGCCTACGAGAATGGTGTGATTCAGCGATGCAAGAAAGACCCATGCATAGCTGATTTGATCCGCCTCAAGCAGTATGTGGGCATGGCTCGAAGAGGAGCAGACTTCAGGTTACGGTACTGGGCCGACATCGATTTGAAGGAAGCCGTCCTGGTGCATTTGGCAGATTCAGGACATGCAAACGGCACACCGGAACGGAACGAGCAGATGAGATATCGAAGTGTCGGTGGCTACTTCTTGCTGTTGGCCGAGAAGGGCATTTTGGAAGGCAGGGAAGTCAGATGCAACATCATCGCCTTCCAGTCCTCCATCACCAAGCGGGTCTGTCGATCCACATTGGCTGCCGAAGCCAGCCATTTGGCCGAGGCAGTGGAGGCCGGGGATTGGGCCGCAGTGTTGCTGGAAGAGGCCTTGACAGGCCAGTTGGATTTGCAGAATTGGACTTCTATAGTCCATGGTCGACAACGGGTCTATGTGACGGATGCCCGTTCGGTTTTCGATTATCTGCAGAAAGATGCCACGAGCACAAGCACCGACAAGCGGATGGCCATCGAAGGAGCACTTCTTCGAGAAGCTGTGCGCCAGCCTGGAGCACACGTCCGATGGATTGATGGCCTACAAAACTTCGCAGATGTCTTGACAAAGGCTCTAGCAGATAAGAGTGTGTTGCGAGAGTTCCTGAAGACCGGGAAGTTTTCACTGGTTCAAACGGAAGCGAACAAGAAGCTGAAGGAGAAGAAGCAGTCTGAGAGGCACCAACGAAATGAAGCTCGAAGACAGGATGATTCACTGAAGAAAGAGCAGCAGAGACTTCGCCGTGAGCAGGTCTCAGCCGAAGTTCGCGACATGACTGGTGAAGATGCAGGTGAGTCTTCTGGCTGAAGAAAATAGAGGAATGTGAGAGTTCCCAGGATGCATCGACATGTCAGCCAGAAGCCCTTTGCTTGCAGGTGCTGGCCCAAAACAGCATGGCATGAGTCAACACGACATGACAGCCAGCACGTTGATCGGTCCGCCCATGCACAAGGATGACACGCACAATCGAGAAGCACATGCATGATAGTTTCACTCATTTCATTTCACTTCGTGTTTTGCCGAGAAAAGGTTTGCACTCGCTTTGCGCTGCTTCGCAGTTTCCCTTGATATTTGCTGATGATATTTTGATATTTGCTCGCAACACAGAAAGCGCGCGCGTTTTGTTTTTCGAAATTTGGATGGAAAACTTGAGTAACACGGGCTTACCGCTAAAGGCAAGCAACGCCACCGTACTGACGAATGAGGCTCGAGCGCTTTCCAACCTGGTCACTATAGTACCAGCGAAGTTCTGCAAGTGAAAATTGGTGGCGCTGGGGAAAATGGTCGGGATGTATTTGGATGATCGGCAGGCTGCTTGCACAGCTTTCTTCGCGCATAAACAAATTTTATGCGACCAGAATTTTTGTGCGCGGGGTCGTTTGCATGATTTTGATGCGGTCATCTCTCTTGTCGCCCCTTTTACTGCCAGCCATCCTACAATACACAAGCCAGCCGTCCTGAATATGGACATTGTTTTTCGGAAGTAATTTCGGGAAATGATTCGGCGTCCAGTTTTTGGGAGTTGGAATGGCCCTTGGCATGACACATTGTGTCGGTCTGTGTTACTGCGGGCAAGCACCGTACAAAAACTTGATAGGGTAAGTGTTGGGAACAACATTGGAGATTGGGCGCGTCCCTGGCGAATCTGTCGCCAGAGAGATCGGCGCAAAGAGTGTTTGCATGGACACCTTCTGGGCGCAGAGCGGTTTCCAGAGACAAAACTGGACATCGAAATTTTCAGATGGATAAATTGATTTTGCTCGACATCCTGACATTTGGTGTGCCTTTCAAAACGAGTCCGTCCGATTTTTCAATGAGCCGATGTAATTGCACATGATTTAGCATTTTGTTGTCAAGGTTTCGCCAACCAAATTGCGCCCGAACGGGCTGCTTCCGGGCATGAAAGATCAACTCGACCCAACTCAACTCAATTCAACTCAGCTCAACTCAGTTCAACTCAACTCAACTCAACTCAACTCAACTCAACTCAACTCAACTCAACTCAACTCAACTCAACTCAACTCAACTCAACTCAACTCAACTCAGCTCCACCCCACCCCACCCCACTCCACTCCACTCCACTCCACCCCACTCAATTCAATTCAGTTCGAACCAACTCAACTCAATTCAACTCAACCCAATTCAGCTCAACTCAACTGAGCCCAACTCAATTTTACCCAACTCAACTGAACTCAATTCAACTCAACTCAGTTCAAGTCAACTCAACTCAACAACCCAACGCACCCAATTCAACTGACCTCAACTACTCAACTCAACTCAACTCAATTCAAGTCAACTCACCGCAACTCAATTGCACTCCACCCCACTCCACCCCACTCCACTCCAGTCCCCTCCACTCCACGCCACTGCACCCCACTCCAACCACCCCACTCCACTCCACTCAACTCAACCCAACTCAACTCAATTCAAACCAATTCAACTCAACTCAACTCAAGTCAACTCATCTCAACCCAAATCAACCCAAGTCAACTCAACTCAACCCAACTCAACGCAACTCAGTTCAACTCCAACGTCTGCAAGTCAGCAGGGGGCGTAAACACCTTAATTCCCACATCGCCGCAGGGAAATGGCAACCAACAACTGTGTGACAACACTTGGCAAAATCGCAGCGGCGTCGGGTCCAAACAATTTCAAACGTACGTTCCATTGAGCCACGCGCCCCCACTGGCTCCGATTTTCTGCAACCAATCCGGCCGACCAGCCGATTAAAACGGTGGCACAACAATTTGCCTGGCCTCCCGCGCGTGCATTATCAAGAATCACGGGCACAAGCAAGTCGAACCAAACCAAAATAGCAAACCCTGGAACTGGTTTTTTCGAGTCGTTCCCAAACCGTACGTTTTTCAAAATTCTTTCCCCATGTCCTCGCAAGATAAGTCAAGCCGGACGAGCCGGAGGAAAACAAAAACGGTCGGACATGACAAAAAAATGCAAGTTGCTGTGTTGCGGTTTTTATTCTTGTTTTGGCTGCAGGCAGTTGCATCACAGCCCCGCTAAACAAAAAAAACCAGGACCCGAACAAATTTCCATGCATTGACGCTGATTGAACTCGCTCAAGTTGTCGGACCAAGTGGTCAGCTATAAGATGACGCAACGCAGATTATCCCGTTGAAGACCGGAAGGACCGCCATTGGTGTCCAAAAAGGCAACCCGAAAAAACAAGGAGTAAAACCGTTGAGAAATTTGAAAAATATCATTCTGGCCCGACAGTTCAAGAGACCAACTCACAAAGTGGTTGCGACAGTCCAAGAAGCCACTTCAAAAGGGGCAAATTGGCAAGTCTTTTCGATTGATCTCACAAAAAAGTGGTTGAAAATGTCGGCCTTCATGGGAAAAGACACTGACGGACCAGACAGCACCAAGCGAGCTGCGCCAAAAGAATCGCCACACGAAGAGCCAGACGCTAAAAAGCAAAGTGCTAAACATTGAAGTTTTTCCACGGGTTTTGGTTGCAGAATTTTCGGGCCCCGTGTCTCGGATTGAAACGAGCACTGCAACTATTTCAGCCTTGCAAACAACGATGCGGGATGAAGTCAAACATGGCATTTTTTGGAATGGCGAAAAAACGTTTGGAAAACAAATTTGAAATGCAATGAACGGAGTGAATGCAGAATTGCCTGAAAAACGCTGCCCGCTAGGATCTGGAACAACTGCGTAATATGTGGCAGGACAACACCGTTTGCATCAAAAATGGGCTACACTTGACCACACTAATTCCCGAAGTCGATGCCGCAAAAGTCGACAAATTTGTGTTTGTCCCTGGTGGTTTCGGAACAATAACTGTGGGAAAAATTCAAGCAGCGATCCAGGATTTGATGTTCGGGACTGCTGGTGTCCAAGGTCTGAAATTATCGAAGCCCATGTGTCCTTAGCCATAATCAATTTCGAATCGCACATGCGAACTTTGAAATTCATCGTCCCAAAAACACCACGAACACATGCCATTGTACAATACACCAATGAGCTCTAAACTGTGGATTGCACCTTCAGACCATTCCTTCGCAAGATGATTCGTACCCCCGCCTATGTGGACCGGACACGTCCTTGGCAAAAAAAATTATACGTTTGGAACGCAAATGTTGAACGCAAAAATAATTCCATGGCATGGAGTGTCCTTACTGCCGAAACCACATGCAGGCATGCAGTAGCAGAGACTCTTTTCCAAGATGGGATGTGTGCGACTTGCCATCCAGGCTGAGGGTTACGGCATCCACATGTTATGGAGCCACTGCACAAAGGGCCAAGTTCACTTGGCGGGCATCGCAAGATGCATCAGGATGGGCCAACATCAAGTTGGCAAGCAACGTCAAGTTGTGCACAAGTTACCTCGGAGGAGTGAGGGGATGGTGGTGGGTCACAGCTCAAAAAACGAGAGGGTTCCCACCCGCCCTCCACTTGAGGTAAAACATAACGGCATGTTTGGTTGTCAACGCCAACCATTTCGTCGTATAAGACCTGGTCTAATTAGACCACCGCTTACTGCCGAAACCACATGCAGGCATGCAGTAGCAGAGACTCTTTTCCAAGATGGGATGTGTGCGACTTGCCATCCACCCCTTATTCAGTCCAAGGCGCTCACCACACGGTCGAGAATTTCATGCGCTCGGCTGGAGCAATCCAAGCACTGTGGGCAATCAAACACAAGTTGCTTGCCCCTAGAAGGTTCATCAGCAGAGTTACTTTTGGAAGCAACTCGGCTCAACCAAAGATAAACGTGGTTCTGGGATTCCCAGTTGGCAAAGGCTTCGGCAAGTTTATCCACAACAGTGTTATCAGAGATGCCCCTCAGTAGGGCAAACTTACAACCTTCGTTATCCACAAACAGGAAACATCGTCTTGAACGGATGCAGTCCGACCACAAAAGGCAGGCAACGACAGCCGCGAGGGTCTCAGCTTCAAAGATTATTTGGGCTTTGCTGCCTTCACCCAAAGCCAGCCTCTGTTCGTCACTAAGACAACAGCTAAATTTGGAAAAGGAACCGTCCGGCATAACCAGAAGACCCCCGATGCCGCATTTCCAGTCCAGAGTCTGCGCATCGTAGCATGCGTCCGTGAGCACCAGCACATTGGAGCCACTGTGCTCACGCACTTCACGATGATTGCCTGAGTTGAGCAGGGTTCGAAACAAGTGCAAAAACAAAGCATCTTTGTTCGAAAGACGAGTCCGTCTTGATTCAGCAAACTCATTCAAAACGCGAAGACAACGTTTTCCTGTGCGCCCATAAATCTGGGCATCGGCAAACTGCATCCTCCCTCTGATGCGTTGGGCTTCTTTACAACTCAGAGTGCCCTTGTTTACTATGGTTTCAAGGTCATGCGAAAGTTCATCGATGCGACTCTGGGTGTTTGCAATCAAGGCCAAGAACTCACTGGACCTATTCAGTCGAATGGAAACGCCTAGGGCCTCACAACACGAAGAAAAGGGTGAGCACTTGTCTCCAGCCTCTGCGAAGACCCAGCCCGTCAACCGGAAAAGGGCCGTTACCGTGTTTTGGCATATGCTCGTGAGCTCAGGAGGAGTGAAACATATGTAATCATCATAGAAATTTGTCCACATCAAAGCACAGCTCACCACTCCTATCCACCAAAGTCCTCTTGCAAGTCTAAGAAACGAGTGTACACTTCGGACAGCGCCAAAAGGCAAAACCCTACACTGGAAAAAGCTTGCAGCCTTAGTGTTAGGATTGAATACTCGTATGTAAGCATGTTCACGGCCCAAAGAGCTAAGACCAACCTGGCGATATGCACTCGACAAGTCGAAAGTTCTCACCCTCAGCTCAGCCGGCTTACCTGTGTTATGACAACTTGAAAACCACAAGGCCAGCAGGGAACAAGCCACATCGACTGTATGCAAAGCCGGGGATTCAAACACATTCACGCAGGAGTTGACTCCCGACTCGCTGTAGTCGTCAATGAGGCGAACTTTGCCTCGCTTTTGCAGGAGGCCGAAACGCTTGGACACAGGTGATTCTTTGGGCACTTCGTCTGGGGACAAGGGGCCTAACAACCAACCTTTATCAACCTCCTCTAAGGTCTTTTCCCAGACTTCGGCATCTATGGCAGGGTCTCCAGAAGAAAGGCTCTCGGTCTCAAAGGAAGGTTTCAAGAAAGAGCTATTGGTCCGAAGTTCGTCTGCAGTGCACAATGCGGGTACGAACTTATGTGGAAGCATTCCCGTAACTGGAACATCCCCAATGAGATCACAGCCACCGATCAACTCGTCACAAACCCCCAGGTCTGGAAACTGCGCTTCTTCCAGCATGGTTTTAAACAAGAGGCTGCGTTTGTTTCTGACTGCTGCTGCAACCGAGGCATCCATAGATGCTTTAAGCTTGGCCTCTTCTTCTCGAAGCAGTTCAGCTTGACGCGTCCACTTGGACACAAAACGAATCCTGAGTTGGGCAACGTCAGCCGGTGTCATATTGCTGTGTATTTGGATTGCATTTATGAGCTCCGGGGGGACAGCAAGACATGGAGAGAAAGGATGGACAACATTGCGAGCTTGTTCAATAAATTCCACTGGGTTCCAATACACTCCAAAAACAGAAATCTTTGCGCCCTTGCACACGTGCGGTTCATCACTTGCATTAAAAACGATGCTGGTATCGACACCGTGTGCAGTGCAAATTGCATGGCATCGGTCAACTGCTTCCTGCACACTCCCCAGCACCCCCAATTCTTCTGTGTGCAGGAGCTTGGAGTCATCACGAGAGCAATCCTGGGCAGGCCAAAGCTGTTTGTCGGGATGAGAAACCACCACGAATTTGGCTTTGAACTCAGGGACAAGTGGGGGAAGCTTGGAGGTGACAGGATTGCTGGAAGTGAAGGCACGTGGCAACATGCTTAAAGGTTCATGTGTTGGTGCATCGAAACCCATGTCATGGAGTTGAGACACAAAGGCCTGCGCAATTGCCTGGCACAAAGCAGGCGGATAATGAACCTCCAAGGCAGTTGCATATGTACGTTTGGGTCCACGTTTAACCACACCCCATGGTTCATGCTCATGGTTGCCTGGACATGTCAGGTTGATGGAGTGCACATGCGAAAAGTTGGCTATAAGTCTAGTCCACTTTGGCCTGCGACTGCCATAAGCACAGGCCTGATGGTCCTGGATATGCTGCATGGATTGGTGCTCACGTTCAGCCCATGAAGTGGTGAACCAAAACAAACTGTTACGTGGATTTTCAACCATCATTGGTTTATTCAGAGTGCAGCACAGTTCCCAGCACTCTGCGGCAAAATCGTACAGGATGTTGGCTGCCTGTACGCGAAGAAGGTCATCACCTGAGAGAGTTGGCAGGCCGTCAGGAAACAACATGGATCGCAAAGGCTGAGGCAAATTGGGTTCATTAGGAATTTCGATATTCCTGGCCATGCTAGCTGTACCGCATGGAGGCTCAACCATGACTCCCTTGACTTGAGGCAAACGAATCCAGTCAAGCACAAGCTGCTGGTGCGAACGTAAAGTGAGGTCCAACTTTGTGACCGTGGATTTGGGTGCTTTGGGCATGATTTTATCAACCGAAATGCACTCAATGCCAAGATGCTGCTTAAGGGCAGCACCGACTCCTGCAGTACCACAAAACAGTTCTATGATTACTGCGTGTGTGAAACTAGGGCTAGGCTCTGCAGGGCCTAGTCATTCGGCCGGTTTAGCGGCCTGTGGCATTTCCGTGGGATGAGCATCTTTGAAAGGGTGCACTTTGAAGCACCCAGCCTTGAAGCACACGTGGCGCCCCTTGGGGCATGATCCGCCTGCTGGGGCGGCGCTGCATTGCCCTACGATGTAATCAAAGCAAATTGGCCTATTCTTTGCATCACGACCTACGCAGCCTACAAGTCCCCTTGGGGCCACTCCTGACCCTTTGCCCTTTCCTGAGCTCTTGCCCTTGCCTTTGCCAAGGGTCCTTGAAGCCTGATAGGCCTCGGAGCGCATGTCACTGCGCTTGCTGGTGTAGGTCGATGAGTCTGCTGCTGAAGCCTTAGGAAGCGGGAGCAAATGGAATGTGGTGTTGTAATCTTGCAAGGCTTGCTCAAGTGCTGCATCCAAAGGTTTCACTCCAGCTTGGGGGCGTATGTCATTCACATTCTGTGCCATGTGAAGAAAAACTTCACGATCTGCTCTCAACAATTGCTGGAGTGTTGTGGCTTGGTACCCTGGAGGGGGTTCGATTGACATGTGCCTGAGAAGCTTCTCAGCGTACCTCTCATGGGCATGATACGAAATCAGGCCCGAGAATTCATAGGCTACGCCCCTCCTGGAGAGGCATTTGGCTAGGTGGTAAGTGGTGCTTATCGATTCATCGGGAATTGCCTTCGATTCTTTTATCGAAAGCGACCCAGCGTCCAACTTGAGCTTTTTGTCGCTCTTTCCTAACTGCACCTCGTTCTCCCTGCTAGTGCATTTACTGGCCTCAACATGCTTCAGCACCCTGGTTTCATACTGGTTGCAACACTCATCAACTAAGTGCTGCGATGGCTCATTTTGCCCGTAGATGTACAGGCCTGTGAGCCTGTTCCTCACCTGATTCATGCGGGCAGCTCGCTCTGCAAAAGGGATTGGCTTAGGTCCGGGGACATCTGCAGATTCAACTTGGCTTTTCAAAGTCGAAGTAAGAATGATTTCACTCTCGAAATGCAAACGCCTAAGTCCAGTCATGTCAACTAATGCAGGTGCCACTCCTACATTTACATTGCGTGCCCAGTTGTCAAATGCAGCATCGTCGAAGTCTTGCCCTGGACGAAAAATCGCGAAAGCCAGCTGCCCCATCGTGGAGACGCCAGCAATCTCCAAGGCATCAAGGAAGCCACCGCTAATGCCATACTCAATGGCACGGGCGCGGAAGTGCGCTTTGCTGTCTAAGGGATTTGCCATCCTTGAACCCGACTGCAGAGCCTTAGTGTGCAACTGAACCTTGGTTTGCAAGCTTTGTCAAAATGAACATGCCGAGAGCAACTGAACCTTAGTGACATGTAGGCCGCAAAAAGAAAACATGCAAACGTGAAAAAACTACCCATGAAATGTATGGATGTTACATGACCCCACTCAATGGGGTAGCCTCACATAGAGGCGCAACTCCTGCTCACTGCAGGCTTGCTTTTGCCACATGCACCATGTGCACTAGTCTGTGAAGCACACTCCACAGCGGAACCCGTGCAACTCAGGCACTGGACAATATGACCCGGTCACAGGTCGGCCACAACGAAACTTGTCACGTGAAATGGTTTCGTGCAGCACCATGGTTTTGATATTTGCATACCACTTAGGATATGCACTACTACTGTACACACTCTGGCCTGCGCCTGCTTCGTGTGCACCCAGATCAGGCTCGGCTGGTGTTTCAGAAGACGATGAGGATGAGCTGCTTCCTGCTTCATCTGAGCCCTCGTCTTCCTCGCTGTTTTCGAACCATTGTGCCAGCAACTCCTCCTCTGCATCGAGGTCGATCACACCATCGTCGACCAACTGCTGTGGCCAGCAGTATTCTTGCTTGCACTCCATCAGAGGTTGGAGAGCTCCTTCAGGCGAAGCAACTGGGAGATCCTGAAAGGGAACTGGTGTTGCAGGTGCTTTGCTTTGCACTGGTCTCGGGGTGATCATACCAGAGCGGGAACGGTCAGGATGAAAGATTTCATCCTCAATTGCTCTGACCACCTTTGCAAACTGCCGCAAAGCAGCAGAGATGATGTCTCTGCTATACAAAGCCGTGGGCCCATGCACAGCTGAAGCATGCCGGGCCAAAATGGCCCTATCGTTGTCATTGACGCCCATCTTGGCGCACCACGAAATGCTTGTTGTTTTCATGGAGTGCGTTGTGAGCTTTCTGCTACCCACGGAGGCACCCTTCTCTTCGAGGTACCTCTTGAGGAAGGCATTGAGCTCACCTGAGCTGAGATACCTGGAGGTCCAGTTGTTGTGCCCCTTGATGCTTGGGGCAGGCAGCATCGGGCCCGGGACTTCACCAGGCTCACTCAATCCGCATCGATGGCGAAGCTCCAGGTAGTCTTTGATCCACAGGCTACCATCCACACCAAAAGCTGTGGCCACCACCGGGAGCAACCGGCCCTTGGTGCCCATGGACTTCGAGCCCTTGTGCACGCATGTGCTGACTTCCACATAGCTGCATTCCTCGTCAACTTCAAAGTTCTGTACGGCGAGCAAATCCGAGAATCTTGATCTCGAATACAAGAGATGCAGCATGTGACCGATGATGATGCGGTCTATGTCATTGGCCTTCTCATCGCGAAGCCCTTTGTGAAGAAGTAGAACTTCATTCACAGACAAAGCATCTGCTGGCTTCCAAGGCTTCTTGTTGGCATAGAGTTGGGCAGCCATGCCTCTGACACGAATGCTTTCCAACACATCCAAGGCACCATCTACTCGGAGCACGTAGTGGGAGAAGCGGATTGCCTCGAGGAGGCTGACTGCCCTGGTTGCAGGTGCCCCTGAGGCTTTGAGATACCTCAGGTACGCCCAAACTCTTCTTTCATCCAGAGGTAACCACGGCTCCACATAGGTGCTGATGGACCACAAGTGGTACTGCTTCAAAGCGTACAGTCGCTTCAGCAAGGTGTTGGGGCTCTTCAATGCAAAGGCTGCATCAATGTTGATCTTGGACAGCTCCTCCACGCTTGCATCCTCGCTCGCTTCATGGAGTGCGACTCGACAAGGATCAGATGCAGAAGGGCAATGCTGGAGCAAGTTCCACCATTGCTCAACAGCTGAAGAGCGCCTGGCTGCTCTCTCTTCGACATACGAGCCCCCGATCATCTTTTTGACCACTCTGCCATAGAGAGCTGTGTCTATGGTAGGGACGGCAACATCCATTGTCGCATGCACCGAGAGCCCCTCCTCTACATTGACATTCAATCTCACAAAGTTGCTTGGGCTCGGCTGCAACCTGAGGATGGGCTTGTCCAACACTGAGCTTGAACCAAAGAATTTTGACAAGCGTCCCTTTTCCCACGGATACTTGAACTGTCTGCTCTCAGTGGCTTTAATGGCCTCTGACACGACATGTGCAGGAACGTCTATTGCTGGCCCCAGTCCTGTGGCAACTTGTGACGAAGCACTTGCTTCACCACCATCCACATAGTCGAACCTTGCTCTCTTGAGCTCAGGGCCCACAACAGGCAGGGGTTCATAGCTGGGCTCAGGTGCAACTCCAGTGCCCAAGTTCTGCACATACTGAATCAGCTCATTCAGATTTGCATCTGGTGGATCCCCTTCTTCCACGGGCTGTTGCTCGTCATCGCCAAAGAGATCTTCATCAGAAGCAGTGGGGTCCACTGGCTGATCTGCCGCCTCATAGGTGCCCACATCCTTGGGCCACTTGGCTTTCCACCTAGATCTCATCACTGTCTTTTGTGACGGCAATGGTAACAACTATGATACGAGTGCCCCTCCCTACGAGTGCACGCGCTGGCGCAAAAACGGCACCTGTACCCGCACGACCACGGTTCGAGCAGGGAAGCTCCAGGCCTGGCCTCAGCAGGGGCCGATGGCGGTGGCACCTCTTCTGATGCACCTTGGTAGCTGGAGCTGGCAGCCGAAGATTGCCCCTGATCACCAGAGGCTGCACGCTGCTCAAGCACTCGCAGGATGCACTGGATTGCAGCAATGAGAGCTGCTGTCTCGTACGATTCCCAAGAATTCCCAGGTGGCAAAGGATTCTTGGGATGTTTTTCACCCATTGCTCACAGCTCAAAAAACGAGAGGGTTCCCACCCGCCCTCCACTTGAGGTAAAACATAACGGCATGTTTGGTTGTCAACGCCAACCATTTCGTCTTATAAGACCTGGTCTAATTAGACCACCGCGTATCGGAAATGTGTCTACAGTGTTGGAACTTGGATGACCAATCCTTGCAAGTGGTTGACCAAAATCCTTGCGTATTGTCGGGACTCGACCCGACTTTCACTCGCTAAAGATAACCAGCATCCATACGTCAAGCCGTCAGGCAAAAAAACATTACATTCCGTCTTGAAGATCGAAACCAGCATCCCCATTCAAAATTTGCTTGCCTACTTTGAGGCATGGCTTGGACAACACGAAATTGTTCGGCAGTTGCACGTGGTTCTGAATCCTACGCTGTCCGGGCGTAATTTTCGTTCCAATGGTAGGAAAAATTTCGAGTGCTGCTATTTTGTCCAAAAAGAACGCTACTCCCATGACATTGGAGGCACTTCATGCTGGTCATGACGTTTGTACTCTGCAATATTGTTGTGGACAAAATCGAATAGTATATGGAAACACGTTTTTTCAAACGACCAAGGTGCCACATGAATTGGATTCAATTAAATTCAAGTATGTTTTCCCTGGTTTTGGCCTACCTACTGTTTGCAGTTCCAAATGCAATCGTCTGGATTTAGTTTCGGCTCCAAGCCGTGTAAAGTCCCAAGTGCCATTCCCAACAGCCTGCAACAGCGCCTGCCCACCTTTTCCCTTTGAACACGCCGTTCCTTTGAAGGGACCGATCCGGGGTCGCAGTTCAGCAGTTCAGACATGTTGGTTGGTTTCTAGAACATTTGTTACCCTCAGTTGTTGTGAACAATACATGGATTTTGGTCAGCCAATGCGTGTTGAATCTTGTCCGTGTGCTTGCCGAATGTCTTGTGCATCGTGGTCAATTTGTTTTTGTTTGTTTCGAATATTGTTGGGAACTCCTGTGGCACACTGGTTCCTAGAAATTTAACCTTTTGTTGCTCTTTGTCATCCGTTTCGTGTCGGCATACCCCATTTTCTCGAGTCTTTTTGAACAGGTCCACTTGCACTACACTGCGCTGGGGGTTTGGCCGAAAACGTGTGGTGGAAGTTTTTGTACGAAAAACAGAAACAAAAACATAAACACACATGAATACACATAAATGATAAATACATTGTTCATGTTGAGAACAACGCAAACTTCGTGGCGCAGCGATGAGCATTTCCAACATTGCAAACCCACGCTGAGTGAACACTAAATTGTACCCATTCACAGGCCCTGGTACCACTGCTGCCTGTGCCAGTAGCAGAAAAAAATTCAACCGCTGATCATGGTCTTCTATGTTTGGACGGGTGGCCGCTCAAAACCACTTGTCAAAACAATGTCCAATTTGTACAAAACCAAGCGGAGCCGCTGGAACCGCGAGGAAATCGCACTCTTGCAACCAGCCTGAAATGTGAACTTTGTAAATCATTTTTATTAGCGGCCAACGCTATTGGTTTTCAGACTTAACCATGCCATGAATTAGTCTCCCATTGTCGTGCCGGCAGCAACACGATCACGCACCTCAATGTGGTTTGCATTATTTCGTTTTCACATGGCGAAAAACTACGGCAATGATTGTCAGAACCAAACGTTTCAATTATTTTTCGTTAAACAACGCCACAATGGCAAGCCGATCAAGGAGTTTCTTCCGCGATCAAAACCGCATCAAAGGTGACCACCAAAAAGAACAAACAAAAACTGCGGGTTGTCGTTCATCATCCGTTCAAAGAGCGCACAACATTTTTCCGATAATTTTGGATTTTTATACCCTTTCCGTATGTTGGCTCTGAAAAAATTAAAACACATTGCGTGCAAAAACAAATTGATCTTTGACAACGTTTCCTTTGTAAAACGCAATTTTCGCTTGGCGTCGGAAGTCTGTGATGTGAGACTGGTGAAAAAACGGGTTGCAAATTATTGTTGGAACAGGCATGACACAGCACACCAGAGAACCCGCAGCAAATAACACTAAAAACACAATTTTCATTGGAGCGCCGGGCGGAGGGAACGCGCTCCACATGAAATCGGGTGGGAATTGGTAGACCGGTGCGCAAAGTGGACCTCTTCGGACTTTTATTCAAGGAAAGCAACCCCAGACGAAAAGCACGACAAAGTGCGAATGGTTCCCAACACAGAGCAAAAACTGACTCGAAAACTGCAAGTCGTTGGCCAGGGAACACATGGCCGGATTTGACGAAATCAAACCATTCGGAAAGGGGTGGCAAGAGGAGAAGTGCTACTGGATGTCCGTACCCAAAATGTTTGTACTTTTCGTGATGGTCCATCACATGAACAAGCAAATTTTTTTGCCTCGGTAGCGCCGTCTGAACACGAAACTCTGGTCGCTGTTTGGACTGGCTGGACTAAGTAGTGAAGATATGGCAATTGAACAAGTGGGAAAGTTCACATGCCAGTTGGATCAGAAGTGGCGAAAACTAGAACCAAAGAGAACCAAAACCGGTCAAAAAAACAAACAAACAAAAGAGAAACGAACCAAACCAAACCGCCACCAACAAACCAAGCCACTTCAGATCGAATCCATTAACTAGGTGAAATGGCGGCAAAACAACCGCCCTCACGGTCTCTGAGAACACGACGATCCAGGCTTCATCATCCAGCAAAAATAATTTGTCATTTGCCACCATGCACCAGCCAGTTGTAGGTGCACCAGTGAGGAGCAATTCATCCTTCCAGAATGTCAAACATAAGCCAGTGAAATTGAAAATGAAAGCATCACATGAACAAGCAGGTCGTAGGTAGAAACATGTAGTTGCCCTTGCGCGCTATTTCCTTCACATGCAAGCGTTGTTTATAGCTTGTGGAACCGTTCAACAAGTGCAAAGCTAACGCACCTTTTGTCTAAAGATGGGCAATGCTTGAAGCCCGATCTCGTACGGTCGGGCTAGGCACTCACGCCATGCAGGCGCGTCCTGCATGTATTATGCAGGGAAGAAACATACGGAGAGCATTTCTTAGAAATGCATGGTTGCAGTGGGCGGAAGCCGCATACCCAGTGCAACATGGTCAATGCCAACAAGCGATCACAAAGGAGATTGCATTCATTTGCAAAGAATTTCGCGGCGAAGGGTGGCCGAGGGTGGGCCGACGAAATTCCAAAGAAAGAACATGACATGTTGACTGCACATGAGTGAATGCATTTCACATGTTCTGAAGAATGGGTCATGTCTTGTCCAAGCCACACCTTGGACCAGAGTTTCACTGAAACGCATCCGTTTCTTCCACTGCACTATAACTCGCTATCAAAGTTGACTGCTTGATTATAGCTTGTGGAACCGTTCAACAAGTGCAAAGCTAACGCACCTTTTGTCTGAAGATGGGCAATGCTTGAAGCCCGATCTCTCCCCCAATTTTCAAAGAGCTCACAAGCATTGTTCCATAAATCAAACGTTTCCAAAATCGTCTCAAGGCCTCCGAGCGCTATCAGCTTTGACGTGTCTAACCTTGAGGGATTATCTGCAGTATTAGAGTCAGTAGGGACTCTGGCATACCAAGGAATCAGCTGAGATTGTGTTTCGACTACCAAAGATGCAACCAGCAAACGTTTTCCAATGTCACTTTTGGTTTGACAAGAGATCATTGCGTCTCGCACTCCATTGTTATCAGTGTACACTACGACAGCAGGGCCCACCTCTTCTTTCCATGTTTGCAAAGCACAGAAAAGTGCGAAGAACTCACACTCGAAGATGATTGTCTTCTTCTTGTGGGGGTTTAACTGAAGAAGAAGATCATTGTCCAATGTTGTTGAAAAGAAACGCAGAACTCTTCCTTTGAAGTCGAACAAAACTGCACCAATCCCAGAAAACATCTTGTCGCCCCTCCACTCAAAACATGCATCAGTCTGGATGAAAAACGGTGTACTCTGTCTTGACTTCAGCATTCGCGGTTTTCCAGAGTTCAACAAATGTTTATGGAGCGACAAGGCGAAGAAAGTTTCATCTGAAATGTTATCACCAGTATTTCCATATGCGTGTGAGGTAACTGCAGCCAACGCAGCCACCACGACTCTTCCGAAAACCTGTCCAGATGTAAATTGCAGCCGACCTCTCAATCTCAAAGCTTCTTGTCTAGGGAGTTTGCGTGATGCCAAAATTGATTCAATCGCTGCAGTCAACTCGGTCTTTCTGGTTTCTGTATTATCAAAGAACACTGTGTTCTCATGCAGGGCTGCAACGTTCACTGTGATGCCAAGCGCTTGAAAGCATGCGGAAAATTCTGGCGCCTTCGGTCCGCTCCCTGCAAACTTCCAACCAAGCATCCTGAAGAAGAGGTGAATGCAGCTGGCAAGTGAGGATGATTCATCGGCTGTCCCCAAAACAACATAATCATCAAAGTAGTTTGTGGTCAAGATTAAGAATTCCTTCACCATGATGTACCACAATGAAACTGCAATGCGAAGAAACCCATGGACCGATCTCACTGCACCAAAGGGTAGCGCACGCATCCTGAACACAACGACTGCTTTGTCAGAGGGCCTTCTCAGAAAGATGCGCGAATAAATCTTTGACTTCGGATGAACTGCACATTGTCGGTAGGCCCCTTTCAAGTCGAATGGTCTGCCAAGCCATTTGATCCCTGAATGAGCCCTCGCATGATTCATCAAATAGATGCAAAGGGAGGCCAAGGTATCCACTGTATGAGGCTTAGGGCTCTCACACGTCTGAACACACTGATTCACTGACGACATGGAAAAATCATCAATGCACCTTGTCTTCTGCCCCTGTCTGATCCCGAAGCGTCTGCTGAGAGGTGCATCTTGAGGTATGTCATCCAGGTTCATCGGTCCTACAAGATGTCCAGATTCAACTTCCTCCAGAGTCTGATCCCAAACCTCTTGACCAAGTTCATCATCAAATGCAAAGGCCTTGCCTGACACCAAACGATGTCTCTCACGCGTGGCTACATCTCGGAGCTCCGTTTCAGTAATGCTTGCAGGCTGGAAGCGCGAGGGCCAAAGGCCAGTTTCAGGGACCTCGCCAATCAACTCTGTACCATACTTAAGTTCATTGATGACTCCCATGTCAAGATACTCGCATGATTGCAGCATGTGTTCCCAAAGTAATATGTTCTTCTCAGCCAGGACTTCACTCACGTCATGATCCATACCAGGCTTCAGTTGCTTCTCTTCTGCTCTCAAGTCCTTCAACCGTTTAATCCAGAAACCAAGGCGTTTTGTGCGGTAGCTTATCCTGTCGGCATCAGACATACCAAGATACTTATCCACTGAGTCTTTGAGCACACCAGGCAAATGAGATTCCATCATGCTAGGATGTCCGAAAGCCACCATTTGTTGTACAAATTGCTCATCACTCCAAGGCACACCCCAAACTTGCGTCACCACCTTGTCAACCGTGTCAGTCTGAGTTGCATTGTTGCTAGGGGAAGGCTTCGAAAGCTGTTGTACAAATTGTTGTATCTCTTCATCAGTTAGCTTTGGGCTTGACACAATCACACCCCCCTTGCAGCAAGTCGAGGGCAAAAGCGGCGGCAACGCTTCGAGAAGTTTCGAACCTTTAGGGAGAGTAGCAGGGCATGTCAAGGATGGGAGCTTGAAATCTGTTGCAAGTTTCGCACGCAGGTCACATGTGGGCATCAAGGATGGCGAACCAGTTATGGCAATACGTGCGGCATAAGTGGGAATCAAAGGTGGCAGTTTACTGGCACGAGGTTGCAAACCGGTTTGGGCTCTTAAGGCTGAAAGCACAGCATCATCATGTAGTCCTACTTCACTCAAAATCTGAGGGGCCAACTTGATGCCTCGGTTACTAAGGGCCAAGACAAACTGAGCTGCGATGCGTCGTGCAAGAGGCAATGGATATGCAGTTTCGCTGGCAGTGGCGAAAGCTTTGGCACGATGATCATAGCCCCACTTGGCATGTCGATGCTTGTTGGTCACACCTGTGCAAAGGCGGTTGATGGCTGCAAATTCAATGGTGTTGAAGGCAAGCATGGTACGTTTCAATCTGGCGCCACCATATTGGCATGTATGAAAAATTGTGAATTGCATCAACTCCCAAACATCACGCATGAAGGTTGTATCCCAGAAATGTGAAAATTGCGGATTCTCAATGCAGAAAAAGGCTCCGACATCATGGGCCCATCGCACTAGCTTGGCAGTGAGGTGGTACAATCTGTTGGCCTTAGAGATTTTCAATTTGTTGATGAAACTGAGACCAGGGATCCCGTTGGGGAAACGGTCGGAGCGCAGTGGCGTTGGCTCTGCACCTGGATGTTTACGTTTCAGCCTGATGGATCGAGCTCTTGAAGCGGACCCACAAGGCGGGGCAATGTATATTCCAATGACAAATCTGTTCGAGAGCCACTGAAAAAGTAAATTTACTCCTTCGGAGGTGCCGAGATCAGCTAGGACAACTTGCGCTGAAGGAGATTTATGTTTAACATATGATCTGTGCCGAATGAATTTTTCAATCCAAACTGTTTCAACGAAGCTGTCCCCCTAGCCGTGCCTGCGAATATCTCTATAATCATGCACTGAGAGATGTCCGCACCAATGTCCACCAGGGCATCGATGCGGGCAAACCGTCACTTGCTACCATCTGTCTTCTTGTCGTGCAATGCTTCAGGGTGTGGAGCGTAGCAGTTTCTGCGGCAGCACAAATGCCATCCTCTAGGGCATTCGCCCCCATCTGGGGCTTGGTCACATTTCTGTAGCTGATAGTCATAGCAAAGCCTTCTTCCATGAGCATCCACACTCACATTGTCCCGCCCCAACAATGGACGGGGTAACAAACCTCCAGAGGAGGTCTTCCCACCTTTGCCCTTTGGACGATATCCTCCATAGCCTTTCCCTTTGTAGGGTTGGGGGCGACGCCCAGGATAGCCTTTCCCTCCAGGTTGCTGCGCAGGAGCCGTGGATGCCTGACCAGGTGGTTTCGAGGCCTCAGGTTTCGATGGAGATGCTTTGGGCAGAGGCAACAAGTGAAATGCCACTTCATATGAGTTCAAAGCTTCAAAGATCTTGCGGTCCATGTCAAGGGTTCCATCTGCTAAACGTTTCAATTGCACTCCAACACGAATGAGGTAAAGGAAGACATGACGATCCGCTTTCAGCAGCTGGGCCATGCCTGGTCTGGTGTAATTCGGAGGTGGTTCAATCCGAAGGTGCGATGTCAACTGCTGCAAGTACCTTTCGTGACATTCCCATGAAAGGACATCTGCAAAGTCATAGGCGATACCTCGCCTGCGCAAACTTTCAAGTGCAGTCAGCTCTGAACTGTGCGCTTGGTCTGGAATGTCGCTGCGCTCTTTGATTTTCAATGTTTCAGCATCTATGCTAACATGTTTTTTGCTCTTTCCCATTGTCACCTCCCATTCACGGGATGAGCATCGCTCCAAACTTATGTAGCCCAATTGATTGGCCTCTTTCTGCTGCATCACAAGCTCAAGGAGCTCGTGTGATGGTTCAAGCTGGCGCTCGACAATCACTCCGGTGAGCCTTCCACGCAACTGTGCCATGCGATGTTCCCGCTCCACCGCGGGTAGTTTTCTTGAAGCAGCTGCGTTGGGGTCAGTGACCAACTCTCTCAATTGACCTAAGACGAGCGTATGGCCCTCAAAAATCAACCTCTTCAAGATTGACGAATCCGATGCATTGATGAGGGCTCCAAGAAGATTCTGCGCATAATTTTCGAACTGGGTCTGATCCAAAGGCTGGCCTGGTTGGCCTATTGAGAAGGCCAATTTTCCCATTGTGTCCATGTTCCCTGTCAACAGCTGTTGCAAGGCTCTGTCACTCATCCCCATGTCTCTGCATCGTTTTTCGAAATGGGCCTTTGAGTCGACGATCGAAGTCATCGCTGCGGCCGCGCAAACGAGGGTTGATCCTGAAAGTAAAACATGTTATGCTTGTGGAGGAAAACCGCTAGCACTTCGACCAAGGTTATCTTTATAAATAACCTCTATTTAAGGTCACGCATAAGGATTCTTATGCGTGACCTGTTTTTTTTTCAAAAAGAGTGAACCCTTCAAGACTGGAAACCATATGGGTCCTGACATTATGAATTCACATGTGCTGTTCAAGAAAGCTTTGTCAAGTTGTAAAAGCCATGACATCAAAGATTCATGAACACATGTGTCAAACGCCATTGCGTTAAAAATGATGCACATTGCATCCTTGAACCTGCACATGCAGATTGTTGGCACATTGCCGGTGCACATTGCACATGTCCACAAGAGAGGAAAAGAGTCATCACACAAGGAAGTGAGGAGCGACAAACCTAGAGAAGAATGAGAGTTCACAACATGCCGATCATTCCGAGAGTCTTCACAAAAAGGAAAAGGAAACTTGACATGACTTACTTACATCATCAGAGCATCAACACATGCTGCACCATTGTGCTTGCATTTTTCCACCTGGAAGAACGCTTGTGATGCTCAGAAGACTGGAGCCCTCCTGCCTTTGTAGCAGACCCTGCATCTGCTGGTCCAGTCGGTTTCCAACGGTAACATCTTGAATCTGTCATCTATGACTCTACCGCAAATTGTATGAAGGCCTTTCACATCTGTTTCAAAATTCAAGGCTTCCTTCAACTCAAGTGAGAAACGCTCTTTACATTCATGAACAATTTTTGTTCTGCAATTTTTCACTTGAACAGGAAAACCAAACAGACTGTCTTCCATTGGAGGTTCCTGAGCTGGCGGCGTGATCACTCCGTGCTCTCCATCAGAACTGGCAGGGTTGCTGTCCGACTCCGACATGCTGGAATCCGTGTCCGAGAGGATCTCAATTACGCCACATTCAACACCCTCAGCCACTTCAACTTCATCCAGTTCGATCTTTGCAGTCTCCTCGAGATCAATCCATTTCGAGGTCTCCTCCATGCCATGGTTGGCGTCCTCTGTCTGAGGCACCGATGGGTTCACTGGGGTCATTGGTGCAAGGTTCCTGAAGACAGGTGTATGAGGCTGCATCGAAGCGGCTGGCATGCTCAAGTTCAAAGGGTTTCCATGAGGGAAGTAGTTTGACCGGCTTGCATCAGGAAAAAAGACACCATCCTTGATCAACTGTATCACCTTCCCCAACGACGAGACCGGTCCGTAGCTCATGTCCCTGCTGTAGAAAGAGTCGGCTTCCTGCATCACACTTGAATGTCTCCCAAGGATTCGCCGTGCTTCTCGAGGAAGCTCTGCTTTGGCAGCCCAAGACAAGGTCGTGGCCTTGAGCGAATGACTGGTCAACTCACCAGTAGTGTCTTGCAAGAAGCTCCTCAAGATGTTGGTGACCTCCGAAGGAGTGAGTGGTCGATTCAACCAACTGATCGAATCACCCACCGCTGGCGCTGGCATGAATGCGGCCTCAATCAGTCCCGATGCTCGTAATCCACATTCCTTCCTGTTGGCAACCCACACATGCACCCAGCCTATGTCTGACAACCCTGAGCTTGATACCACAATCGGCATCAACATTGCCTTCTGCTGTGCAGAGCGGGCCCCTTTGTGGTGCCTCGTAGAGATCTCAGTGAAGCCAGAGTGTTTGCTACTGTCGTGCAAGATCTCATAGATGTGGTTCAAGTCTGACACACGACAGCGACCATACAAAGCCATGAGTAGGTTCGAGGCGATGCACCTGTCCACTGCTGAGAATGACTTGTCTTCTGAAATGCTGTGCAACCGTTTCACTTCTGCGGTTGTCAGCGGCCTGGCTTGTTTCACCGTGGGTTTGCTAGCCAGTTGAATCTGAGCCCTTCCAATGACCCTCCGGGATTGTGAGCAAGCCAATGCGCCCTTGAAGCCCATCACATAGTACGCAAACCTCAGAGCTTGCAGGAAGGCGTTCGAACGGGTAGCAGAGCCGCCTTCTTTCTGTTGATCTAAAACATACTTCCAAACGTCCTCCTCATTGAAGGGCAAGAACGGGGCTGAACCATTGACAGCATGCCACCTGTAGTACATCAAGATGGAGCATGCCCGCTTCAGAACAGTGTTTGGCGACTTCACTCCAATAACTGAATGCAGAATCAATTCATCATCATCAGATATCAGTAGTTGCTGCCCAACATCAGACTGATCGACATCGAGGTACAGTAGAAACTTCCACTTCGACAAGGCATTCTTCAAGGTCTTGTCCTGCTGAGCTAGGTAGTTGTCATCAGTTCCATACTTGATGTGTCGTGCACAAGTCCAATTGCAGCTGCTCGGAATTTTGGGTTTCACATCACCCTCCGAAGACAATGGAGCAGCGGTCACCGATGTTGAACCCCAGTCAAGTGGCATCGCGATCGAAGGCTTGGGCGTTGGATCCCCGAAAACCTGCTTCATCAAAGGCGTTTCCCATGGCATGCAAAGTCCAACCTGCTGAGCTCCCCTGATGTAAATGTCAGACACCATGGCATCGTCATCTCTTACTGAGCTGGCACCACCAACATCTATCAGCACATCATCATCTTCATGCCCATCAAACTCAGGAGTGTATTCCATCTCAGAGCTGAGTGCAGATCTAAAAGCAGGGGGTTCTTCAGCTACGGGCTCAGAGCAGTCACCGAAGAGCGGAGGCAACCCTGGTCTGCCAAACGGAGTGTCATCGTCCTCCAAGGCAGCTTCCAACTCCTTCTCTACATCCACAGGCCTAGATGAGACCGCATCAGATCCCGCAAGCTTTCGCCTCCACTTGGCGCGGTAGCCTCGACCATGAGGCTCATCATCATCCGCATCCATGGCGTTCAAAACTACCCCCTACCGACGAAATTCCAAAGAAAGAACATGACATGTTGACTGCACATGAGTGAATGCATTTCACATGTTCTGAAGAATGGGTCATGTCTTGTCCAAGCCACACCTTGGACCAGAGTTTCACTGAAACGCATCCGTTTCTTCCACTGCACTATAACTTGCTATCAAAGTTGACTGCTTGAAAGCCTCGAAAGCAATGCTTGATGCGTGCTCACTCTTGAGATCCAGGTTGGGCAGTTGTCCGGGCAAATGCCGTTGTAGTGATTGCAGTGTCAAGCGCAAGTGGAATCATGGTGCCACACCCACGGAAACTGAACCAGGTTTACTTGCAACATCGTTCCGTAAAACGAAATCAAAACAATTGGAACAGGAAAATGTCGGTCAAAACGGACGAAACCAAACTGATATGTTCACAGGAGGACAAATGAATTACTGGCGACTTAGAAATTAAAAACTGAAAGGACACATAAATGATTTTGATGCTCGACAAATCAAAGGGATGAGAGGACAAGCGAATCATCTTTCTGGAGAATGAACAAAATGATCATTTGAAGGAAAACGGAGATAACTGAATGCAAGTGAATGAACCCAGAACCACAAATCAGAACCAAAAAATCAACCACCTGAAAAAAAACAGCCACCTCCAACGAAACAAAAAATGAATCTTACCTACAACCACAATGTCAACTCCAAGAAAGATGAAAAGTTTCGTGGTGACCAGGACTAACAGACCAAAGAAATGAAATGAAGAGAACCGAAGTAATGTTCACAAAGGATTGAAATGAAAGAAAGAACAAAAGAACGAGAATGCGCAACAAGGGTTTGATTTTTTTTTCCCCGGGTAGCGCCTCACGCGCGCAAAACACAGGTCATTGAATGTCCGGTTAGATTGCAATAGTTGGGCAGCGGGTTCACTAATTAAATGTACAGGCAAGAATGATGACATGGTGAAACCAGGCACCAGAACCAAAACAGCAAACAAAACAAACACACCAAACAAACCAAGCAACCCAAAACCAAACCAACTGATCACAGTCATCATCTTACCGATACAAGTCCAAAAGCTAACTAAGTAGCTAGGTGAAACGTGTGACACTCCGCACTCACTCTGCTCAGAAGACGACCATCCAGGCATCAGCATCTTAAAATCTTCTGTTCTTGATTCCACTGCTAAGCCATCCAGTCATCTGAGCCTTCCCACCAACTTGAAATTGTAAGAGCCGATAATTTCCCAAAGGAGCAACTTCGTACATCCAATGATAGGCACGGTCCCAATACTTCTGGTGTACGCAGAGAGAGAGCGAAGATATGGACAATGTAAAAACGAACCAAAAAGCAGGGGGGGGCCCAGCCCCCCCACCATCCAAAGCGAGCCAACACTTCGAAAGCCTTGCCCAAAACGGGCAAACAAAATCCCTGACCACTGACGCATGATTGTATGTGCTTCTACCAGGAATGCACCTGCGCAAATAAGAGAGCACAAGCTGTAGTATGTCCTCATCCTCCACTGTGGACTGTAGCCTTCAGGGGCAATCGGTAGACAATGGAGACCGGTGTGAAATAATTCGAGTGGATTCACACAAAGTCACGTTGAAATTCTTCGAACCATCTCCTGAACAACACGAGACCGATCCAGTGAGCATACACTCATTGCACGAAGATCCGGCCATTCATGTCATAGAGAATGAAAGGAATGTAAACCTTGCCCTTGCAGTTTGGCACACTGGCACCCTCGGTGGAGGCCAGAACCTAGCAGAATGCATACCTACTCAATGGCAAACACGAAGGCAAATGGTTCGACAGAGACACTCTTCATTCCATCAATGAGTGGCCGAACTCTTGACAAAGAGCTTACAAGGTACTCAGCATCAAGTATAAGGTATTCGTAAACCCCCCATAGCCACGGTATGCAGCGCCGTCAAGCAAACTGCAGCTGAAACATCCAGCACAAGCCAGGGCTAAGGCTAGGCGTTTCAGCAGCAGCCGGCTTGTCAAGGAACCGCACTCCGGGCACCATTCTGTCTGGCTATCCATTTGGCCAAAGACGACTAGTGCCAATTCGTCCTTGACTCTCCATCGCCACATCGAATTTTGTAAATCTATTATTTCCATTCGCAGCACCCATGTCAGTTGGCATGGCGCCGGCCCTTCCAAACAACCGTTCTCATCCATTCAGAAGCATCCAACGCCATGGCACCGGACGCATGCAGAAACACTCCTATGAGCGAGCCTACCCCACCCCGCCCCGGGATAGCCATTTAGGCTAGGTGAAAACGGCTGCGGAGATCTGCCCTTAGGCAGATCAATGGCCACTTGACCTAGCGCTGCTGGATGCAGCAAGGGATCGCCCACCTGTCTGGGAGCGACGGGACTTGGCAATCCATGGCAAATACTCCTGTCTGCTGAAAAAGCTATGGGTGCGGAGTGGCCCTATTCTTGACCAAGCATCATCAATCGGATGAGGGCTCCGCTCAACAATGGATTTGAACGCTTGGTGATAGGCATGGTTGGTTTGGCCAGCGCCCATCCAGGAGTATCAAAGGCTGCTGCAACCTGCCTACTATCAGCGTGCGTTCCATCACCCGAGAAAAATTTTTCCAAGTTGGTCAAAACCGCGGATTCACAATTGAGGCCCTCAAACAAGTAGACACCATATCGCGCCAGAATCTCCATGGAGGGAGTGTCATCCCCTAGACTTGCACCGATAGACATCAGCTTTCCTGGAGTCACCGTCATCAGGTCAGAATTGCTTGGGTTTTTTGTCCCGGGTAGAGCCTCACGTGCACGAAACACAGGTCACTATATGTTCAGGTAGACTGCAATAGGAGATCAGTGATTTCACTAATTGAATGTACAATGTAAGATGACTGCAATGTGACACAGAACCAAGAAACAAACCCAAACAAAAAACCAGCCCAAACAACCCGACCAAGCCAACAAAGCACCAAACCAGTCACCACACGTCATCTTACTCTACGCGTACTAGCTATCAAATAGACTAGGTGAAACGTGCGAAACTCCGCACTTACTCTGCTCAGGAGACAATCACCCAGGCATCAGCGTCTCAAATTGCTACTTGCTTCCAATCTTGCAGCGCTGAATCGCTGGATGCTGTTCAATACCTGGTTGCAACCCTCTGTCAAAGTTTGCAAGACAATACGTATCCCACCGTTGCAGCTTCGTACACCAAATGAAAGACGAGATCCTGCTCTTCAGTTAAGTGCAGAGTGACCGCGAAAATGTAAAGGCGGTGAAAATGATCAAAAAGGGAGGCGGGGGCCCGGCCCCCCCCAAGAGGAATGAGCGAATCCAATATCGAAAGCCCAGCGTCACGAGCGCAAACAAAATGTTCGCATGTACCACTGCCAACGTTCGCCACTGTTCAAAAGATAAGCAGACTTTGTAAAACATGGTCCAAATTGATACATTCAGCCTAAGACAATCGGAAGTCAGAGATCAATGCGAAGCCACCCAGGCGGACGCATAGAGTCATCGAGCCGTCTCCAAAATAAGCAGCGCATTGCTTAAATCCCACCCCTCACGTTTATTGAGAGTGGCGGGAACACGGGCTTACCCTCACTTTGATTCGACTTTGGCAAACTGGTTCCCGTTGTGAAGGCAAAAACTAAGCCTAATTCACAATTTCTTATGGAAATCACAATGGCAAGAGACATTCTCCACTCCATGAATGGGATCTTCGAGCTCTGGTCCAGAGCTCAACATGTACTTCTTTCTCACTTTGCAAAAATACCATCCACCCTTCCATGGCCGCAGTGTGCAATGCTGGTAAGCAGACAGCAGCAGAAACAGCTCGCAAAAGCCTGGGCTAAGGCCAGGTCTTCCCGTGGCAGTCACCTTGTTAAGGCGCCGCACTCCGGCTATACTTCTGATTGTTTCCTGCATCGGCGAGAAGGTGCAGTCACTGCCGTTCATTGCCCCTACCTTTCTATCGCATGCTGAATATCTTTCAGACCATCGTTTGTCCGGGATTCACAGAATGCAAGCGTCTCACGGCTACATTAAGGCGCGGCAACTCTCAAGGTGGCAGCGGGGGCCCTGCGCCACGTATTATCTTAAGAAATAAATTTGGCGCGCCCCACCTGAGGATTCCAATCCATGACTCTGATCTCCTCTAGCTCCAATCTCAGCTCCAAAAACCAAAAACCCTCCACTTTGCATTGCTAGCGTTAAGATCCAGTAAGGTTCAAAAACCAAAAACTCTCTCCACTTTTCATTGCGAGCGTTAAGATCCAGTGAGGTTCTGTTTCTTTGATTACGCGAAAACGCGTGAGGCTTGTTGCATCTTGGTCCTGCAGATCTGACGGAACTGCCCAATCTGTAAGAATCGCGCAAAAAAGAATTTCGGCAAAAATGCCGCGCTCACTCTGCTCACGTTGGGAGAATCATGATTTGTTTTTTTTTCCCGGGCAGTGCCTGTTGCAGACGAAATGCAGGTCACAGTATGTCCAGAAAGCTGCAATAAGGATTAATGATTCACTAATTTCAAAGTAAGATGACCATTAAATCAACCAAGCAACCAGACCCATCATACCAAACCAAAACAAACAAACAAAAGCAAACAAAAACCCACCAAACCAGCCGGAACCAACAAGAAAGGTCACTGCCAGTGAAAGTAATTCTGTTCCAGGTGAAATGTGAAATCAGTTCGTCAAGACCCTATAGTATCAGAATGCAGCTTCGTACAAAAAAGGAGCAGCGCAAGGACGAGTGGGCCATGATCTGCCTTTAGGGCGCACTTCCGCAGCCGTTTTACCTAGCCTACAATGGAGGTCCCCAGGACAGTCCCCACAAACCACAACAATTCAAGGACCCAGAATTAGGCCCGCAATACGCATCAACTGCAATCACAAGCATGACACCAAAATGGCCTCTGCTTGCCTCTTCGGCGCCATCTTCACGAACCCTTGCCGCTCTTTTCTGCTTGGGCCAGTCAAGAACTGCAGATGAAAGGGAATAATCTTGCCCTTTAAGTGGTGACCACAATGATGAAATCTTCCACGCTGCGCACACAGCCGTTCTCACACCAACATTGTTCAGGCAGGCGCGATTTTACGCAGCATGGGCGAGCTCCTTCCATAAGACCACCGCGCTGCTAGGCCAACACCTCCAAGGCGAAAGCCCGTCAAGCACCCACATGTGAACCAGAAATGAAAAAGCAAGCATCCAACCAACCAATCAACCAATCAAGCGACCAACCAACCAACCAACCAACCAACCAACCAACCAACCAACCAACCAACCAACCAACCAAAGAAAGAAGCAACCAGGAAACCAAGGAGTCAAGCAACCAAGGAACCAAGGGACCAAGCAACAGGAACCAAGCAACCGAACAAACAAACAACCAAACAAACCAACCAAACCACCCGGGCCCCCGACGGCCCGCCTTAAGCCAAGGCACAGCGCGAAGAGGACACGAATTCCTTGCAGAAATGGAAAACCACAGGAGCCCACAAGGGAGCCCAACAAGGACCCCACTTGGAGTCCACGCGATTAGTTTGGAAAAAAAAATAAGAACCGACAAGGGAGCCCACAACAAGGAGCCCAACAAGGAGCCCACACGATGACTTGGAAAAACATAGGAGCCCACAAGGAGCCCAACCAGGAGCCCAACCGGAACCCACACGATTGCTTAGAAAAACACAAGAGCCCACTAGGAGCCCACGATTATTGGGAAATACATAGGAGCTCACGAGAAGCCCAACCAGAGCCCACACGATTACTTCGAAAAACACTTTTTTTGCTCGCCTGCATCGCCTCGGTAGCACTAAGCTAAGGTCGATAAGAAGCAGTGAAACCAAGTGAAACGAAGTGAAACATGGTGAAACATACGAAGCTTCGAAGCCAGGAAGCGTGGAAGCAAACGAAGCACGGGCAAGAACTGCGAAAATTATGTACATGCAATGAATTCCCCGCCTCACAAGTCTTCTGCATAACCCTGTGTAACATTGTGAAGTTCGTTGCACATAGCTCTATGATGTAGCAAAGCGACCTCGTACTCCACCCATAACTGTGTGCATCGACCAATTCGGCGGAAAAATTGCGATGCATTTGTCACTGTTGGAGTTCGCGTCTAAAACAATGTGTCCTGTGATGCATTCGTCCAGCAATTGCACACAGGGCTTATGCAGAGCGACGATAAGCCTTGCCGTAGCACCATGCCAAAGCGGCTCATAAGCAATGAAGAAAACACCATCGGGGTGATATTCTCGAAACCAGATAGCTCCAAATTGGTGGGCTAATTGCCCAGCGATCATGGGGAGACACCGTCAAGGGGCGAACCACACCTGTTTCACACCAAGGCCAGACGGTCAGGTTCACCAAAGTTACTACCTACTGGTGAGGCCAGGGTGTGAATCTGGTTGGTTCAGCGCCTTGTCGAGGCATCTCAACCCGTGGTGCATGAAAGCAGCATCTCTGGAATAACCCTTCTCGTATTCTTTATAGGTACATTAGGCAATGAAATTCATCTTGAGAATCGTTTACTTTGCGATTGGCTCAAGATTGTGATTCGTGTCTGCCGTGGTTCCCGGGCCTCAGTCAGTTTCTATTTAGCTCGAAGAGATGGTGGACCTCGGCCTTTTCTTACAAAATTGCAAGGCATTTGGTTCAGCGAACATTGCTTGCAAGACCACGATAACACAATGCAGCTGATCATTTCCTACAGCTAGAAGTACAGGCTCAGCGGGAGTCCCGACCTTCATGTTATGGAGGTACTGGAGCTGCAGTCATGCCCTTGCAAATGCCGAGTCGAGTCTGGAAAACTCGCGCGAGTGAGAGAGGTTGGACACCAAGCAGGTGCACATCCCCAACGGAAATCGCGAGGGCAGGTGATTTGAGAGAGGCAACCTCCAAGCCATCGGCAGAGACCTACCAGCCCTGGTCAATGACGGGTACTGTTTCAACCTACCAAGTGAAGTGACCAAAGGTTTTTTTTGCTCGCATACATCGCCTCGGTAGCACTAAGCTCAAGTGAAGTGACCAAAGGGACGGTTGCAACAAATCACCTAAGCAAGTGAAATGAAGCAACACGTCATGGCGATGAGGCTCCCGCTGAAAACCATATGTCACGCAGCTGATGCTGAGGAAGCTCTCTGCTGCCACCCGAGGCATGGAAAAGCCAGAAAGGAAGAAGGTGAAGAGCTCTTCGTCTCTCCCCGAAGGTACATAGAACCGAAGCTCTTACCCACGTCCTTTGAATGGCTTTGCCAAGTCGCAAGGGCCCATATGTGATGTGTTGCAGACAGGGGCACAGGCGAGTTCCATGCGCGGCCGAGCCCGTAGGGCTAAGGTATACGGCTACAGTGAAACAGCTGCGGGAGAGAGGGAGAGGAAGGAAAGAAAGGAGCAGGAAGCAGGGGAAAGAGGGGGCAAAGAAGAGAGGGAAGAGGAGCGGGCTAGGCAGTGTCAGACGGCTTGTGGCAGAACTATCCACGCCGCTTTCTTGCCTCTATTCGCCGGAGGTTGTGTGGTGTGACATAGCTGTCAGCTTTATACATATCTTGATCCTCCGGGAACTGCACTCGTGGAAAAAGCTGACGTTTAAGCTGTAAGAACTTATCAACAAAGGCTTGGCGCGCTTCCTTGGGCAGATTGGATCTTGGGATGGCCCCGACTCCCCCATCATATGGGCACTTTTAGGCTCCTTGGACCCACGCTTGGAGTTGTGCTTTTGGGACATTGAATGCTTTGAAGTCTGACGCAAAGATGGGTCCAAAGAAGCCACGGGAGGTGGTGGGGGCGATTTTGGAGTGCGAAAGATATTGACGAATACTGTCCAGGAGCCGCTCGTCCAAAGGACCACACGTGCGCTGTCGTTGATGGAGGGTTTCCGGATCTGCTACTAAGTGGAAGGGAGCGGGGGTCAGGCAATGTTCGGCCTGATCTTGCCATCTTCAGGCATTGCTTTAGGTGGGACTCTGGCTTGGATGGAAAACCGGACAGAGTCATGCGCAGGCAAAAGCTTGGCAGCCATATGCACATGTAGAAATCCTTCCACAAAGAGGGTGTCAAAGCCATCCAAAGGATCGAGCTGAGTGAGATCAGCAGGGATTACGCCTGTCGCAAGCTCTAAGGTGTGGCCCACTGAGTTGGTATCACTGCTCGTGGTGACAAATTGTTGTTGGAGGCTGAGTGAGACCTGTTTGGCAGACAGGCTAGTGGATAGAAGTTGAACAAACCCTATCGGAAAGTATACACGCAGCTTATTCCAAGGGAGGGTACTGACGCGGAGTTTGTCAATCGTAGTGCCTGGAGTGACAATGGACAGGAAGCAATCAGTGTCCTTGTCTGCAACGAAGGTAGTTCCGTCCAATCTTTGCGTAAGATCCTGAAATCCCCGAAGGGTTTCACTGAGGAGGCATTGTTGCCAGTACGTCTCCGATCGGAAGGGGAGCCATTGTTGATTATGGCTGCATCAAACGATGGTTCTCAGGGATTTGGGAAAAGAGGCGAGCTAGAAAAGCCGCCGCGCTGGCAATAGTGTCATTTACCGCTTGCTGAAGGATGTTGGGTAGGGAAGGGAGGATGTCAGGGAAGCTCACTCCTTGACTTATTACTTCGAAAAACACAAGAAAAACACAAGGAGCCCACAAGGAGCCCGACCAGGAGCCCAACCGGAGCCCACACGATTACTTCGAAAACACAAGAAAAACACAAGGAGCCCACAAAGAGCCCAACTGGAGCCCAACCGGAGCCTACACGATTACTTCGAAAAACACAAGAAAAACACAAGGAGCCCACAAGGAGCCCAACTGGAGCCCAACCGGAGCCTACACGATTACTTCGAAAAACACAAGAAAAACACAAGGAGCCCACAAGGAGCCCGACCAGGAGCCCAACCGGAGCCCACACGATTACTTCGAAAAACACAAGAAAAACACAAAGAGCCCACAAGGAGCCCAACTGGAGCCCAACCGGAGCCCACACGAAAACTTCGAAAAACACAAGAAAAACACAAGGAGCCCACAAAGAGCCCAAGTGGAGCCCAACCGGAGCCTACACGATTACTTGCAAAAACACAGGACCCACCCATTTTACTTTCTGGAAAATAATAATTTTGTGGACGGACAAGCATTGTTGATTATGGCTGCATCAAACGATGGTTCTCAGGGATTTGGGAAAAGAGGCGAGCTAGAAAAGCCGCCGCGCTGGCAATAGTGTCATTTACCGCTTGCTGAAGGATGTTGGGTAGGGAAGGGAGGATGTCAGGGAAGCTCACTCCTTGACTTATTACTTCGAAAAACACAAGAAAAACACAAGGAGCCCACAAGGAGCCCGACCAGGAGCCCAACCGGAGCCCACACGATTACTTCGAAAACACAAGAAAAACACAAGGAGCCCACAAAGAGCCCAAGTGGAGCCCAACCGGAGCCTACACGATTACTTGCAAAAACACAGGACCCACCCATTTTACTTTCTGGAAAATAATAATTTTGTGGACGGACAAGCACCTGAAGCGTGCTTAAACAAATCAAGTATTACACCGACTTGCCCAAAGGGTACTGATTGGGAAGTTCCACCTGCAAGACAGGGACTCCATCCTGTAGGATAAAATAGACCATTGCCAACCAAGCTGAATAATGTCCTTAAACAGATCTTTATTTCTATGCGTAGTCGCGCCGTGGTGGCGCGGCGCCTCGGTCACACGTACATATTGCGAAGTGAAAAAGAAGTGCCATAGACCAAAAAACCAGGGGAGAAACCAAAAGCGCCAAACCAAAACCAGCAGATCAGCACCCAGAACCAACTCAAAACGAACCGCAACCAACTGGTTATCGGGCACTGCTACTATTAACTAGGTGAAACCCGACGTGTCGACTTGCAGCTGATCTCATCTATCGTCTCTCTCGTCTTCCAGTGGTTGCAAGAAAAAGGCTCGGTGATTCTCAGTCCTTACAATGTCCAGGACATTTACCAACTTTGCAACACTTCGACAACGCTATAGTGACCCGGGATGGGACGCTCCGGATGACCACAATAGAGTCTGTGTCCACAACGAATGGCTTTACAGCATCCGATCGCCATCTAGCAACCCGCTTCGAGATGCGCATTGGCTCATTGACAAATGCTCGTTTGTTTTCACCGCATCACTGTCCACAAACCATTCTCAGCACCACGCTAAATGAAAACCTGCCATCTGTCTACAATTTCAATGGATCTACTACCGATTCAATGACCACCATACCTGTGTAAAGGTAGTGAAACAAATGGATGCACATCTCCCACAGCATCCAGATTACCGCCTAAAAGCCCAGCGCTGGAATTGAAATAGGTCACTCGCAATGGTGGAATCAGCATTTCTTAGTTCCCTGCTCACATGGGTGTTTCTGCGCGCGCGGCCGGTGCCATCGTTTGCTATTAGTTATTGGTTGGTGCCCACTCAGTCATCTTGCGTTAATTGAAAATCATGTACCATCGGGGTCATCCGCGGGGGCCCAAAAATCTCCCAAAAACGAACCCCCCAAATGCACCTCAGGAGCTTTGAGCTTTGAAAGCCAACCAAGCAAACAACCAACCAACCAACCAACCAACCAACCAACCAACCAACCAAGCAAGTGCGCAAGCAACCAACCAACTGACCAAGCCAACCATTTTTTTTGCCTGTTGCGGGTCCGTTGCGGCGTTAAGCCTCGGTCACAGGTACAGACTGCGAAGGTGAGAAGTGAAGAAGGTGCCGATCAAACGGCCATGCGACCAGGGGGGACCAAACAAAAGAATTATAAACCAACAGAAGCAAACCGAACCGCCCCCAAAAGGACCAGCCCAACCAAGAAAAAGAATCGGGCGCTGTAAGACGTTAGCTAGGCGAACCTTCCGCACTCACTCGGCGCACGTGTTGATGTTCAAGGCATCAGCATCTTGCATCATCATCATCATCATCATCATCATCATCATCATCATCATCATCTCCGCACTCACTCGGCTCACGTGCCTTCCATATGGCCACGCAAAGTCATTGCGGTTGCACTGCAGTTGACACAATTTGCGACAATTTACAGCACAAGAGCTCATGCGCATACATAGCTCAGTGTGACTTCAACTGACCAATCCAACCAGCCAACCAACCAACCAACCAGCTTCGTTGCTTTGGTTTCTTTTCCTGCAGCAAATTCTACCACTTGGCCCTGGCAGCTTGCAAGCGCTGCTGGTCTTCTATTTTTCCACCTTTGTCCGGATGGGTCCGTTTCACCACTTTCCGAAAAGCTGCCGCCACCGACTCATTGTCTGCGTCTCTGGTGATGCTCCGATTCACTGCATACAGCTTGGCAAACGTCAACAGCAGTGCGACAAGAACTCGTTTGGCAGCTTTCGCAGCAGAGACCACCATCAGCGCGCCGCGGAGGAGCAAGGGCCACTTGGACTGTAAATTCACAGGGATTCACACTCCGCGGAGGAACAAAATATTGAAAACCCCCTATAATTGCGGCGGAGGAGAGCTCTGCCCGTTTTAAAATTACATAGTTTTTCATTGCGTTTCAAAACCCTCCGCGGTTCAAACTCCTCCGCGGCTTAGTGCTATTTCACTGCGGCAGATTTACGACGTACCCTCCAATACGGCGAGAAATAATCATACACAGCCATGTTAAATTCAGCAAGATTTGTTTTACTTGTGTTACGTGCTCTCTGCTACGACACCCTCGGTGAATGACATATACACAAGTCGAAAAAAATTAATGTCCAGCGCTGCTACACACGGCAAATACGAAACCGCTCAAAGCCTTGGATTGCCCGTGAAACATTTCGAGCAAGAAACAACCCAGGACGATTCCCCTTCAAAAACATGTAGGTTACAGACACACACGTTCAGCGTGAAACATTGCTCGTGTTTTGTTCTTTGCTATGACAACTACGCACGCCAAAGGGGCTGCCATCTCTCACTCTTGGTCTGCTGCTTCCAGCTTCGCTGCCAACGACGTAGCATCTTTCACTCTTGATCTGCCATTTCCATCATCTTCTCTGCCAGCGAACGTAAGTCGCTGGCCGACAGCGAAGCAGCCACCTGAAAACAAAGCGCCGTGATTCCAAAGCAACACTATGGAAGAACATGTTCTAATGGGCATTTTTCTTTCCAAGATGCCTTCATCGACTTGGAGCGTTTCTTCTCAGCAGCCTTCACTGCAAGGCGGTTCTTTTTTATCTCCTGCCCAAGAATCCAAATGAATCCCCACGCGCCATGAAATTGCATGGCAAAGCGAACATTTTTCATTCCAGACACGAACGTGCCTGTCGCCACATCTTTCGCTGCTCCTTGAGTTGAGCCATTTCCTCTCACAGCACCTGGTTGGGCGCCGCTGGAAAGCCAACCCCGAATGAGTAAGATTTTCAAACATTTGTACGCCCCCAAAATGAAGGGTAGAAAACGCAGCAAACACAAGGCCACCTGCAGTACCTCCCCAGTATGCACCCGCCAACAAGGCTTTTTGGCCGTCCAATCGACAGTACGAATGAACCGGCGCGCAGCCAGATCTGCAGGCTCAGCGACACGAACCCACGCATCCACATCAACATGGACTCAGGTAGGACACAAATGGCAAGCCTGGACAACGTTGGAGTATCAATCCGCCCCACAAAGGCATTTTTCAGGCGTCGGTCTTTCTCGTGGGTTATTGCGCGGGGAAATGGTTGGCGCATCAGACCAATACCATGGTTTGCGCAGCAGTGGCAACCAAAGAAGCCCATTCACCCTTTGACACTGCCCCGCTGCTAGCACGACTCTGGACGCTACCCCAACGTCGGCGGAGATCCTCGCACAGACACCGAAATAGATAGACACAAGAGGTTGGAGAATGGAAGAGGCGCCAGCTGGCATGATCAAGAGTCGGACACCAGCGGCGCAAGCAAGCTTGTAGACTTCGTCCGTCAAATGGCACTGGGCGCAATCAAACAGCACACACAATGGTTGGTGCGGACACGTCGCTTGCCACGCTTCAAGCACGAGCTGCAAATATTCGACCATTAAATTAGAATTGTTCCAAGCCGTTTTGTTTTTCCACAATATCAGGCTCGCTCCCAACAGCAGGCAGCAGGCCGAGCAAACGCCAGAAAAGCGT